>CM077256.1:667928-745428 GCA_039654775.1 Spinibarbus caldwelli
CTGTAGTTTCAGCATCAGGCATTCATATGTGACCTTGGACCACAAAACCAGTCATAAGGGTCAATTTTTTGAAATTGAGATTTATACATCATCTGAAAGCTGAATAAATAAGTTTTCCATTGATGTATGGTTTGTTAGGATAGGACAATATTTGGTTGAGATACAACTATTTGAAAATCTGGAATCTGAGGGTGCAAAAAAATCAAAATACTGAGAAAATCACCTTTAAAGTTCAAATGAAGTTCTTAGCAATGCATATTACTAATCAAAAAATAAGTTTTAATATGTTTACGGTAGGAAATTTACAAAATATCTTCATGGAACATGATCTTAATATCCTAATGATTTTTGGCATAAAAGAAAAATGGATAATTTTGACCCATACAATGTATTGTTGTCTATTGCTACAAATATACCTGTGCTACTTATGACTGCTTTTGTGCTCCAGGGTCACATATTATGAAATCAATGCTTTGACTGAATTCTGACCCTAAATGGATTAAACTAAGGTAAAAGCTAAACATACTATGATTGGTCGCTTCACATGTCAATCAAACTCTCTCTCTTCCTGTGTGTGTTTTACTGATCTGATCTTCATGAGTCCTTATCATATCATCATGTAAGCCACAGATTTGATTTGGATCAGGTTAATGTGATATTCACCTTGCAGAAACGCCTAAAATAGTGTCCTCATGATTGTCTTGATGTTGCTTAGGCACTGTTTATGAAACAGGCTGTTTTCTGTGTTCAGCATAATTGGTTAAACCGGTTCACAAAACTGAGCAACTAGAAAAACTGCTAAAAATAACAAAACTGTACATATGTGCATTGGTGAACAATCTCAACTGTACACTGAAAAAAAAATGGTGTAAGATTTAATTTGAAAAATTTTTTCACTCAAAAATTGTGAATATATTTCACAAATGATTGTAAAGAAGAATATATACACACACACACACACACACACAAAATTGCCCAAAAATATATTTGCTAAAATATGTTTCAAAATATATTTATGTAATTATATTTTCTATACTTTTTGGCCATTTTTTGTATATTTTTGAAAATATATTTTAAAAATACAAATATTTTTACAGTATATTAGCCTATATTAGCCTACTGCAAGATTGGAAACATATTTTCTTGCCCCTGAAATACATTTTGAAATATACATTGGTATATGAAGGTTAAAAACTGAATGTATTTTCAATACGAAAAAAATATATTTAATTGAGCTTCACTGTTTCCAACATATATTCAGTACATATTTAAAATATATTATGACCATTACGAAATATTTAAAACATACTTTATTTATCTTTATCTCTTTCAGAATCAGCTGTAATTTTTTCAGCACATTTGAAATGTAGGGTCAGGTTGAGTGCATTGCATCGTGGGATGCAGAATATCATGCACAGTGGTTGTATTCTGCACATAGAAATTCTCTCAGAGATATTCCATGCATACTGTGCAGAGTTATATGAGTTTGTCATTGTGAGTGTGTGATGTGGATCGTGTGTATGTGCGTGTGCGTGTGTGTGTGTGTGTGTGATTGAAGGTCAGTGTGTTTTCCCGCTCGTGTGTCACAGGTGTTTGGGAGACGGATCTTCTGATGTGGATGAATCAGTGATCTGTGAAAGCTGTAGAGCACACGATCAATACTTCTGTCTTTCTGTTCTGTCTCTGTCTCACTGTCAGATTCACACTAACAGTGGCTGTACTGGGACAGTTAGTTGATTATAGTTTACCTTATTAAACTCTGAAGAAACACAGATAGACAGATGAGTGTTTTTCTCAGGGAATACATGAACTCTAGCTTGAATGCAGTGTAAGACTGCTGCGTGTAGATGCATGTGTTTGTGTGAGGGCCGGTTTTGAACTCTTTCTCCTGTAAATGAGTTCTACCATCTGACCACCCTGAGTCTAAAAGCTCTTCTGATGTTATTTTAATGCAGTCACATTTAGAAACATCTCCAACACTTACTGAAACACTTCACTCTCTGTTATGCGGCTCTCTCCACTCCGCTGGAAACACAAGAAATCAGAGGATGGAGAAATCTTTTATCATGTTTATAGAGCCCTAGGAAATCTGGTTTGTTTTTCCCCAAATTTTGTGTTTTCTGTTTACATTTTTCTTGTTTTTATATATATATGTACACACACACACACACACACACACACACACACACATACATAACACAAAGTGCAAGAGTGCTGTTTTTCACCAATATCTGCATGATTGCAAATGTGATATTTTTATACAGCTGTTCAATAAACATGAAGTTCATATTGTTTCATTTTAGAAGCAAAATATTATAAATATTGTCTGTTTTGATCAATTTTACAAATGAAAATAGTTCCAATCAAAGCCACGGCAGAACTGTTGTGCGTCTCAAAACAAAGCAGTGATTCGTTACTGAATGAATCAAGTGAGTCACTGATTCAGTGGTTCATTCATAAAAGCAGAGCAGTCAGCTTTGTTTCTGAGTGAATCGGCCTTTTGAACGAATTGGTCGAGTGAATGACTAAATGACTCACTCATTAAGTTCATATTTAGAGTATTATTTCATTTTTTAAACCATTTTGTATTTCAGTATTAATTTAAAAAACATTAACATGTCTATCCAATGCTTTTCTTATATAAAACAATCATCTAACACGATTAATTAATCTGCACATCATGTAATTAGTTAGATTAAACATTTTAACCGCTTGACAGCCCATTTAATTTTTATAACTGAAATTTTTATTAATTAAAGCGTTAATTCAGTCTGAGGTCATTGACACTAGACGTTATTCATATACAGTTAAATATGGCGCCTCATTTCATGCAGGTTTGGAATGACTGGTGAAATATCTATTATTGGTGACATATTCACATGTCATATGACATATTCATATCTACTGTAGATTGAACATTACTCTGTTAGTTGATCTAGACATGTAAACTCAGGTGGATCATCACTGGATCACTGGAGTGAGCGATCAGAAAACAGCAACACAACGATCTGCTTCATAACCAGCAGATCATCAGAGCAGGTGGAGAGAATCAGCACTGCAATTATTCCTCATCATTTCTTCTCTGAGCAGGAAGACAGCTTTCAGTTTCTCTCATTACTGTCAGACGCCCGTCTGTCTCTTTTTCTCAGCATCTTTTCTCATCTTCAGGTTTTGTGTGTTCTGCTCATAGCTCACACAGTTCACCTCAAAATGCACTTCTGTCATCATTCACTTGCCCTCATGTCGATCCAAACCTGTATGATGTTCATAAAACATAAAAGGAGCATTTATGAAATTTTCACATAAATCTTTTTTTTTTTTTTTTTTAAGCAACATGGTTCATGGTTGCATTGTGACATTAATTTCATGACAGTTAACCATATTGTTCATATGTTAAATTCCACAGCAAATACCACTATTTTAATATCATTAATATACTGTTATAGATTTTGTGGTTCATTAGCTAACATTATTTAACTACATTACTTGAACTAAGTATGATCAATGCTTCTACAGCATTTATTCATCTTAGTGTTAATGTTAATTTCAGCATTTACTAATGCATTATTAAAATCACAAGTTGTGTTTGTTAACATTAATTAATGCACTGTGAATTATTAAACAATGAACGATTGTATTTTTATTAACTAACATTAACAAAGATGAATAAATAGTGTAATAAATGTACTATTCATGTTAGTTAATACATTAACTAATGTTAACAAATTACACCTTATTGTAAAGTGTTACCGATTTTGTTAATATTTTGATTGGATTTTATTTTTGTTTTCTTTTTTCATTTGAAATTTAGTTAAAGTTTTAATAATTTTAGTGTATGTTTTCATCATTTTTTTGTCTACATAGTTTTATAGACTTTTTGTTTTTGGTTGAAATTTGAGTTATTTTAGTACTTCAACTTAAACTAAATGAAATTGCGAAATGTTGGCATGACAATTAGCACCTAAAATAAAAATATTTTGTGTTTTTTATATTTTAATATTTCAGTTAATGTTTTTTGTATGTTTATATTCAAATGCTTTTTTATGGTTTTAATTTTAGTTAACAATAATAACTCTGACAAATACTACCGGCATACTTTGCAAATATACATTACGATTTAAATAATATCTTTCTCCCTCTCTCTCCCACTTGCTCTTTTGTTGCATTATAGTAGCTACTGATAATCAGTAGAGGGAGATTTAAAGGGAGAGTTCATGCAAAAAAAAAAAGAAAAAAAAAAAAAAGAATATATTTTTTAAAATGTTAAAGTCAATGGCGTCCAAAGTTGTTTGGTTCCCAACGTTCTCCAAAGTGTCTTCTTTTGTGTTTCATTGAAGGAAGTAACTCCTAGAGGTTTGGAACAACATGAGTCGAGTCGAGCTTTATTGTCATTCTGCTACATGTGTGGACATATAGTGGAACGAAATGTCGTGTCTCGCAGGACCACGGTGCTACATACTAGTTAAACATAAGATAAACATACAACAATGCAAGTATAGGAAAAACAATAGAGCTATACAACAGTTAACTATCTGACTATACATATACTAAAAATACTATAACTGCTATACCTAGTTGTCCACACATACACAAACTGAGACTGTGCAAAAAACTTTACATAAATACTGTACATGAAATTGTGCGAAAGAGATATGTACATGAAATTGTGCAGAAAAAATATATATTTTGTACATATGATGGAGAGTAAGTGATGACAGAATGATCGTTTATAGGTGAACTAGTGCTTTAATGTGTTTAACTGCCATGAAAGCGCTGTTACAGTAAGCAGATGTTAATGGTTCTCAGAACAGGCTTCATGTTCATCACGTTCATTGCCATTCTTGTGAGTTTGTGTTAAATTATGAGCTGCACATTTCTCTCTATCTTCTGGAAAGTTCTGGCAGTTTTGGAGCGTTTCCCGTGCGTTTGTGAGAGCTGGAAGCGTTTTGTTCTTGGCAGCGATCAGATGTTGTGTTCAGTGGCGCGTGTCGTTAGGATATACATTCATTAGCATGAGCGGGATCTGGATTTGATTATCTGCTGACAGATAAAGCTGCGTTACAGAACATGACATGATTTGCCCTGAACTGCAGGCCGGAGAGCAGAAGCTGGACAGATTTATCCATTTATAGGGAGGTTTGGGAAGCGTTCAGTCAAGCGCTTTCTCTCAGAATATCACCACATATTGATCACTGATGAGGTTTCTAGATGCTAATGGGATTGTATATTACTATGCGGTTGCTAGGGTGCAGAACTGATTACATGCACTGTAATCTGGATTATGTAACAGATTTCCAAATATTGATTACTCATAACTGGATTATGCTACATTTTAAAAGGCTCATAATCAGATTACAGGTACTTTTTTATGGATTACATGATTACATATTATTCATAAAATTGCAGTGAATTATAATTTATCAATTCTCCCTAATTCTTTTTTTTTTCTTTCTTTCTTTCTTTTAAAGTTTGCTTTCCAGAAGTCCTACTGTGTGTCACAGCATTTAACTTTGACAATATTCACAAAATAGAATGGATGAGTAAATGTCATGTAAATAATTTTGTGATCCATGCTTATGAATTTGGGGTAAAAAAAGGACCTCTCATGTACTGTAATTAGACCATGTATGAAACAAATAAATATACAAGCTACTAAACACTGCCGATAGACTGTGTGAAAGGCTATTCAGTAACTGATGATTCTAGACAGAAATACTTCAAACCTTGAAGACTTTGTGCATGTAATGTCGTTGTTTTCACATTTATTAATGTTTGTTTATGTAATGCAGGAATTCCCAGACATTTTTGTCAACCAATCCCCTTAAAATCAAATATTTAGTTGAAATATACCTGAGGAAGTTAATACTTCAATAATTTAACAATACATTCGCATGTTCACAGATCTCTGATGTCGGTTATTGGTCATATTGACAAGCAGGGAAACTAATTCAACAAAATTCTGTTTTTAGTGTTCAAGTGTTATAATTTGATTGATTTTGTTGTACTTGTAATCTGTAACCTATTATATTTCCAAACTAATCTTCCCAACACTGGTTACAACTACAGTTTTCATCAAATAATCTGTAATCAGTAACAGTGATCAACCGGCTCTGATAGGGTTCTTGAACTGAATTTCCCCAGAATGAGCTGAATTACTGTATAAGGCAGTCTAACATTTCTGCCTGATGTTCAGAGCAGCTGTTTTGTTTCAGAAGGGTGTCTGAATGAAATGCTGTTCACTAGAGTTTATACAGATCGATTTGCCCAAATCAAACTGGCTGTCAGGAACAGGCTGGTTAACAGGTTTTCAGTGGGTAATCCTCCTTCTTTCATATTGATTCACACACATGCATTACAGTAGTTTATGATTTCTCTTTCTCCTGTCGTTAGCCTGATGTGAAGGGCAGTTGTTTATTCATTCATATTCACATATTTATGTCTTGCATCCGTCTCTGTCTGACTGTTGATGTGTAAAAGGAGTGTAATGTAAGCTAAAGGGTTTGCCCCAACATGTGGTCGTTGTGTAGCGGCGGATCATTCATGACTTTGAGCATCGTCCAAAGCCGTTCATCTGTCAGAAATCACACCGATGCGTGTGACCAGTCCATCAGCCCTTCTGCCAGAACGTGCATGATATTACAGCCATACATGTATGAGAGAAATGCATGTAAACAAGCATAATTACTATATGATTCTTTTCTAGATTATTCAAACTAATTATTGTTCTTTTTTTATTAATTAATCAATTAGCCTATCTGTTAAATACTTGTAAGGGTCATTATTGATAAATTAAGTAATATTTCCATTAAATAATACTTCTGTAAAATCAACTAACAAAAGCCACCTCTGTAATGACATCACCCTGCAGGAAGTGACATCATTTTGGAGGGAAATCAGCAGACAGAACCACAACATAGACAAGCAGGTATTTTCTGCTCTGCTATCTATTTAATATGAAAATCACAGTAGGTAATTTTATTTTATTCTAATACCGTGTTTGGGTGAACAGGAGTACATTTACATCATTTCGCTAACTTGGTTTTAATGGATGTTCATTTGTTTCCAGGGGTTGCACTAATTGCTAAACGATTCAATGCATTTATTCTAAATTATTCATAGTAATTATTGTTTGTTTTTTATTAATCAGTTATCTGTTAAATAATTGTAAGTGTTATAATTGATAAATTAAAAAATACTTCTGTAAGATCAACTTACAAAAGCCACTTCAGTAATGACATCACCCTACAGGAAGTGACATCATTTTCAGGCATCAGTATTATCAGGTGATCTGATGAATTCTGGGATGTTTTGTGGAGTTGATCAGTTATCGGCATTTTATCAAAAGATGGATAAAAATGTGAAAATGAGCTTGAAGTTGATGTTTTCATGTAAGTAAACTGTCAGTCACTCACTGTGATAAATGTAGATCTTTAGTAACATCATGTTTATCTTTTTGTCATTGTGTAAATAATCAAGTTAATAACTTTCAAGCACATTTCTGGAAGTCTGAAATGCTTTTCATAGAAGTACAGCAGAGATTTATTTGTAATGATTACAGAGATTGATAGGTTTGGCATGACAGCAAAGACTAATGAACAAATGCTGGATTAATGACAGGAGTTTGTTTAAGTTGTTTAAGTTAAATGCTGCATAATGCAACGCACACATTAGCAAATTAACATAGCATATGTGATACTTAAAATCTGAAGTCTTCTAATTAAAAACTCAATCAAACCGTGTGAAAAGCCACAGGATGACTTGGATTGAATTTTGGCATGAGTGCTTAAACAAACTACAGTGTCTTCGAAGACATCAAATTAAAATCCAAAGATAATTAAAGGCTTTATGGGATCTATGGTACATTTAATCTAAATTATGGGATGGAATGTGGTTAAAGTGGACAAAAATAGATTTTGATTGCTTGAGAAAATGTCACAGCCTTCATTTGTGAATGTGCTGTCTCTGATTCAGAGTTTCAGCCATAAATAAACTGATTGTGGAGCATCAGTTGAACACAGAATATAGTAATAATGATATTTATTTAGACAAATCTGTGGACGAGTCTAGAAGTTTTTCTCCTCTGAAACAGAGGAACTTCAGAAAGTCAAGAGCTGATTGAAGATCTTTAATCGCTTTATTCTCGGCCTTCAGCTCTGATGATTAACATTAATATCATCGGCACTGTAATGTAATGTGTCTGTAGTTCACCAAGCGTTTATCTCAGAAGACTGAAAACATCTACAAAAACGTTTGACACATTAAAACACCATTAGCTGATTTAATGATGTTCAGAGAGATTCAAAGAGATTCTGTCAAAAAAATAAATTAAAACTTAACTAAAGAAATCTTTCATGTTCCAATGTAATGCTTTCATTTTGATAAATAAACTGAACTGAGATGAACTGTTTATCTTTCAATCTGTTTGAATAATAATCAGTGATTTCAGAAGTCAAAATCATCAACTATCCTTCTTTGATATTTTGCATCTGGCTTTAGAAGTGTTTGATAGCGAGGCCGGCATTTATTTGTGAAATGTGTGTGAGTTTATTGAGTCTGCATCTGAATTCAGGTCCTGCTCTGGAAATTCACGTATTTTTCTGAAGCTTTTATTCTCTTTCGTCATTGTTCTTCATCTTTGGCAGGTTCTGCATGTTTTAACTCTGAACCTGCATGAAATGTCTGTGATTTAATTCACTGAACCCAGAACAAAGAATCCTGGACTGTATAAAAGAGGCTTTCTATCTTCAGACGGCAGCTCACCGTCTTATCTGCACACATTTGTTATATTCAATTACTTTCTTGTCAGAGTCATTATTTTCCAAAATAAGAATGCATTATTTTCTCAAACTCAGTGAAGTCCTGAAATGTAAATGAGTTCAGGTGCAATGATACGCTGATGTCTGCTGGTGAAGTTAATGCAGATGCAAGTGGAAATATTTTCATCAAAATCCAATGAAGGATCATTTTTTCCAGGTTATATTTGAGTGCCGCAGTCTGATTGGACAGCTTTATGCAATTTCAGAGGGTCAGAATGCATGGATTTATGCTTTATTGGGAGACAAAGTCATGTTTTTGTTTTTTTCAGAAGAAGAACCTTGAGATTTTCATAGTTGATTATTTGGCTTTGTTTTCTTTCGTTCACATTGTTATCTGTTATCAGTAGAATATAGGAAATGTATAGACAGGTATATTGAAACTATCCAAAGTTCTGTTAATCCTAAAGCAGTGAAAACAGCGACTCTATATTCATCCTGTGTGTCCTCTTAAGGTGAAAAAACATGTTTACTATAGTTAAACCATGGTAACCACAAATTAACCATGGTTAATTTGATTAACATTTTTACTACAATAAAACCATGGTAAATTTTCTAAAGGGATTTGTTCTGATCTGAATCAAATGATTCGCGATGCGTGAAGTTCCGATCTGAATCAAATGATTCGCGTTACGTGAAGTTCCGATCTGAATCAAATGATTCGCGATACATGAAGTTCTGATCTGAATCAAAATGATTCGTGATCTGTCCCAGCTAACAGGGAACGTTCTCTAAAGGTTCTCTCAAAGTTATCAAAAACGTTCTTGCAGTAACGTTATTAGAACATTTTCTTAACGTTATCTGCAATTTATAAATGTTCTAAAAACGTTAGCATAAAAACGTTATTGCGTTGTCAATGGAACGTTCTAAAAACGTTAGAATAAAAAACGTTATCATTACGTTGTTAGTGGAACGTTCTAAAAACTTTAGCATTAAAAACGTTATCATTGCCTTGTTAATGGAACATTCTAAAAACGTTCCAAATTCTCATTATAATAACGTTCTAAGAACGTTAATATGAGAGACTGGAACGTTCTAATAACGTTCTTAGAACATTATTATAATGAGAATTTGGAACGTTCTAATAATGTTTTATATGACGTTCTTATAACCAAATAAGAACGTTAATACAACGTCTAAAAAACTGGACGTTTTAAGAACGTTCTAAGAACTTTCAGATATAACGTTTTTATAACTTAATGGGAACGTTGCGGAAACGTTCTTATAACATAAAATTGTTAGCTGGGGTGCTCTGTAGTCCCGATCTGAAGAATTATTTGTGAACCATAATTGCAGATTGGGACTTCGGAGCACGGTTTGCGAATCATTCAATTCACGAAATGATATGCTAACCTGCTCTGAATCAAAAGATTCTCGAACCTGCTCCGAAGTCCCAATCTGAATCAAATCATTCGCAATACACAAAGATCTGAATCAAATGATTTGTAAACCCACTCCGAAGTTCCGATCTAAATCAAATGATTCGATATATACGCGCTTTGAAGAAACGATTTGCAATACGCGATTTGATTGGAGGCTTCGAAACAGTGACTCATTTTGCGATGCAATAACTGATTCGGAGTTCCGAAAAGCTCAGTTTCTCCCATCACTATACATGCTTTTTAAAATCATGACAAGCGATGTCGAAATTCAGAAATGAAATGCATTTGATCTGTGATTCGCTTGAACTGAATGATTGAAGTCACGAGTTTGAATCAATCGGAGCGGTTCCAGCGTAAATGACTCACTCAGTTGAATCAGTTTGTCTGTTCCTCCACTTTTTCACGTCTTCAGTCATGTTTACATGACACTGTCAGCACTACTACTGGTTTAGCTTGCTAGTTTCATCACAATTCAGTCTCAGAAGAGACTTTAGTATTTTCTGATGGGATGTTTCAGATGTGCCTCACAGAAAATCAACCGCTTATCAACAAATGAAGTCTAGAGCAAGATGGTTCACCTAAAATCAACATTATGTCATTATCTTTTAATCCTCAGGCATCTCTTTTATATATACAATGAAAGCTGAAGTTAATATATGGTTTTATTTAGTACAGGTGTCTTATGGATAATATTTATGGTTCTTTTTTTGGAGCTGGATAGCCCTCATCTCCATTATGGAAAAGAAAAGAGTGTTCTGGACATTCACCTGTGTTTACCTGAAGATGTGAGAGAATAAATGAGGAATCTTCATTCTTGTGCAGAGCCACAAAGGAACATGTTTACTACAATAACAGATGAATCCTATCTTATATTGATCAGAATTTGTGTTGTTTTGTGTCTCAACAGAGTAAAGGGTTTGAAACGGATTGATTTGAAGCTGCTGGTTGGTTAATTTGTCTCAATGGGAGTGAAAGTCTGTTGATCTGAAACGGTGTTGGTTGATTCGTCTCGTTCTGTTTTTACAGGATGATTGAAATGGAAAGTTTCTCTGCTGTATGTCACGTTTCCCATGAGATCAGGCTGGTTTATCTGTCCGTCGCTCATCCGTTTGCTCTCTCGTCGTCTCAGATGATTCTCATGTCAGTATTTTAACGGGCCGCCGTGAGAAGCAGAAAACATAAGCTGGTGATTTCTGACATGAGAACATCATGTTCTCTAACACAGGCCAACAGATCTGTGAGTGAAACACAAAGCTCAGACCTCAGATGCTCTATAACAAATCACAAATACTGACGAGATATTATTAAACACAAGCTGAATGGAGACTCATCTGATGATGATTTACAGTGTTTTTAACTAATGTCTTCATCAGTGTGTGTGTGTGTGTGTGTGTGTAGGACTGTAATTGGGTTTAGTGAACACCCTAGTTATTTATATATATATTTGCTTGTTAGGTTGGTTGGTTGATTTATCGATTGACATGATCCTGGTTTGTGGTTTGATCTTCATGATGTTTGCTGATGGATTGTTTAATTATCAGTGTGACGTGACATTATGAATGGCTTGTGTTTGTGTAATGGCTCCTAATGGCGTGTCTGTAAATGGAAGGGCAGATTCTCTCTGATCTCCATTAGAAACCTTCATTTATGTGTTTACTGAGAGGATGGTGTTTCTGTGAGGGTTCAGCTTGTTATTGACACTTTAATACTGACCCGCCATTAGTTTAACTGGGTGAATCTATCAAACCCATCATGAATGAGTTATATTTTACCTCAAAATCAAAATCAAGAAGAAATGAGAGAAATTAGAAAATGAAACCTGTTTAGCATTTTGAAATTGTATTTATCGCATTATTATTAATGTGGAAAACATATTTTTGTAAAATTTATTTTGTATATTTTGTATTTATATGTAAAATACTGTATATAAATAATGTATAAATTTATAAAATACAGTATTTTTTTACAGCTGCCTTTAAATAATGAATTATTAGTAGTAGAAGTGATTTTGCATTGCAGTCATGAAATGTAATTTTTTAAATATTTCAGTGCAAAAATTTCATACATTTTTATGAGATTTTTTTTTCTTTTCTTTCTTACAATTTGGGGATGAAATGTAACCGTTTTTTTTTTTTTCTTTTTTTAAGAGATTCACTCAACATTTTCCAGTTCAGTACACTGAAACAAATAGGCTACTTTGAAGCAGTTTTTGCTTAAAAATTGCTTGTAAATTTCAGAAATAATTTCAAAGAAATGGCACGTAACACATTGAATTAAATGTGAAATTTTGAAGTAGAAAAACTGAAATGGTGTTTTATTCTAAAATACGTAATCTTTGTTTTATTTACAACTTTAAAAGCTCATTTTTTACATTGTCAGAGGTGAATCAGCAGCTCATGTTCCGGTGATTTTGGCCTCATGTCACGTCATCATCAGAAGGATCCGGTCTGCGGCTGAAGACTGGTTTGATGACTCTGGCTTTAATTAGTATAGCCTGTATTAGTGATGTCAGCAGTTCTTTACAGGCTATGCTAATCTATGCCAGAATCATCAATGCAATGGATCTGAGTTTCCTCTGAAGAATCCTCATGTCATCGTTTGACTGGAATTCAGACCGTTTGTGATTATGAGCATTTATTGGAAATAAACATGTTTTACTACAGCACAGCTAGCTCATGTTTATCAATTAAATGTGTGTGTTTTAAATCCTTTGTTACACTATAAATAGAAGCACAATATGTGTGTAAATATGAGTGTGTTTATGCATTATGAACGTACAGTACATTGATGTACAAAAGTGAATGAATGTGTTCTTTCTTCCTGGATTGGAGTGAATCTCCATTGTTCTGATATTCTAGTCTGTATCATGTCAAATTGTCTTTATTTTTAATAAAGCATCCTGAATATGTATCTTAATCATAAAATGATGTGCAAGTGGTCAGTGATGTGAACATTTCTAGTAATATTAAAAGTGGGGTAAGTTGTCACAGGCATTTAAATGAATTTTACAGTTCAGTTTTAGTTCCAAAACAATAATTTGATATTGTTGTATGTTCATGGATTTGTGTTTGAACTGTTAAATAAAGCAAAAATTGTTATGTAAAATGGTATACAGTGTAAAAAAAATATTTTTCATAGTTGGAAAAAAAACAAAAAAGAAAAAAAAGATTATTGGAGTTGTAAATAAACCAAAGATTACTAAGAGTACTTTTTACAAGAAAATAGTATTTCATTCTTTCTTCAATTTTTTAATTTTTTTTTAATTTTTTTTACAATTAATTTCAAGCAATTTCTGAGTGAATCTTATTTCAACATCATTTTCTCTCTCTGTCTCTCTCTCTCTCTGTCTCTCTCTCTCTCTCTCTCTCTCTCTCTCTCTGTCTCTCTCTCTCTCTCTCTCTCTCTGTCTCTCTCTCTGTCTCTCTCTCTGTCTCTCTCTCTCTCTCTGTCTCTCTCTCTCTCTCTCTCTCTCTCTCTCTCTGTCTCTCTCTCTCTCTCTCTCTCTCTCTCTCTCTCTCTCTCTCTCTCTCTGTCTCTCTCTGTCTCTCTCTCTGTCTCTCTCTCTCTCTCTCTCTCTCTCTATATTACTGCTGTCAAGAGATTAATCACAATTAATCGCATCCAAAATAAAAGTTTTTGTTTACATAATACATGTGTGTGTACTGTTGTATTTATTATGTATGTATAAATACACACACACGCATGTATATATTTCAGAAAAAAATGTTGTTTATATATTAAATATATATATATATATATATATATATATATATATATAATATAAATTATATAAATATAAATATCTTCATGTAAATACATATAAATATTTTCAAAATATATACTGTATGAGTGTGTATTTATATATACATAATAAATATACACAGTACACATACATATTATGTAAACAAAAACTTTTATTTTAGATGTGATTAATCACAATTATTCCTTTGACAGCACTTATTTAATTAATTTCATCAGTCAAACAGCAGATTTCCATTGAGAAATGCTGCCCTGTACGTTTTGGGGTTTGACAGTAAGTCCGCAGTGATAAATGTTCTCCGGTCTGTGGGTGTTTGTGTGCTCAGATTAATGCTGTTGTTCTGGTCGTGTGTCTCGTGGGACGCTGGAGGATTTCCAGTTCATTCAGATGGCAAACAGCAGCGGCTCGCCTTTAACTAGATACAAGCACTCAAATGAAAGCAGGAGATATTCTGCTTGACCAGCGAAGCCTTCGCTCAAATCCGCGGCCCTTTGATTTATGCAAAACAGAGCAAGCCCTGAGGATTTCCATTCGCTTCCCCTCGAGCTGCTCTGCTTTCCTATTGAAGAAACAGTCTTTCTACGCCAAGATTTCACGTTTAATTCAGTGCATTCAGTGCTGCTTCTTTGTAACAGTTTGTGAAATTTACAAGCAATTTCTGAGTGTACATTGTTTCACCTCCACTTGTTTTGCAGTTAATGTTGCTACAATGTATTTTTTGTTTACAGGATGCTGCTATGCAGTTGCTAGGGTATTCTGGGTGGTTGCTAAGGTATTGCTAGGATGGTCAAAGTGATTTGTAATATACAGTACATACATCACATTTGCTGATTCTGAGTCTGTAGTCACTTTGCACGAGTGAAATTTACATTTATAATTATTCATTTAGCAGACTTTAGTCTCTTGTCTGTTCATGTTCTTCCTCATTGCTCTGGATTCACTTATGAAACTGTTGTAATGGTCAGTGGAGTTTGTTTGGTTCAGTCTGTGTTTTTCTCATGTTGTGTTGGGAGTGTGTTTGTTTCTTTCACTGCTTCTCAACTGCAGTCGTTTATCATATCGAATAAACAAAACATCCTTCAGATCAAACACCGAATTCATATAATCATGAACTGGACCAAAGTTATGATTGTTAACTAAAACCAAAGATAAAACATTACAAAAAATGTTACTTGAAATAAAATAGACATTAATATAATATAATATAATATATTAATATTTATATTTAGAAATATAAAAATATTAATATAATTATATAAATATAAGAAACATACTAGTTGCCAAAGCAACATTTCTCATTTTTATGTAGTTTAACTTGAAATAACTACAATTAAAACTAAAATTAAAATTGATTAAAATATTAATTATTAATTACTACTAACTAATTATATAGATATATTAAAAAAAATAAAAATGGCAAAACTAAAAACTAAAACTTGAACTAAAAAGAAAAGAAAACAGAAAATATGAAAGTAAAAACTAATTCAAAATATTTTAAAAAAATAATAAGTTTATCATAATAAACTAACCAGACAGAACCAATAATAAGCAAAATAAAGTATTTAGCATGAAAGAAAACCAACTATTTTAAACGTCTCTGGTGTAGTTTTGTTGATGTCTAGTTTATTTTTTTCTAGAGTTTACCACATGATGGATGAATTTCTGTTGTAGAGTTTGACTGCAGTCACAATCTGAAGATATGAGAAGTGTTTCTCCTTTCTTTTAAAGTTGATCAGTCTATTTTATCATAACCGTATATGGTTATATTTTTAGTTTTATTATCTGCATTCAGTATTGTTTTTCCCTGCAGTCGCTGCTGCTGTTTGAGGTGAGAGATCTGTAACTGAAGAGTTTATTGAGCGTCAGAATCTGGTGTGTGTGTGGTCAGGACTGATCAGAGAGAAACACACACGTGCTGCGGTTTATTTAGCATCTCTGCATCTGTCCAGTGATTGAGCGCAGCAGTAAGAATGATCAGTCGCTCCTTCAGACGCTCCTCCACATCTCCAGATACTCAGAACAATTCATAGCTTTAATATTCTCAGAGCGAGGATCACGAACGACAGAATGCAGGACGCCCAAAACAACACTCTCTCTCTCTCTCTTACACACACACACGCACACGCACACGCACACGCACACATGCACATACACGCACACATACACACACACACACTCACACTCACATATATACAGTAGTTCTGATGGGTTCTGGCTGTAATTCTGTCTCAGCAGCTTCATTGCTGTTCGTTTCAGAATGAAATACTAGCCTAATTCTCACTGCAAACTCACTGTAAATACTCAACACACTCTAATAAAGGTACAAAATCTGTCAGTGGGGCAGCACCCTTTTAAAAGCAACTAATATGTACCATTTCAGCATTTCTATGTATACTTTAAGTACTAATATGCATCCTTTTGGGGTAAATGAGGTACAAAAGTGTACCTTTTGAAAGACTCTGAATGCTGGCTTTTAATCCTTCTTTAATAATTCATCCAACAAAAATTGATGTTCTTCCTCAGTTTTTGTCTTGTTTTCCAGTGCAAATATTCTTACATCAAAATATATTTACTTTAGAAGCACAATGAGAGTCTTGCTGTCTGAGAAAAATATTTGCAAATGAGCCTAGGAAAATCAATGTTTCCCCTTTGAATTACGTAGACTCCATTGGCAGATATTTGATCTTGTTTTAATCATGAACTCACCTAATTTTTATCTTATGTCATTTTGCTTCTCCAGTAAAAATTTCTTGATTTCTAATCCAAAATCTTACAGAATCATTTGTTTGTGTGATTTACAGCAGTGGGTTCCTGATGTAAGCTTGCTGTTTTATTAAATCATTTTTTGTTCAGCAAGCCATGATCACTCAAAATGCTTCATTTCAAGTGGAAATATCGCTCTGTCATTTTTTCAATATAATTTATGCAAATAAGAGATTCTTCATAGCATCTGGCAGTGTTGTTTTTCAGGTGACTGTATCTTGTTTTACAGAAGTTCAGATGAAAAACAAGTCAGTAGCCTGATCTGATCATGACTCCAGCAGCTGTCTGTGTGTTTCTATTCATATCATGTAAAGCTGATGTCCAGGGGTGCGTTTCCTAAAATAAGCATCCAAAATAACTTGCGTCCATTCTTTGCTGCCAGTGCTTTTGGGAAACACAACCCAGGTCTGAGCTCTTGATTCACGTGTGTGATGATGATGATGAGAGTCTGAGTTTGTTTTCAGAAGTGTGTGTGTGTGTGTGTGTGTGTGTGTGTTACAGACTCTGAGCTCAGTGATAATAAGAGACTGCGGTTTCTGTGTTGTTTGGCTCTCTGACTGACGCTCACACTTTCACTCCTCTGATTCCAGTGTTTTATTCACACATTAGAGGCGTCTGACAGATCACAACATGCTTCAATCAGCACCTCTCAGAGCCTCATTCATAGTCTGCTTTCACATCAGTGTCATTTTAGTATCACTGACATTCTACTATAGTTTTAGTTAATATTTTACTTTCATATTTTTTTAATATTTTTGAATTTGAATTCTAGTTATTTGATTACTTCAAATTAAATTAAACAAAAATAAGAAATGTTGCCATTAGCTGAAATAAAATAAAAGTATTATATGTTATTTGTGTTTTTTTTTTTTAAATTACAATCAACGTGTTTTATTTCAAGTAACACAGTTTTTTTTTTTTTTAAATTATTTTCAGTTTAATTTTGGTTTTATTTAATGATAATAACCCTGTTCCACATTTACTTTTCTCTCTTTCTCTCCATTAATAAATGGCAGGTACAGTTTTACTTTTATCTTGTTTGACATTTGTTTGTCCTCAGCATTAATTCAAATTATGAAAGCAATTCTAAAAAAAATCACTGCACAACCAGGGTTTATTTATAGGGTTAACTAACACTAAAACCATTAAAACAGCAGGTTTTTTTTCTGCAGTTTCTGTGCAGTTTGCTGGATGTTAAACACAGACAGACAGTGAACAGCGTGAACTCTGATCTGTGTGTTTGTGCTGTGATTGAATGTGTGAATGTGAATGCTTGTGCGATGTTTGTGGCAGCCGTTATCGTCCTGAAGCAGAGTTTTAATCCCATTCCCATCTCACCTGTGTGCCGAAACGCAGCTCTCAAAAGCCTCTGAATGTGTAGCGATGCTTCAGATAACAGGACCATTAATGCATATTTCAGGAGCCGAGTAAACCTACCGAAAGACATCAGAATATTCCAGCCATATAATCACAGATTCTGTGCTTCTGCTGGACTCAGAACAGCTGATGTGCTTTAATAGACAAACGCTGACAGCAGGCGCTGAGCTCACTATTATATGAGTGTATATGAATGTGATATATGATGGGATGATGTGAATGATTTCACTCTGCTGTTTTTCAGTGTCTGACGGAGCACATGAGATCCAGCCGAGTCACCCATGAGCTTTAATCAGGAGAAACAGTGAGAAAACACATGCCACAAACCTTTATGATCTCAAAAACACCACAAAATGATCAGAAACGTTCACAAAACTCACACACTGACTTATATATGATAGCTTTGAGCTTTAGTAGAGGAGATCTGTGATTTTGATTCTTCACCAGAGCATTATATGAAAGAAGACATGGAATATAGCGCTTGTATGTTGTGTGGAAAAGTTTTATGATTCTTTACAGCCATTTTATAGCTGTCTGCTGTTAAAATCTCTTTTAGTTTTCCACAAAAGAAATAGTCATACTGGTTTGAAATGACTTGTTGACTTCCATCAAATATCACTTTAAGAGAACATAATGTCAGATTCAAAGTCATGAGCTGCTGTCTGTTCACATGCATTCAAATTACCAAAACATTTACTATTCTTGTTTTTTCCGGACTATAAGTTGCTTTTTTTATCATGAGAAAAGTGCTATTCCAAAACGACTTACTCTATAAAATGCAATTAATGTCAAGCGTGCAACACATTTGTATTGGTGTCGAATGAGAGAAATACATGAGCGCAAGTTTATTTGTATAATGTATTTCTCACACACTGGTAATTTCAGTTTCACTTAAAATTCATTTAGACTAGGCGTTTATAATAAATATTCTTTAGAATAATGAACACAGTATAATTTATGTGTTTTTTCATTCCTGCTCTGGTTAAATTTAAAGCATTTGTTATTAAATGAGGGTAAATGAAATATATAATGTCTGTAATGTTTGTAAACATTTTGGTTTATTTACTGGTGCTTTGCATTATTTCTGAATGTAAAAATACAATATGACTAATACACTGTTCGGTAAAACTTTAGAATACTGTTCCTTCATTAATGAATAACTACACAGGAACAAGTGACTAATGCACTATTAACACTGTAGTAACTACTATTACCTAACAAGAAACTCCGATTAATGATTTAGTAAGTAATAGTGCTCAGTTAAAACTGGTAGTTCACTATTAGCTAATCAATAACTACTATTTTTTTATAAATATCCTGGAGAACTACTAAGAACTACTGTATACAGGTTCATTATTAATGTGAATTATGCATAATGTATAATTAATTCTAAAATAAAGATCATGGTAACCCACTAGAAATGACTCAAGAATTACCAAATCCTTCTAAAGGAACGACTAATTACTTGGATCAGTATTCTAAAGTGAAAAGCATCATAACTTCCTAATATTGACTGACGTCATTGTAAGATTTTGAGGTATATGTAAGGTTTTGGATAGTAATGACTCATGTGTTACTACATCCTTCTGAAGAAATTACTAATTATTTGGATCAGTATTCTAAAGTGAAGATCACGGTAACCCACTGGTAATGATTTAAGTGTTACCAAATCTAGAAAAATGGATTACCAACCAAAACCTTACAAAAACCTCAAAAGTTTACAATAACTTCAGTAATTACTAGGGAGTTATCATGATGTTCACTTTAGAATACTGATCCAAAAAATGAGTAATTCCTTTAGAAGGATGTAGTACCACCTGAATAGTTACTATCCAATACTATCCAATACTTTACAAAAACCTCAAAAACTTACAATGATTTCAGTCATTACTAGGGAGTTATCATGATCTTCACTTTAGAATACTGATCCAAATAATTAGTAATTTCTTCTGAGGAATTTCATAATACTTGAGTCATTACTAGTGGGTTGCCATGACCTTCACTTTAGAAGTAATTATACATTATGTATTATTCATGCTAATTATGAACCTGTATACAGTAGTTCTTAGTAGTTGTTATGGAGGTATGAAAAAATAATAGTTACTGATTAGCTAAAAGTGAACTACCACATTCGACTAAGCACTATCACTTACTAATTCATTAATCAGAGTTTCTTGTTAGTTACTAGTAGTTACTAGAGTGCTAATATTGCGTTACTCATGTGTTCTTGTGTAGTTACTCAATAATGACGGAACAGTATTCTAAAGTGTTACCCACTGTTCAATGCAAATTTGACCTGGTGCAACTTACTTTCAGAAATAATATATATTTTTGCTTATTTTTACCATTATTGATTTTACTATTATTACTCTGATTTACACACACACACACACACACACACACAACAAAACTGGTGTAGAAAACATTTTCACTCAGAAATTGCATATTTCTCAAACAATTACAAAGAAATGGCAAGTACCGGTAAAGTGAATTAAATGTGCAATATTTGTGAATATTTGCAAAAATTAATTAAATTATAAATCATTCATAATTATGACCTTGTATTGCTTGTTTAAATGCCAATCAAGTGTATGTGTATGAGTTTTATGGCATTTCTGTATTCCACAGTGACGAAGCGGAGTGTGTGTGTAGTATGTAGTGTGTGTGTGTGTTCAGTAAATGAGCAGGTGGAGCTGTGATTTCTGAGAGCTTTGACATGCATCATGACCTGCGTGTCCTTTCCTGCATTACGCTGTGAAGATTATTATTATTACAGCGGCAGAATTAACGATCACGTCTGTCCTGCTGCTAATGCTGGAGACGAGAGGGCAGGATAGATGAGTGCATGTTTATCAAACGCTCTGTTATTGTATTCCATACGCAGCCTGTAAATCATTTTTAGGAATCTCTTCATCTGCTGAGACTCTCATATTCATGTTTCTGCCCTCTGAGATGTTTATCTTGTGTAATGTCAGAGAAAGTAAATGATGTTCCAGGCGGGGGAGAGATTCACAGTTAATGTGCAAATCAGAATTATTTCTGTTTCCAAGAGCGCTGCCAAAATCCACTCTGATATTTCAGTGCTTCAGCACGAGCTCTAGATCACTGTGTTTTTGGGTAAAGTCATTTAGCAAAGTGTTTACTCGTCTAACGGAGGAAAAAACACCATCAAACATCGAGTACAGCTCTGAGATGCTGGTCTAGACTGGTTTATGGTGGTTTAGTGCTGGTTTAACTGCACTGTGAAAACTGAAACTGATGGAAAGCGTTTGTTTTTGCTGCATGAAGCCTCGACTAACATTATAATCAAAATCAATCAATCAAAATTTATTTATAAAGCACCTTAAAAAAACACAGAGTGTACCAAAGTGCTGTAATGTACAATTACATAAAACACAAAGATGGAGATAATAAAAATACAGCAAAAGCAAATAAAATGCAAAAAATAAACTCATATAAATGCATCTAATCCAACCCAATAGTCCTCACACATCAGCAAAGGAGTATAAATGGAGTTTAGGGGAAAATTCAGTCAAATATGAGCTGTATAAAGCTTCTAATCATAATTTGTCATTGTCGTTTCTCAGTAGAACAGAATGTTTGACAGTTTGCCATGATCTTTATGAGTAATAGCTGATCAGATAAACAAATCATCATTCCAGAGACCATCAGTGTTTATATGATATTAACCAACATCACAAATAAACACTTCAGATATTTTCTTTCTGTCTCTTCACTGACAGGAGAAACTTTGTCTTTTTATAAATAAATCTGGGGCAAATAATAGAAGTTAAACTGTTAAACTGAGTTCTTTTGAAATAGACCCGATCCTGGTTTTCCATCTCTGAGATCTTCAGGAGGTCTAGAAGCTATACTTTATGTAATTCACTATGTTATTACATTACTTGATCTGGTAGTGATGCTTGATTTGATAACTCAGCTGTCAATCGAATGCATGTTGATTAAATCCCGCCTCCAGCGTGACAGGCTGATGTTTGTCCATTAATGCATTCAGAGCTTTATGAGGAGAACTCAATGAAATATCACACATTATGAGTCTCTCTGCTCGGCTGGGATTTGAGTCGAGAGAAACCACATTAAATTTCGCAAAAAAGAGCTGTGTGTGGATTAACAGAGTTTGTGTTTAATAGAATCAACCATTCAGACATTTGGGGTCAGTCCAGTGTTTTAATGTTTCTGAAAGAGTCTCTCCTGCTCACCAAGACTGCATTTATTTGATCAAAAATACAGTAAAATTGTGAAAGCGTTTTATAATTTAAAACAGATGTTTTCTGCATGAATATCTGTTAAATTGTAATTTATTTCTGTGATGCGCAGCTGAATTTTCAGCATCATTACTCCAGCCTTCAGTGTCACATGATCCTTCAGAAATCATTCTAATATGCTGATTTGCTGCTCAAGAAACATTTCTGATTATTATCAATGTTGAAAACAGTTGTGCTGCCCAATATTTTTGTGGAAACTGTGATACATTTTATTTTTCAGGATTCACAGATGAAAAGAAAGTTCAAAAGAATAGCATTTATTTGAAATAGAAATCTACTGTAATGTTATAAATGTCTTTTCTGTCACTTTTGATCAGTTTAATGCAGCATTGATGAATAAAACTGTATATATCTGTGTGACGCCAAACCTTTGAATGGTGGTTTTTATCCTCTTTCAGGAAGATTCAATAAAGGAAAATGATTGTTATTGTCTGTTTGAGGTCAGTTAAAGGCCTTCAGAGCGGCTGACGAATCTTCAGTCGTGTTTCAGAAGCAGGAATCTGATTCATTCTCTCCACAGAGAAATAGATTTTGAACAATATCGCATAAACCTTCAGAACAGACCCACCATGAGTGATGAGAGATGCTTCTGTAGACTCAAGTCAATGTGATTTCAGCTTCTAAATAATCATGTTTAATAGCCGAATTGGAACAGAACTACATTACCCATAATCCTGAAGGTCAGAGAAGTTACAGTGGAAACGGAAATCACACCAGAAAAATTAAGTAGTGATGATTTACTTTAACTTACTTTCTTACTTTCACTTACTTTCACTCCCTTGAAGCTTTATGAACACTAATCAAGCCATTGTCTTTATACTGTACATCTGTACGTCTAAATATTGTACTGTACTAAAACATACTAATAATCAGTATATGTCAATAGTTATATGTTGTACCATAAGTTTTTATTTGAGGATATCAACAATTCAATGTTCATTCATTCAGTCAGTCATTCATTCATTCATTCATTCATTCAGTCATTCAGTCATTCAAATGATTTATTTCATAATTCAGCTGGATCTGGTTGGTGTGTTACATATATCAGAACTCTTTATTGAGAAAAAAAAAAAAAAAAAAATATATATATATATATATATATATATATATATATATATATATAAAATTTAAATAAATAAATATATTATTTATTTATTTATTTATTTATTTATTGAGACAGTGATTGAGGACACATTCTGTCTGTCACGGTTCTGCTCTCTTGCTGTTGATTTATGGATGATGTTTTATGATAATGACTGTCTGACTTGGACATTATTCCTCTTATTATATGGCTGCTTAAATAATAACATGACATATTAATATTAATACGCAGAGCTGAAATATTAATCTGAGTGTGTTCTGGGTTTGAGCTGGTTTAGTCTTGAGCATGACTGAGAAACAAAGCAGATGGTCTCATAGCTGAGGGACTCTTACACACACACACACACACACTCTCTCTCTCTCTCTCTCTCTCTCTCTCTCTCTGCCTCATTAACAGAGAGTTGGCTGACCTCTGTGTGACCCTTGACCTTTAGCTGACCTCAGGTGACAGGAAACTGTATGTTTGAGGACAAAACCTCCCTGTGCTCATAAAAACCACAAATATATGTTCATACAGACTTTTTCTTGAGTTTGTTATTGATTTTTTTCTTTATTGTTTGTTGATGTCTGTACTTTTGTCCATTATGTTGATTTCTCTCTGATTTCTGGTTTCTCTCTGGTCTTTTCAGTGCTCATTTCTGTTTGACTTCTAAACGGGCGATAAAAACACTGATTTCAGGCTCTTATTGTGTTTTTATGATGAGCTTAGTTATGATGGTTATCAGTGTTTTGTGTGTGTAAATCATAGTGAAGGACATTGATGATGTTTGAAGAGCAATCCATCTAATCAATGTTTATTTAACAGAACTGTGTGCTTTTCAGTTCTTCTGTGTTGGTCACATCTCTTACATGAGTTTCACATTATCTATTTATTAATATGTATATTATTTCTATGAGTTGTGTGTAAGTGTGTGTGTGTGTGTGTGTGTGTGTGGCGCATTTGTGAATGCATATGTGTGTGCATTTGTGAATGCGTGTGTGTGCATGTGTGAATGCGAGTGTGTGCATTTGTGTGTGTGTGTGTGCATTTGTGTGTGTGTGTGTGCACGCATTTGTGAATATGTGTGTGTGTGTGTGCACGCATTTGTGAATATGTGTGTGTGTGTGTGTGTGTGTGTGCATTTGTGAGTGTGTGTGTGTGTGTGTGTGTGTGTGCATTTGTGAATGCATGTGTGTGTGTGTGTGTGCACGTTTGTGAATGCATATGTATGTGTGTGTGTGTGTGTGTGCATTTGTGAATGCATGTGTTTGTGTGTGCATGTTTGTGAATACGTGTGTGTGTGTGTGTGCGTGTGTATTTGTGAATGCATGTGTGTGTGTGTGTGTGTGTGTGTGTGTGTGCATTTGTGAATGCATGTGTGTGTGTGTGTGTGCACGTTTGTGAAAGCGTGTGTGTGTGTGCATTTGTGAATGCGTGTGTGTGTGCATGTTTGTGAATACATATGTGTGTGTGTGTGTGTGTGTGCGTGTGTGTATTTGTGAATGCATATGTGTGTGTGTTTGTGTGTGTATTTGTGAATGCGTGTGTGTGTGCACATTTGTGAATGCATATATGTGTGTGTGTGTGTGTATTTGTGAATGCATGTGTGTGTGTGTGCACGTTTGTGAATGCATATGTGTGTGTGTGTGTGTGCATTTGTGAATGCATGTGTGTGTGTGTGCACATTTGTAAATGCATACTCGTGTGTGTGTGTGTGTGTGTGTGTGTGTGTGTAATATTATGGATCAAATCTAGAGAGGATATTAAAAGATTCACAGTCTGAATTAGGTTTGTAAATGAATCATGTAGGTTATTATTACGGACATTCATTTATTGTAATAATTCTGCTATTCAGCCGTGTTATGAACTAAAGCCGTCTCATGATGTGAATCAATATCATATGTGACCCGAAGCCCATAGATGAAAACAACATTATGAGGCTGATGATTGAATACAGACATCATGAGCAGAGACGCGAGATACAGAGCTGAGATCAGCATCAGATGATCACCATCGTTTCCTCTGTCTCTCTCTATCTCTCTCTCTCTCTCTCTCTCTCTCTCTATCTCTCTCTCTCTCTCTCTCTCTCTCTCTCTCTCTCTCTCTCTCTCTCTTTCTTTCCAGCACATCATCATCTGTTTCTCTTTCTTTCTCATCTCTCTGGTGTCTCTTCTCTTGTCAGGTTGATCTTGTATCCGTCCACAGTTTGACGTTGAGTTTTGTCGCTGTGCAATCAAACTCAAACATCCTGCAAACATCAGACAATCACTGCCAGTCTTCCTCTTCCTGTGGATCATGACGTCCTCAGATACTCGCAAACGCCTCAAGCGCCTCAAACTCAAGAGCGTCATACTTTAAAGTAGTTAAAGATGCTGTAAGCAGTGTCACAAATAAAACGATGCCACTACCTGACAGATATCAGAGCTATAGCGGTTATGAGAAATAAAGAAGTGTATAATACACTCTATTAAAATCTGTAAAATCACAATGTACTAAATTAATTTGAAGGAATTTTCCATGATTACTTTTTACAGGTGTTTTACATTTACATTTATATTTAGTCATTTAGCAGACGCTTTTATCCAAAACGACTTACAAATGAGGACAATAGAAGCAATCAAAACCAACAAAAGAGCAACAACATGCAAGCGCTATGACAAGTCTGTTTTTTTTTTGTTTTTTTTTAAACAAGTAGATAGAATATAGAAAAGAAAGCTAGTGTTTTAGTTTTTTAAGAAAAGCTAGCAGTTAGAGAATAAATATGCAATTGATAGAGGGTTAAGTGTGTGTGTGTGTGTGTGTGTTTTGTTTTGTTTTTTTTTTAATAAAAAGAAAGGAGATAGATAAAATAAAATTAGAAAAGAGAGTGCTGGAGTTAGAGGGTCAAATAAAGATGGAAGAGATGGGTTTTTAGCCGTTTCTTGAAGATGGCTAAGGATTCAGCTGCTGGGATTGAGTTGGGCAGGTCATTCCACCAGATGGGAACAGTTAATGAAAAAGTCAGAGAAAGTGATTTTGTGCCTCTTTGGGATGACACAATAATGCGTTGTTCACTTGCAGAACGCAAGTTTCTAGAGGACACATAGGTCTGAAGTACTGAATTTAGGTAAAGGGGTGCAGAGCCAAAGGTGGTTTTGTAGGCAAACATTAATGCCTTGAATTTTATGCGAGCCGCTATTGGTAGCCAGTGCAAATTGATGAACAGAGGTGTGACGTGTGTTCTTTTTGGCTCATTAAAGATTAATCTTGCAGCGGCATTTTGGATTAACTGTAGAGGTTTGATGGAATTGGCTGGAAGACCTGCCAAGAGAGCACTGCAATAGTCAAGTCTGGACAGAACAAGAGCTTGAACAAGGAGTTGTGTTGCATGTTCTGAAAGAAAGGGCCTGATCTTCCTAATATTATATAAAGCAAATCTGCAGGACTGGGCAGTTTTAGCAATGTGAAAATATGTGATTTCACATTTTACATATGTAAAATGTGTTTTACCTGTATTTTGAATTTTACACTGCATTGCATTCTATTTTCTTTCTTACAGTGTATAATATAATATAATATAATATAATATAATATAATATAATATAATATAATATAATATAATATAATATAATATAATATAATATAATATAATATAATAAAACATAATATAATATAATGTAATATAATATAATAAAACATAATATAATATAATGTAATATACTTTTTGTGGTTAAGTTTCTTTTTTATAATGTTATAATACAAGATAATATAGGGTAATAAAATGGAATTTAAAAAAATGCTAATATAATAAATATATTATATAAAGTTAGTTTCTTTTTAATATAATATAATATAATATAATATATTTTGTAGTTAATTTCTATTTAATAGTAATATATTATAATATATTTTTTTGTAATTTAATAATAATATAATATATAGAAGACAATATAATATAATTTAAAAACTTAAAAAGTTAAACATATATTTTTTGCAGCGTTTTTTTAATAGTAATACCTGTATATTATGATATATATATTTTGTAAATTAATAATAATATATATAAGACAATATTATTGTCATATATTATAGTCTAGTTAATACAATATTATAATTATTTTATTATAATTATATATTTTTGTTGTTTACATTTAATAATATTATAATACTATACAATATACAGTAATATAATATATTTTTTACTTTAAATGTTTAATATATAATTTTTGTAGTTAGAATCTTTTTAATATTAAAATAATACATCATTTTTTTTTTTTGTTTTGTTTTGTTTACTAATAAACTAATATTTTTAAACCTGTATAATATAAAACAGTTGTTATAAGCACATAAGATAATCATATGAAAGTGCTGTGTGAGATCAAGTGTGTTTTCTGTGTTCATTGTGTGCTTCTCTCATGCAAATATCTCTCATCTATCAGCTTCGTCCACAGAATATGCCACCATGAACCTAACGCTGAGCTCCGATCCAGGATCATTCCTGACCAACAGCTCTCCAGGAATGCGTGCCTTTCCCATCACAGCATTCGTCCCAAACGCCGTCCAGAACGACTCGCAAGACAGCAATCTGACCAGCACCCACAATGCAACTGGTGGCCACTCCATCTGGCAAGTGGTTATGATCGTATTCCTATGCGGCTCGCTCTCTTTAGTCACCATCACAGGGAACATCCTGGTCCTAGTGTCCTTTAAAGTCAACAAGCAATTGAAGACAGTGAATAACTATTATTTGCTCAGCCTAGCGTTTGCAGATCTCATTATCGGCGTGCTTTCGATGAATCTCTACACTACATATATAATTATGGACCATTGGGCACTTGGAAACTGGGCTTGTGATCTTTGGCTGGCCATTGATTATGTGGCTAGCAATGCTTCAGTGATGAACCTGCTGGTCATCAGCTTCGACCGGTATTTTTCTGTCACTCGTCCTCTAACATACCGAGCCAAACGGACCACCAAAAGAGCCATGACCATGATCGGATTGGCCTGGTCCATTTCTTTCATCCTCTGGGCTCCAGCTATTCTTTTCTGGCAGTATTTCGTTGGGAGCGGACAGTCCCATCGGATGAATGCTATATCCAGTTCCTTTCAGAGCCCATCACCACTTTCTGCACCGCCATCGCTGCTTTCTATCTGCCTGTGACCATCATGACCGTCCTGTACTGGCGGATCTACAAGGAGACAGAGAACCGCTCCAAAGAACTCGCTGGACTCAAGGGTTCAGGGAACCAAGGGAGCCCAGAGGAACCTGTGCAAAAATGGTATGAGCTATCTACTTATGGTAACAATACTGTACATACTATACAGCCAGTGTTAGGAGTAACGCATTACAAGTAACGCGAGTTACGTTATCAGATTCCTTTTTGAAGTAACTAGTAAAGTAACGCATTACTTTTTAATTTACAAGAAAATATCTGAGTGACTTTTTCAAATAAGTTTACTTTTTCCCATTTTTTGATTGACAGCTCTCCTGTCTCCATGTTGAGAGAAATCAGGAGTAAGATGTTACTGTAGTTCTAGAATAAATGCGAACATGCATTAATTCATCTCACTCACAAAAAAAAAAAAACAGATTCAGCATTCCTCGAAATGAAATGCAACTCAGAATATGATGCAAACCTGCAATAATTAAATGTTAAATAACACAAATATATATTTAATCCCATTTTATTAACTAATGTCTTTGCTGCTGATCTTCAGTGATCCAATTCAACCATAATAATAAGCAAAAATTTCTCTAGATAAACATTTGTGCTTCTTTTTTATTGCTGAAGTGTGTTGAACTTTCTTCTTCTACATTCTATTGTACAGACGTGAATTGACTTTCCCTTCAGCCTGAGGATTACTCATTACACTTTTGGTATGAAAGGGCTTTTACGTTTGCCAAAAAACAGAACTTTTTTTATATTAAAAACAAACAAGCAAGCCCTGCCCAGATTTAAAATGTAACGCAAAAGTAACATAATGCATTACTTTCCATAAAAAGTAACTAAATAACGTAATTAGTTACTTTTTAAGGGAGTAACGCAATGTTGTAATGCATTACTTTTAAAAGTAACTTTCCCCATTACAGTGGTAGCCAAAATAATTAGAACACTAGTATTTTCAGCAGCTAAAAATGGTTTTAAGTCAGTTATTTCTATCTTTTGCTGTAGTGTGATAACATGAAGAAACAGGACAAACTGAGACAGACTAAATCCAGAAGAACTGATGCTTCAAGAAACCTACCTGCAAAGCTACAGAACTGTTAAAAGTTTTAGGCACTTGTGTAAAAATGCTGTAAAATGATGATGCTGTCAAAAATAATGTTATAATTAGATTTTCTTTATCAATTAACTTCTATTAACTCAATTAAATCAACATTTGTTGTGAGCATCCTTTGTGTTTAAAGCAGCTTTTGCTCTCGGTGCACTTGAGCAGAGTTTCTCAGGAGCTTTGCAGGTAGGTTTCTTGAAGCATCAGTTCTTCTGGATTTAGTCTGTCTCAGTTTGTTCTGTTTCTTCATGTCATTCCAGACAGACTGATGATGATCAGATCAGATCTCTGTGTGGAGCAAACTAAAATCTCACTGGATTATTACAATTAATGACAAAATGAATGTTTGGAAATGTAAACTGATATTTCCTACTGACACACTACAGCAAAAGATAGAAATAACTGACTTAAAACCATTTTTAGCAGCTGAAAATACTAGTGTTCTAATCATTTTGCACAGTACGGTATGTTTTTCAGCTAGCTTTGCAGGTATGTCTCTTGAAGCATGAGGAAAACATATCTCTTGAAAAGTTCTCAATATTGTTTTATACAACTCTGAAACACAATTTCTTTAATAAAATATACAAACTATTTTTAATTATCACCCTCATTTTTTAAATGAAAATTACAAGACCCATGGTTATTTTTTTACAGCGTGGGGAATCCGGGAAGCTCTCGCAGCCACAGCAGTTACGAGCTCCACCCGTCCAGCCAGAGAAGTTCGGGAAGAACCAAAACGGGGCGTCTTTGGTTCTGGCCATTGAGTCGGAAAGTTCGGAAGAGTCACAGCGGCAAAGCAGACCGCAGTAGCAGCGATAGCTGGAATAATAACGAAACCGCAGCATCCATCGACCAATCAGACGATGAAGAGGAGGAAGATGGAGAAGCAGTGTACTCAATTTCTGAAAACCAAGACGCGAAACCATCCAGAAAGGGATTGGACTCCAAAGCGTCCAAAGATCAGCCAAGATTGGCCTGCAAGGCTAAGACGCAGGTCAACAAGCGCAAGAAGATCTCTCTGGTAAAAGAGAAGAAAGCGGCGCAAACTCTGAGCGCCATCCTCTTGGCCTTCATCATCACCTGGACTCCATATAACATCATGGTCCTGGTGAACGCTTTCTGTGATGAATGCATCCCTGAGACGCTGTGGGCTCTGGGATATTGGCTGTGTTATGTTAACAGCACTGTTAACCCCATGTGTTATGCACTCTGCAACAAGACTTTCCGCACCACCTTCAGGTCCATTCTTCTGTGCCAGTGGAACAAACCCAACAAACCGCAGATCCAGCAGAGGCAACCAGCGGCCGCTTATCGCAAACAGAGTCCTGCGGAAAACTAGAGGAACTTTGAGCATCGTTCCTGAAGGGCTGTACAGTATTCAGTTTATAGGTGCCTCAGTTAAAGCCGGATGGATTGTGTGACTTCAGAATCATCCACTAGGTACATCTGCTGCACCCTGTACATATTAACTACGCAAATGAGATGTTTTCTTTCCTGTACAGATGTATTTCCTACTGAAACAGAGAGTCAGGTGGGAATATTTAAGGGCTCATGTTTTTAACCCTCTGGTGTTGTTCAGACATTTTAGACACATAAAAAAAAAGTTTGGAAATTTTAAAAATCGCTACTTGACTTTTGTGTCAAGTAGCGATTTTTAAATCCCCAAAAAATCATGGACTTAATTCAAAAAAGCTAAATGATCGTAAAAACAATAGTCACACTTGTGTTGTTCGTGGTCAAAAATCACCGCCATAGGAAATGAATGGGAAATAAATATGAAAAAAAAAAAAAAAACGAAAATGCAAAGATGTTTATGTGTGTACAATCTACAAATCAGCCACAATGCAGAAAAAAGGGCACAGCAATAAAGGGGTGACAAAACTTAAGTAATTATGCTTGAAAACACTGCTCAGTAACTAAGGAATGCACAGCACTGAATATATACAGCTATTCAAGCATCTAATGACTACATCATGCTATTACAGATGATTTTCTTTATTTTTTTCCACAAGGTGGAAAAAGTTCTGTGGATTTTAAATACTTTTGCTCTATTTTTAACTTAAATACTGCATTAATTGAAAAATTATATTAAATTGTTATATATATATATATATATATATATATATATATATATATATATATATATATTACAATTTAAACAGAAAATACTCCATAATTTAGATATAAATATTAATTATTAATATGAAACACACTCAAAATGCAAAATATTAAAGAAAAAACAATATTGAAATGAAATACAGTATATTCATTTAAAAAAACAGTCTGGCCTCCGGTCAGTTTTAACTGGGAACAACACAAGTGTGACTCCCAAATGAACAATGCCAGAGGGTTAAATCAATCACTTTGTCCAACCCTACATTATTTTCTCACAGGTTTGCCTCATAATGTACATAAAATAGGTTTCATTTAGACTTTAATTTAATGCTAAAGGAAAAGTTCACACAAAAATGGTCATTCTGTCATTATTTACACACCCTCAAAGCTTTCGGTCTTCTGTTGAACACAGAAGAAGATATTTTGAAGAATGTTGGGAACCAAACAGTTGCTGGTAGCCATTGACATCCGTAGTATGAAAAAAAATACTATGGAAGTCAACATTTTTGGGTGAACTATCCCTATTCATATTCACTGGGGTTTATGTGGATGTTTTGTGATGCTCCATGTCGTGGTTCTCTGTGATTTTGTACTTTCATCTCTGAACTCTTTTATTGCTGAAATGAACTTCTGCTGGGTTTGATTTCACCTTCGTGAATGTTTTAAAAATGTATTTCCACTTTAAGTCAAGTGCACACTACAAAACCGAAGCACTTCATGTTTTAGGGTAACACTTTAGTTGAATAGTACGCTTTAGACATTCTGCTAACTATAAGTATCTTTGCAACTACATGTCAACGAGCTCTCATTAGAGTATTAGTAGACTGTCTGCTTTTATTTTGATGGACTATTTTTATTTTTATTCTATTGACAATAAGTAATTTTGCAAGTACGTCAACTTATTCTACTAACTAACCCTGACCAAACATTCTAGTAATACTCTAATGAGAGTTAGCTGATGTGTGGTTGCAAAGTTACTTATAGTTAGTAGAATGTCTAAAGTGAACTATTAGAATAAAGTGTAACTGTTTTTAAGTTTTTAGAATGCAACAGAAAACTCCAGACTGCAACCTGAAGTTGTCATTTCTAATGCAAAAACTGTAAGTACTGAAGTACAATTAAATGTGGAAACTTTTTCATTTCAAAAAATCATTGGCTAGATACTTGTGTAAAATATTGAGATTAAAAGTACAATTCCTCTGTACTTTAAACCCCTGAGAGCAGAAACGAGCCAATAAACCGGCGAGAGCATGAAGCAGCACCAGCGGAGGGCGAGGCCGTGGGAAGACGGAGCCAAAAAAAACCTGCTGCCCACGTCTCCTCAAACGCCGTCGCATCCCTGGTTTTTGGCTTCTTTATTCCTGCTCTGTGCAAATCAGTGCAAAAACAAGTGCAAAACCTTCCTGTGTTCTGAGAAGAATAAATTGCAAGAACTTCAGTCGGGGAGGAAATGACCTTGCGATTTCTGTATTGTAGAATTGTATGCATTCCTTTTTCTCAAAGAGTAGATCATGGCTTGCAACAGCAAGGTCGTAGGTTTGATTCCCAGGGAATGCATGAAATGATCTAGTGTATACCTTAAATACAATGCAAGTCACTTTGGATAAAATCATCTGCCAAATGCATGAATCTAAATGGCTCAAATAGTAGATTGTAGTTTGCAACAGTAAGGTCATGGGTTTGATTCCAAAGCAATGCATGAACAGATAAAAGGTAGACCTTAAATGCAATGGATAAAAGCGTCTGCTAGTTGCATAAATGTAAATGCACAACACAAAACACGAAGCTGTGAGTGTTTAAATGTCCTTCTGCCTTGTAGTGTGCACTTGACCAGTGGAACTGTAAGGCTGTGACCTCACTACATGCTGCTGTTGCACCGACACACGTTTGAGCAGTTCAGCAGGATTTTATCCTCTTCTTTATGTTTTCACAGCAGAAAATGAGTGCAAAAACAACTTCAAGCTGGTTCAGGAGTGTCTGCGGCAAAAAATACCCTAGAAATGTACAATGTGGGAGGAAAATGATCAATAATGAATTCCTCTTTTATTTGTGATATGTAATATTTCATTATTGTGTTCTATGGGAGTTGGGAGTTTAGTGCGTGTTTCTGTCAGATTAAGTAGTTTAGATTGTTTTTGAATGCAAAGCCAAGGTTGAGTGGCATTTGATTACAAATAAATAAATATGGTGTATTTTTATATGGTTAGAAAACAACATGCCCTCAAAAAACATGTAAATGACTCTGAAAATAAACTAAGATCTCTGATTATGACGGGGATCTCCTCTTGGTAAAAAGTGAGTCTCTCACAGGGATTTGAGCGACTGGCTGATGATGTCTGTCTGTCCTGTGAACATCTGCTGTTTTTCCAGAATGTTTGGGGTAAAAGATCCCTTGATCAGAGATCATGTTGTATATGTGTTGTGTAGTAACAGCAACAGATCTGATTGTGGAGATACAGTATTGTTGTTTATGTGATTCAAGTGGTCTGACTTGAGAAGTTAAAATCTCATAGAGTTTTTACAAGATCTCTGATGAAATATTGAGTCACACTCCCCTCTAGTGGTCATAATAAAAACTGTCAGAGAATCAGAATAAACAAATCATAAATACACACACACACACACACACACACACACACACACACATATAACCATGATTTATATTGTGATCTGAAAGCGTAAGATTGTTAAACACACTTTCTGAAACACTTTGATTCACGGTTTCTTTATTCAGGATGAGTGGTCATCTTTGTATTGATTATTATAGCACTGGGAGTGATCAATTATGAACTGCTGTACAGTTATATTAGTTTTGTCTATACTGAGATGTTTGATCAATAAAACCAACTGTGTTTTTGTGGTTATGTTTTGTATGCGTTACTAAATATTTAATACATTTATCCAGAGCTGTTTTTTCTTTGAACTGTTTTACACTGACTGATATTCTTTTAAAAGTATTCCCAGCAGCATTCATAGACATACAAAAATACAATTTAAAAAAATAAACAAAAATAATAAAAACATCAGGCACTGGAGTTTTGCATGGGATAAAATGATTCTAAAAAATGTTATGTTTAAATGTAAAAAAAAAAAAAAAAAAAAAAAAACAGCATTATGTAAGCATTAAACCCACTGACATTTATTTTGAATTTATTCAAAACTGACTTATTTTATATGTATAAAACAAAAGCCTTCCTAACTCTCCATTTTGTGGAAGGAAAATGTAAAGTCTTTTAATGTAATACCACACATTTATTGGGTTATTTGAACAGACTTCGATAAAGTTTGACTTTTCTCTGTATAAAAGTTTGTCATATGTGACCCTGGACCACAAAACCAGTCTTAAATAGCAAAAAATACATTGTATGGGTCAAAATGATTGATTTTTCTTTTATGCCAAAAATCATTAGGATATTAAGATCATGTTCCATGAAGATATTTAGTAAACTTCCTACCGTAAATATATCAAAACTTAATTTTTGATTAGTAATATGCATTGCTAAGAACTTCATTTGAACAACTTTAAAGGTGATTTTCTCAATATTTAGATTTTTTTGCACCCTCAGATTCCAGATTTTCAAATAGTTGTATCTCAGTCCTATCCTAACAAACCATACATCAATGGAAAGATTATTTATTCAGCTTTCAGATGATGTATAAACCTCAATTTTAAAAAAAATTGACCCTTATGACTGGTTTTGTGGTCGTGTTCCGCGTGTAATGACTGTAGTTGGCCGCTGGGTGTCGCTGTCGCCGCAGGAATCGCTCAGGTGACGCGCAGCACAGGTGTCGCATTAAAGCCTGCTGGCGGGAAACATGAACACACACACACACACACACACAGAGAGAGTCATGAAGGAGGCTTAAATGTGCAGCAGTGATTCATGAGTATAATATGAGACAAACACACATCATCTGCTGCTCTGCGCGGTTTTCAGACAGTCAGCGATCTCTTTCAGCTCGAGTTTGACAGAGTAACAGCGCAAATCCATTTGTTTGTGTTGATAGTCAGGTTTAATGTCACAGCGGATTTCTTCTTTCTTTTCATTAAGAAACGCACTCGAAGCCGTTTAGCGTCTTTGAAAGGAAGAGATTTTAATCTAGGCATCTACAGGAGTGAGTTGAATTCTGTTTTCTTTCATTATTTCCTGGTAATTTTCAGTCATTAAAGATTTTTGTTATAATCAACTGATGATAATCAAATAACCGCATCTGCGCTGCAGGTGGACGCCGTGACGTCATCACGCACGTTCACTGTAATCTGTCACGTATTCTCTTAAAGATATTGCTTTGCTATTGTGTGAATAATATGTAATGTAATCCATAAAAAAGTAACTGTAATTACAAGTACTTGATTTCTGTAATCTGATTACTGATAATGCTGGAGTTTCTGGGTGATTGTCAAGAGCCCTCTAATAATCTGCTCAAAACATAATGTATTCTTCCCTGTATTTCTCTAATCACTGATGTTATTGTTCGTGAAAAGGCAAGATAAGTACTCAAACTAATGCGTTAAATAGTCTTTTTACAAAGCTGATGTGTTGCTTCTCTTATAGTCATGAGAATGGTTTCTGATTGCATAGAACAGAACTGCAGTGTGTTCCATTGAGAAAGTAGAAAATTAGTAATTGAAATACATCAGCTACCACAAAATTATTATATCTAAACATACCTAAAATCAGATCTGATAAGCAAACTTGCTAAGGCTTTTATTGCTTGAATGTAAGTTTAAGTGGGGTATGAAAGTCTGCAAGTGCGAATTATTTTCTAACAGCTGCTCGACTTTTTAAATAATGTTAGAAGCTGCTGTCAATCCTATGAAAACAGTTTTTTTTCATGTTTTGGCACTAAATGATGGAGATGCAACGAGTTCAAAAGAACTGCAGCATGTTTAATTTTGCAGTAGATAAAGAATAATTCATTACGTAAATCATTGCAGCACAAAAGTATGTCTCTCTAGTTTTCCAGTGAAAATATCTAAAATTCATTAAAATAAGACAAATTTATTATATGTGCAAACATCAGAGAATATATTTAAGGTATTATTATTATTATTGTTGTTATTTTACACTAGGTACTGTACTCTGCCACTGCCACATTAAAAAACAGTGTAAATGATTTTCTAATAGTTTTTAATCTTTTTTTTTTTTTTTTTTTTTTCTCGAGCTTTTGTTTAGAAACAGTCTCATTTTACAAATGACATTTAGCCCAGGGTTAAATTAAATAAATCTAGAACTAAAGACATAAAAACATTTTGTTACTTGAAATAAAATAAATGCTAACTTAAAATAAAATGCAAATTATTTAGGGCTGCAAAATGATTAGTCACAATTAACCGATTCAAAATAAGTCTATGTTTACACACTATATGTGTGTGTGTGTACTGTGTATATTTATTATGTGTATATATAAATACACACACATATATGTAAATATTTAAAAAAAAAATTGTATTTGTATCACTTAATATAAATATTATATATTAATATTTTACATAGAAATCTAACTTATTTTTCCTTAATATATACATGTATGTGTGTGTATTTATATATACATAATAAATATAAAAAATGACAAAAACAATACAATTTAACAAAAGCAGAAAAAATTAACTTGAAAGCAGAAAATATAAAAAAAAAAATGAAAAGTGAAATCGAATTCAAAATATTAACTAAAACTATAACACTTTCTCAGTGATACTACAATAACACTGGTTTAACTGTTGTCAATTCTCCAAAAAGATTTGATTTTCTTCCTATTTTCACTCAACAGCTCAGCTGAAACCAAATGTGTCAGACAGCAAAAAAGCAAAAAATACACTTTTTTACAAATCTCGCTTATTCATAAGATTTATTTCCGCTTGCACTGAACAGATGGATTAATGCTACCTCCCTGATGTTTGTGTTTGTGCTGCAGCTGGTGTGTGTGTGTGTGTGTGTGTGTGTGTGTGTGGTGCACAATGCAGACGGTGGAGTCTGCAGGATTCAGGCAGCGTCTGCTGGAGGCGTTGAGTCTGGGCAGACGGCAGACATACTGCCTCGCAGACGCAGACGCTCATCTCTCTCAGGGCCTCTGCCCCTCCCCGCTCGCATCCATCTGCAGCGGAGAAGAAGACAGCGAGCTGCTCTCTTTCGTCACAACCTCCTCCAGAGCTCCCCTCTCCTTTTCATCATCAGAGAGCGAAAGCACATCGAGCGGAAGACGCAGACGCAAGTGCAAACATGGCTTGAGACAGCCGTTCATCATGGGAAATCAAGATGCAAAGCTAAAGCGCTCTGAAGGCGCAGCGGATGAAAGCATTGATTGCACAAAGAAAGGAAAGAAACCAAGAGGGGATGCAGGGAAAAAGAAAAACAAATCTGACAGATCTTCAGTGTTCCCTCACATACGCAAACGCAAGAGCAAAGCAAAAGGCTTCCTAAGCGGATCCAAAGAGGATGCATTGGACGAACTGGACAGCGTTCCATCTCTCTGCAATAAGACGCCTGATCTTTCCGGAGATGAGCTCGGACATTCGGATGCGGAGCCGGATCGGCCTCGACTGGCGGAGGAGAAGAAAGTGCCGAGTTCTGGATCTGAAACGGATATGTACAGCTTCCATTCGGCTGCGGAGCAGGAGGATTTGCTGGCTGACATCCAGCAGGCCATTCGACTGAAGCAGGGCGTTGAGATTCCCTGGGATTGTAAACAACAAAACGGAGATGCTAAAAACACTCCGACCCCCGATTCAGAACCCTTCACTGTATTAGAAGCCTTTCCCAAAGCGGAAAAAAACGGGGTTGTTTGTGTGCCGCACCTCCTTGAGGAGGAGCCGGCTGTGAATGGGGACTCAGAGGAGGCCCTTTGTGCTCCGGTCGCCATGGAAACGGTCATAAAAGAGCCGGAGGGCCCTTCTCCTCCTCCAGCGGTTGCAGCTACAGCTAGCATCACAAGCTTCCCCGATCTGACCGCTTCGTTTGAAAGCGCTGTGGAGGCTGTGGAAGAGGACGATCATTCGCCTCCAAGCACAGATACAGCCTCTGATCTCAGGTGATTAATCAAAATACAGTTTTGATTTCAGTTTCAGCCTCCAACGATTATGAAAATACAATAATTGAGATAATTATGCACCCTTTCCAGCACAATTTCACGTGTAAATCAGTAAAATCATGTAACGTGACTTTTGCAAAATAGGACGTGCTTGATTTATTAAAGTTGATTAGATTTATTCATGTTTTTAAAAGCGCAAAAGAGAACTTTGACTGTAAAGTCATCTATTAGCTCAAGGTGTCCGCCTAAACGTCAAATACACACAAAAATGTGTCAAAATGCGGCACTTAGTGATTATTAACGTGAACACTTGTTAGATATGTAATAAATGAACGTAAACAGTTGATAATGAAAACACGTGTGTAACAGTACATTGGATCTGTGCGGCTCTTAAAGTGACAGCGGGCTAATATTCCTGTGCTTAATATTAATCAAACAACAAAAGACAAAGACAAAATCTCTCACTGCTCTTGACTGAAGGACTTTTGTAGTTTTAATAAGAAACAACAGAAGTTTAATTCTTACAGTGAAGAATATGCTGTTTTATTTTACATTTGATTATTCATTTCTGCAGCAGGCTGTTAACTGAATACTTTGACTTGCATTAGCCTTAAAAAAAACCCTTAAAGCACATTTTCTTTCTTTTCTATCTTTTTTTTCTATTGGTTTTGTCCTTTGCTTTTATTATTACTGACAGTTTCATTATTTTCAATAATTTTGAGGTCCCTTTTTTTGTTTTTGTTTTTTACTAATATTAGTTACCCTAGTATTCTGCTGTAGTATTGAGAACTGTGACTGTGATGTCATAGCAACCTTATTTACAGAAAACATATATTTGAGATATATCACTATCTTTAAATGACGTATATAACGTTTTGGTCATACGGCACACTCATAATCACGATTATTTAACACGATTACAATATTGACCAAAATAATTGTGATTAGGGTTGGATATCGTTTGAATTTGATCAATTCCAATTCTAATTCTGATTCTGCTTACTGATTCCGATTCTTCCCAGTTTTGATTCCAATGTGGTTAAAAAAAATAATAAACTTAAACATTTAGATATCAAACATATTTATTCTGTGTCTTTTTGCAAAACATTTAATTGCTGCTGAAAACCATGAACAAAAATCAGCCGTCTACATAAAAACTGGACTCCATTAAGAGCTGTTTGTGTGCAAAATAGAGCTGCACCATTCTGGATAAACAGAGTTGTTTTTGTTTTTTTTTTTGTTTTTTTTTGTAGTTTGTGGTTCTCTCACAATTCTGAAGAAAAAATATTAGACAACTAAACAAGATCTGATGGTATTTCTGAATGGAATGATTCAATGACTCAAGATTGACTTGTTTCATTACTGGATGAATCTATTTTTGAATGAATCTCTTGAATGAATGATTCAAAGACAAATACATTTTTAACAGCCCCTTTTCACCACCTAAAAAAAAAAAGCATGCACACACAGGAATTGCAATTGATTTTTGATTCCCAACCCTAATCGTGATTATGATTTCTGCCATAATCGAGCAGTCCTAACTAGGGTTGGGAATCGAAAATCAATTGGATACTTAAGATCAGGAATCAGATACTTGTTGTAAAATTAAATTTTCAGTTCCATCTATCAATTCCTGTGTGTGCATGTTTTTTTTTTAGGTGGTGAAAAGGGGCTGTTAAAAATGTATTTTTCTTCGAATCATTCATTCAAGAGATTCATTCAAAAACACTGATTCATCCAGTAATGAAACAAATCAATCTTGAGTGAGTCATTGAGTTTACCCTTTTCAACTTAATGCTGTTGAACTGAATTTACAGAGCAAACTATTTGCTAAAATAACCACAACATTAACAGTAACGCTGAAATATAAGTGCGTGGTTCTGTCAGTCAGATGCGCGTGAAAGTTGCACGTGTTACTATAACAAACACTGCGTGTTTTCTTTCAGAATCATCACTGGCTTTTAGAAAGACAAAACTAGGTTACATAAGTTTTACCTATAGTAAAAATGAAGATAAGGTGTGAATAATTATATTTTAGACACACTGTCAGTAATTTCCCCAACGAAAATAAGGAGAATTGTTATGTGTCTCTGATCAACACACAGAATCCACGTTTTTAAACGAATGGACTGAATCAATGATTCAATGAACCATTCATAAAGACAGTCACTTGCTTCGTTTCTGAATGAATCATTCACTTAAGACAGAGATTTGTCACCACCTACTGGTGATTTTATTTTTATGTTTAGAGTATTGTTTCTTTTTAAAAAATAATTTTATATTTCACTTGCCAATTTATTTTTATATTTATCAATTTATATTTTTGTATGTTGAATTAAAATATATGACCCTGGACCACAAAACCAGTCATAAGAGTCAATTTTTTTTAAATTGAGGTTTATACATCATCTGAAATCTGAATAAATAATCTTTCCATGGATGTATGGTTTGTTAGGATAGGACAATATTTAACTGAGATACAACTATTTGAAAATCTGGAATCTGAGGGTGCAAAAAAATCAAAATACTGAGAAAATCACCTTTAAAGTTGTCCAAATGAAGTTTTGATATTTTGAAATTTTCTACTGTAAATATATCTTAATGGAACATGATCTTTACTTAATATCCTAATGACTTTTGCCATAAAAGCATAAAAAATGGATAATTTTGACCCATACAATGTATTTTTGGCTATTACTACAAATATATCTGTGCAAATTAAGACTGGTTTTGTGCTCCAGCAGGGTCACACATTTCTTTCTAAAGCTACTTTTTTGTAATGTCTATTTAATGTTTTTTCTAAATTAACACAATAACTGTTATCTTTAGTAACTACTTTATCTTTAATTAATCGGCACATGATGTGCATATTAATTAATCTTATTAATTTGAGATTAATTTTGATTAATTAATTGGCACATTATGTATTTAATAAAAAAAACAAATAAAAAAAACATAATCACTTGACAGCCCTATTTAAAACATAAGAAATAACCCCCCACCTCAGGTCCACAGGCTCTCTGGAGTGTCTGACGGTCATCGAGCCGCCCGAAGAGCTCCTCCAGAGACGCAAGAGCAGCGTGTTCCCTCCGGAGAGTCCTCTGGCCACGCGGCTCCTGAAGTCAGCGGTCAAGCCCTATCCGCCCATCAGCACCTCCTACATCAAAACCACCACACGCCAGCTGAGCTCGCCCTCCTGCTCGCCCGCTGCGTCTCCGTCTCTCAGCCCGCTCTCCACGCGTCGAGGACCACCTGCCCGGCTCCAGAGGAGACGCCCCAAACGCCAGCGCTCCTACAGCATCACCGGCCCCATCAGCCGCTCCGCAGACTGGACTGAGGAGCTCCGCTCGCTGCCGCCCAAACAGACCGGGTCGGCGGACTATCTGGAGTATGGAGGCTCGGAGGGGACACTCAGAGCGGGCGCTCAGCGGGCGACTCAGAGCTCCACCCGCAGCTTTCAGGAGGTTTTCACAGGTCAGTTATGCAGTCTAACTTAACTATTGTGAATGTCATTATACGTGCAACTTTTATGATGATGATATGGAGTATTTGTACTTTTAAAAAGTTATCGAAATGTTATAGTCACTGAAGGAGCATCTCTAAAGTTGCTTCTCTAAATTCTTCCTATTTCATGCATCACAAGCTGAAAATATTTTTTTTCTGGTATATTACATATACAGTACATGCAGCTTTTATGATGATATGGAGTATTTGTGCTTTTAAAAAGTTATCGATATGTTATATGCACTGTAGAAGCATCTCTAAAGTTGCTTCTCTAAATTCTTCCTATTTCATGCATCACGTTAAAAATAGTTTTTCTGGTATATTAAACATTAAGTAACAAACAATGCAGTGCATTCGTTACAGTCAGGCGTATTGTAGTTAATCAAACTGAAACCATTAAACAAAACACATTTGTTACATTAAATAAAAAACATTAACTGAAATAAAAAAAAACTTCAGTTCGTCACCAAGGCAACATTCCTCTTTTTAATTTAGTTTAACTTGATGTACTGAAATAACAAACTAAAATGGAAGTAAAAATTGTGTAGTTGTGTATTTAAAATCACAAAAAGACTGAACTAAAACTTTAACTAAAATTAAAATAAATCAAAAATTAAAAAAAAAACTGATTCAAAATATTAACAAAACTATAACAGTTGCTCAATGATGTTAAAGTAACACGTTGCAGTATTTATTAATCTTAATTCATGTTAGTTAATTGCTGTTCATTGTTAGTTCATATTAATTCAGTTCCATTTAATGATATAAACAGATAAAACTTTATTTAAATAATGTACTTGTAAGTGCAAGGTAACATTAAGGTTAATAAATGATTTAGAAGTATTTTTCATTGTTACTTCATGTTAACAAATGGAAACCTTATTGTAAAGTGTTACCAAATTCTAGTTGATCGCACTAATTTGGATGACCCATCACTTGTATTCACTGGTAAACAGTACTGTGTGCACTTTGCAAAATGTGTTGTTTTTTGTATGGAAATCTGCACACTTGATCCCCCCCCCAATAATATAGGTAGGCAGTGTATGTATACAGTGCAGTTTTCAGTGCATTAGTATTCCATTCTGAACACAGACTGAGTCTCTGTCCTGTAGAGAGGCATTATGGGATGGCTGGAGATGTTGTCATGTGTCTGAGCTGTGGAAGCAAACGTTGAGTTTGATCATGTCACACGCTGACACCGAAAACAGCACAGAGTAAAGCAGAAGACGCGTCTGAGAGATACAGATAAACCAGAGCGTCCTTACAGCAGTTTCACTGTCAGTGAATGAGAATAAAGAGAGGCTGTTCCTCTGTCTGTTGTTTTGGCTGTGGAGTGAATATATTCTCTTTTTCGGTCTGTGATGTGCTGACAGAGCTCTGATGAACAGCTCTGGATCTGAATGAATTCCCAGATCCGGAAGAATTCCACTAATAATATGAAACCGCACGTTCAGCAGTAGCTACGCTTGCATGCACTAAAATAACCTGTTAGTAATGGGATTGATGGCTCAATTGTACTGAAAAGCCTTCACATGAACACTGTAATTGATCTGATTGTGCTCAATCTTAAACCTCAACTGGATTGAAATAGTTCGTGTAGACCTGAAATAATCTGATCAACAAGAAATAATGAAGAATGTAAACACTAGACGATGACTGTTTTCTTAATTGGATTGGATTTAAAAAATTGGATTCAAAAATCCCTTTTTTGTGCATGTGCAGTGAACCGATGCATATGTTTACATATGTTTTATGTCTTACCCACACATGTGTTTGTCTCATTTCTTATGAACTGTTCAGTGCAGGAGACTGAATGTTTACTAAATATTTGCTAAAAAGCTCTTCTGACATATAAATCAGCTTTATTTTTAGGCAAAAATGGCACTTAAACTGTTATTATATCTGCCAAAAAAAACAATTAAAAGTTTTTTTAAAAAGTATCAGCTTAATGTACTTTAGTCTTTTTGTCTAGTATTAACCTTAAATGTCTTGCATAGTTTTTTGTTAATTGTATGACTTTTGTATTTTATTGTTATTTATTTTCATCATGAAGATGGCCTTGTTGATGACATGGCATTAAAAAATAAATAAGTCTTACACTTCTGACTTTTTTCCCAGAATTGTGAGATACCGAGTTTATATCTCTCAATTCTGACTTTTTTGCAATATATTGACTTCGTCTTTCACAATTCTGCGTTTATCTCTCAATACTGACTTTTTTTTTTTTTCTTAGAATTATGAGATATAAAGTCAGTATTGGACTTCAGTTTCAGCTGTAAAGCAGCTCTACAGAAGACATTAGAGTCATGATTGATCTGAGTTTAGTGATGTTTTGAGTGAACGATCTCTCCTCTCCATCTCTGCGCCGGATCTCTGTTTCTGTTCTTTTCTCTCGAGAGCAGATGGTGTGATCTGGCCCTGAGGACTCGCATCCATTAGTGACGTCACATGCTCTCTCTCAGCCAATCAGATCGATGGCAGATTGCTGTAGTTCTGTATTGACCTCTGAGATCCTGCTGCGCTGCGGATCGATGAGAAACAGATGAACGTTAGAGACCGTCATGTGACTCTGAGATTGTCGTTCTAGATAATCAGCAGAAGATCTTCGTCACATTTATTTCTATAGCGTTTATACGATTCAGATTGTGTCAAAGCAGTGTATCATTAAGATACTAATATAGTTTTAATATTTTGAATCCGTTTCTATTATTGTTTTCTGATTTAATTTTAGTCAAAAAATTTTTTGTATATGTTTAGTTTTTATTAACTTATTTCAGTTTTAGTTATTTTAGTAAAGTTAAACTAAATTAAAATGGGAAATGTAATTACACTGCAAGGCTTATCTTACTTAGTACTTTTGTCTTGTTTCTAATCAAAATATCTAAAAATTCTTAAATTATGATGCATAGATAAGCAACTAGATAAACAAAATGACAGAAGATATTAGCCTTAAACTAAATTAAGTGCATTTAAGTAATTATACTCTAAGTAAAAAACTCTTGTTTTAAGAATATTTTACTTACCCCACTAGCAGATAATTTTACTTGTTTTAAACAAAATTCACTTAATTTAGTTTTTTTTCCCTGGAAATGAGGATAATATCTTATGTCATTTTGTTTATCTAGTAAATGCATCTTAATTTAATTTTTAGATATTTTGACTAGAAACAAGACAAAAATACTAAGTAAGATAAGCCTTTTTTTTTCTTTTTTTTTTTTTGCAGTGTATTTTATTACAGTTAGCATTTATTTGTTTTAAGGAAAATGTTTTTTTTTTTCTTTCATGATTTTGGTTTGTTTTAGCCAAGTATAATAACCCTGCTTCACAGTAATAAACAGGAAAATAGCAGAATCAATAGTCTGATCACAATTTCTGCCTTTTTTTTTTTTTTTTTTTTTTAAGCATAATCATCTGCAATATTTGACTGCTGGTTATTTAACCTGAAAACATTTCATTCTAATTTGGCATTTGCATTATGTTGCATTGGTAACAAGCCTCTACAAGGTTTTATTGTTGAGGTTGCCAGATTTCAAGTCCTCTTAAATCCCCCAATCAAAGCTTTTATTACATACAAACCAACCTTCTCTTTGATTCATTAAAAAGAATCAGCTCAAAAGAATCGTTAATTTCAGTCTGCAAACTCCCATAAAGCGTTGTTTCTGTTGTTGTAGGTTGAGTAGAGACTCATGAACCATTTAGTTGCAGTGTTTTTTTTTAAAGAATTGATTCTGTTCTGCATAAGATGCGCTCCTGCGTCTCGTGGTGTTTTGTTCTCCTCACTAGATGCACTTTAGATGCATTTTCTTGTGCTGAACTCCAGAGACTTCCAGTATCTGCCTAATAAAGCCGGTTCTGATCTTTTAAAAACATCTCTATTATTTGCTAACACTGATATTATCAGTTTTATAATGTTCATCTGTACAGATGTGTTGACTGATTGTGTTTAATGGACAAAACTACATCTCCCATGATGCACCTCATCTTGTTTCTCATTGGCTCTCTGACAGAGTGTTTAAACGCTGGCTCATCTTTGGTCTTATTGACATGCTACTGAAGTTAATGAGCTGTTGATAATCAGGCTTGTAAACTCAGGAGGCAGAAAGCGTGTTTGTGTATCTCAGACCAGTGCGTCTGATGATATTACATGGAGCTGAAGGCTCAGACAGGATCTTATGCAAACATTGCGATCTCCTTTGATGCAGTGATCATGCGACTAATGATTTATATGTTCTCTGTGAGATTAATGTGGATGTGGAGACTCCAGCTGAAGCACTGCAGCAGTGACTCATTCTTAAATCTGCAGAAAATACCACACACAAACTCACAAACACTCGTTAGTTATTAGTAACTCGTTAAAATCACCGGCTGTTTCAAAACCAAACATGCTGCTCAGGTTTTGAAGCGCAGCCATGAGATTCACATGCTGTGTTTGGAATAAAATACTAATCTAACACACACTGCATATGCTGTACACGGTCTACTTTTTTATTTATTTATTTTTTATTATTATTTTTTTTAATGTTTAAGAAATTGATTTGGTTCTGAATTAGAATCAGTTTTCATCCTGACTGATATTAGATAGGCTCAGATACTATTATATTTTGAGTCAGTTTTGGTTTTCATTTTAATTTTAAAGTTTTAGTAATTTTTGTTGTGTTTTCGTCTATTTCTGTGTGTGTGTCTACAGATTTTATTTATTTCAGTTTCAGTTATTTTAGTACATCAAGTCTAAATGAAAAGAAATGTTGCCTTGGCAACTATATGAAATAAGTTTTAATATTATTTCAGTTAAAGTTTACTTTATTTTTTTAAAAGTAATTAAAATGTTTAATGGTTTAATTTTTGTTTTTTTAACTGTAATTACCCTGCTCTACACTGCCTACTTTTTTCTTTTGTATAGAAAGTATATCAAACAGCATGTACCACGTTTCAAGCATACTAACATCATAAATTCCTGTCACATGAGCTCATTAATTAATTGAGCAGCATCCAGTTGTCATCTGTGAGTGGTTAATAAGGATATTTAGCGTTTTAAATCCAGTTTCATCTTACCTTTTGACAGTCAGATTAAATAAATCAAGAATCAGATTGTGGTTGAAAACAGAAAAAGGTCAAATCAGCCTGATCTACAGTATACTGCTCATTTTGACGAATATATAGGTTATCAGAGTATTATAGGCTAGTGATAAACTGATTATTCAACCAATGTTTGGTCATTTTGTTTTAGGTTTTCAATTGATATTGTACATTTTCTGTTTTAATATGCTGAATGTTTAGTAAATATTTTGAAGTGTGTCTCATTTGGCAAAAAATAAATTGAATATGTGACCCTGGAGCACAAAAGCAGTCATAAGTAGCACAGGTATATTTGTAGCAATAGCCAAAAATACATTGTATGGGTCAAAATTATCCATTTTTCTTTTATGCCAAAAAATCATTAGGATATTAAGTAAAGATCATGTTCCATGAAGATATTTTGTAAATTTCCTACCGTAAATATATCAAAACTTAATTTTTGATTAGTAATATGCATTGCTAAGAACTTCATTTGGACAACTTTAAAGGCGATTTTCTCAATATTTAGATTTTTTTTGCACCCTCAGATTCCAGATTTTCAAATAGTTGTATCTCAGCCAAATATTGTCCTATCCTAACAAACCATACATCAATGGAAAGATTATTTATTACGGTCAAACATGGCGTTATATAAGTCATCTTGCTCTGTAGATATTAGTGTCAGCATTGGCCACTGAAAACCCGTGTTGCTTGATGAGTCTTCTATGCATACAGAACATACTGTACAAGCAGCATGAGAGAGACCAGAGTCTGCTGGTGTTAGTCTGATTTTATGGTTATGATGACTTGTTCCATTCGTGTTTGCATAGAGTATCATAGAGTTTGCATGCTTGTTTCTCCAGGCCGGACGCTGTTGGAGCGTTTCTTCCAGCAGCAGGACTCTGGAGAGCCGGTGGAGGCTGAGAAGCTCTGCTCCAGGATTCTGGCCATGGGGCTCCTGCTGCCCTTCAGCGACTGCTTCAGAGAGACATACAGCAGCAGCGGGCAGATCGCACCCAAATTTGACGTGAGTCCTGATTCACTTCACTTTCACTGCGTTCATGTGTTCAAACCTGTGCTTATGCTGCGTTTCCTACAGTGTACAGTACCTACATTCACGTTTAGTCGTTCCTTCTGAGGCGTCTTTCAATTCAATTCACGTTTATTTGAATAGCGGAAGACCCTACTCAATGCATGTTTTTACATGCAAGATTCCCCTTTCTGTCAAACACATTTTACTGGACTCTCCAGCTTTTAATGCATGTAGAAAACTCTTTTATGAACTCACTTAAAGAGTTTAGTATAATTTTGCCAGAAAAAGTTTTAGAATTATCACCATCAAATTTTGTGTAATATAACTTGTTTGCTGATTTTTATTTTATTTGTTATACTTGTATTTTTTGCCATGAAAATGGCTGACATGGCATTAAATAAATATATACTACTACTATTTGTATAGTGCTTTTCATGATACAAATCGTAGTTGAAAAAAGTTTCTACATTATATTTAGTAGTAGCTTATCAATGGTGACTAGTTGTCAGGTTGATGTCCATATGGCAGAAATGTACAGTAAAAATCATCCAGTTACATGTAATCAAACGTACAATAAACACTTAACAGCAGTGTTGCGAACAAACTTATAGCAAAAATTTGGTAGTTTTGTATGTTGGCATCATCTGAGGTCCTCTGAGGCATTGGCATCATCTCAGATCTTCATAAGGGCTGGATTCAGACCAACCAAGCAAAAATGATGTGTTCAACCCAAGCAAAAGAATAATAATGTGCATTTGATCAGATATAACTCAAGTACAAGGTTATGAGATACATTATGTGAATGCTTGGCTAAAGAGATGTCTTTAATCTAGATTTAAGCAGAGAGAGTGTTTAAACAGGAGGCTATTCCAGAGTTTGGGAGCCAAATGTGAAAAAGCTCTACCTCCTTTAGTGGACTTTGTTATCCTAGATACTACCAAGAGTCCAGAGTTTTGTGACCTTAGGGAGCGTGATGGATTGTAGTGTGGTAGGAGACTAGTTAGGTACACAAGAGCTAAACCATTAAAGGCCTTAAAAGTAAGTAGCAGTATTTTGTAACTGATGCAGAACTTAATAGGTAGCCAGTGCAGAGACTGTAAAATTGGGGTGATATGATCATATTTTCTTGACCTGGTAAGGACCTTGTTCCATTTAATTCTGAAGTTTAGGATTTAATTCTTTGGATTGGAGGAGTAGGAACACACTATAATGAATGGACACACATGGGGTCTTGTTGTCCTTGTTCTTACTGGCTGAGGTTGGCATCATGTGATCTGCTGCTCGTTTGTGATTGGCTCTTAGCAGAAAAAGCTCTACATCATCATTTGGTTCCTAAGAAACTGTAGGAGTCAGAGCACCATCTGCTGGCCGCTGCTGTGATGCTCGCACAGAACGGAACGGTTCATCTAATAATGGAAATGCTTATCATTCATCATTCTGTGTGTCTTCAGCACAGAACAAGCAGGATTCCTCTCACAGTTTGATCTGAATATGCTGGCTGAGGTTCATTTGCTCTAGGCCACGACTCATCAAATAACTAATGAACTACAGCATGATTATAATGATTTACTGATTTTATGCAGCTGATCATACACAAGATTTCACTCAGACTATACTTTTTGCCAACTAATATAGTTTGTTTGCACTCTAATTCAGTTAGCAGTTGCCCAATGTTTGTTTGTGTGTGTGTGTGTGTGTGTGTGTGTGTGTGTTTAATGGCTAATATATTATACAGAGAAAATTACACACAAAGTGCAAACATTGCCTGAACTCTTTATATGAACCTGCACACACAAATAAAATAAAGAAAGAAAGAAATAGACCTAAAATTAAGACTGCATTTTAAATTAAAAAAAAAAAAAAAAGATCCATTTGGGTTCAAATTAATAAATCAATTAAAAAAAAAAATAGTAGTAGTAGTAATAGTAGTAGTAATAATAATAATAATAATAATAATAATAATTAATAATAGTAGTAGTAGTAGTAGTAATAATAATAATAATAATAATAATAATAATAATAATTAATAATATTAGTAGTAGTAGTAGTAGTAGTAGTAGTAGTAATAATAATAATAGTAATAGTAATAATAATAATAATAATAATAATAATAATAATAATAAGCTGAATGTTACTAAAATTTGTCAGGATTGAAACCGGTCAGATTTCTGTAAAAGTGCTGTAAACTAAATGCTTTTTAAATGTACAAAAGCCAGGTTTATTGTCAATAAATACACTTTTTATTTATTTATTTTTTTAAAACTAATTATTGGATTTAACAAATGTAATTAAATTGCTTGTTCCACAGCTAACCATATTTAATCACACTCATACTTTTGAACTAAATAAATATGTTTTCATCATGAACAGATTTATGCAGATTTGTTGCCATTTAAATAAATGCATTATTAAAATAAAACCAGACAGGTGCAAATAGTTAATAAACTGTCATGATTTTCAGAAAGCTTACACAAATATGCATTAATATGCAAGTTTATTAGTTTGTTAAAATGGTGTAAGCCAAATAAATGAAAATTTGGTTACACTTTATTTTAAGTGTCCTTGTTACAGTGTAATTATACATTTAAGTACTGAGTAATATTAACCCTAATTAAGGATTAGGGTTTGGCTTAGGGTTACTTGCATATAATCATACATAATTTATTATAATACTAAGTACATGTAACGTGTAACAAGGACACCTTAAAATTGTACTGTATATGCAATTCAAATATATAAATCTTAATTTTAGGCCTAAATGTGTAAAGACCAATAATGTTTGAAACTATGTAATGATCAAATGTGTCTGTTGTCATCATAAGTGAAATATTCCCAGATGAATCAACACTGAATCAAATCAAAATTAAACTGTAATCTGATTGAAAGCTTGTGAATTGATGTCAACAGCAAATGCTGGTTGATAATAAATCACTCCACTGGAGCTGTGTGTTTATTTCAGGGTGTGTTTGCTGCAGTGTGTGTGAGTGTGAACCAAAAAACCAAAGTGTGTGTTCAGCGTTTCATGACTTATTTACAGTCCTGTCTCTGTAAATGCAAGCTCTCTGATTGGCTCGTGCGCTGCTGACCGCATCATCAGCGAGTGATGTCATCAGTCTCTCTCTCTGCGTGCCTCTGGGGCGAGCGAGAACCCATTGTGTCATAAAGTAGCTAGATCTCACTGCAGCATCAGCGGCTGAAGATGAGTCTGCTGAATCACGGATCTGAAGATTCGCACCTGAGAGCCGCAGGTGAGCCGGTTGCCATGGCGATGGGATGGAGCTCTGGGAGGTTCTGGAGTTCATCAGCGGATGTGGAGAGAGCAGACAAACACAGCTGGACTCGCTCCATCACAGCAGCGGCGGTGTGCTAGAACTCAATCAGGTTCGCTTCTGGTTAACCATGACTTAACTAGCAGGTTATACAGGCAGCCCTGATCAGACTTCAGCTTCTGAGACGCCTCTGTTTGATGTTTGACTTTGGTCTGTTTGGATGCTGTGTATCTGTTTTCTGAACTTGTGTTCTGGGATTCATGTGGATTCAGTGCAGTTTTATTTTAGCATTTAGCTTTTATAGTATTTATTAATATTTTAAATTAGTTTTTAATTTTATATTTCCCATTTCCATTTTAGTTTGTCAGTTTTATTTTTCATATATATATATATAAAATAATAATATTATTATTATTATATATACACACCATATTATTTATTTATATATATATATATATATATATATATATATATATATATATATATATATATATATATATATAAAATATAAATAATATGGTGTGTATATATTATTATTATAATAATAATAATATTATTATTATTTTTATATATATATATATTTACATTTTTGTTTAAATTGAAGTACTAAAATTATTCAAACTAAATTTCAAGCAAAAAATAGAAATGTTGCCTTGTTAACTACCTGGATTATTTAAAGTATAACTTTTTTTTTTATTTCAGTAAAAGTTTTATTTCAGTTAATATACATGGTTTTTAATAGATTTAGTTAATGGTAATATTATGATTAATTTTGTTTTTGTCAGTTTTTTTTAATGTATCTTTTACGATCTTTTAGTTTTTAATTTTTTGTTTTATTTTAATTAGTTTAGTAATTCAACTTTAATAAAAAAATTTAAATGTTTCCTTTGACAGCTAACTGGAATGCATATTGAATTTTATTTCATTTATTTTTTTATTTCAGTTCACGTTTATTTCAGTTATCGTACATGTTTGTTTTAGTTACCAATAATAGTGATTTAATTTTGTGTTTTGTCAGTTTTAATAAAAGTTTTGTTTTAGTTTCATTTCATTTTATTTCACTTAATTTAAAATTTAGTAATTTTAGTACTTCAACTTAATCTCAGCATAAATTAGAAATTTTGCATTGGAACCTAACTGTATTATAAGTTTTTATATTTAGTTTATTTTCCAGCTTTTTTTTAAATAGTTTAATTACCACACTGCTTCACAGCAGTTCACCGTCAGAATGAAAGCAGTTTAGCCTGCTTTGCAATATTTATAATGTATAATTAGTTTTAAGTGTGAATGTTGACATTACAATTCATTTTACTAACATTTTTTTGTGCCGTTGATGAAGAATGATAAAGCAGGCCAGAAAATGGTGATTTGGAAGGTTTATGAAGTGACAAGCTTGTATTTCCCATCATTCCCAGTCTGCAGAGGAATAAAACACACAGCAGCAGCAGCTCCACACCTGACGTGTGTCACATTGCATTTGTGGTTGTCTGACAGTGAAAATAGGGAAATCAATATCCGAAACCTCATCATAATGATTTCTGACCTTCATCAGTCGCAGAGAAAGGTTCTCCTGTGCTGCATGAGTCTGAGGAGTGTTAGTGTGTGAGGTCAGATGTGATTTGTTTTCTGTCGTTACTGCAGGTTTGTGTTTTGGGGCTTTATATGTCTCTCCTGTAGCTGATCACGAGTGTGTTCTTCTGTGTCTGCAGCACGATCAGCTGTACACATGGGCAGCTGTCAGTCAGCCTCCTCCGTCTCTGGAGCGTCTGCCTGGACACCTGAAGAACCTGTGGCCCTCGACCAGACCAGGAGCCCAAGACGGGCCCCAGCCCAAATACACCGAGGATGGTATGATCACTCACACACAGACAGACAGACAGACAGACAGACAGACACACTCACACACAGACAGACACACTCACACACTCATACACACTCACATGCAGACAGACACTCACTCACACACACACACACTCTCTCACACACACACACACACACACACACACTCATGTTTGTTTTTGTGGTTTACGGGGAGTCTCCATAGGTGTAATGGTTTTTATACCGTACAAACTGTATGTGCTATTGCCCTACACCAACCCTGCATTTTTAGATTTTCAAAAAAGCACCATTTAGTATGTTTTTTTTTTTAAGCCTTTTGAATTACGGGGACACAGGCAGTGTCCTCATAAAGCACCTTCAAATTGTAATACCTCTGTCATACTCATGTCATTATACAAATTTTGTCCCCGTAAACCATAAAAACCAGTACACACACACGCTGACAGACACTCTCACTCGCACTCACACTCACACACACACACTCACACTCACTCTCTCACACTCACTCACTCACACACTCACACTCACTCACAAACACACACACACACAGAGTTTATTATTCATCTGTGTCCCGTTTATCATATGCAGCCCTGTTATTATGTTTTTTCCTCTCTTAAATCTTGTTGTAAAGTTATGACATCCAGGAAGTGACACAATTTGGGCAATTTCTTCTGCGTAGCAGGATGACGAGTAAATAATCTGTTTTCTGTGCAGTTCTGAGGTTCATCTGGATTACAGTGCAGTGATATTTTAGCATCATCATTATTATACTATTTATTAATATTTTGCAATGTTTTTTTAAATGTATATTTTAATGTTTATTTTTTGTTTTAGTTTACAATAATGTGGATTTTAGTTTTTTTTTTGTATCATTATATTTATTAATATTTTGAATTTAAAATTGCATTTTATTTTAAAGTTTTAGTGATTTTGTTGTATGTTTGTCAGCTTTATCATTTATTTTATTTATAAATTATATTATTATATTCAATAATTTTAGTACTGCCCAGAGCCGTTGAGTACTCCGCCGCGGCACGGTCTCGTGGTTCATGGAGCTCTCAATAGTTCCAAACAACTCCGTGCTGTCAATATGTTTGAATGTGTTTAATTAGGATAGACAGCAGTTTCACTATATTTTGCAGAAATTTCTAGTGATTATTAACACATCATGTGCATTGATTGTGTATTGATGATAACGCTGACTATGTTTAACAATCGCATTTTATTCTGGGGAGTGATGAAGAGACAGCATTAATATTTTTTTCTAATATGCTTATTATTTATATTACAATTAGCGTAGTATTTAGGGTTAAAATAGAGATGTTTTTAAATTCCAGTGCAATGAGGCAAATTAGAGGCGTCTGGTGGCCAGAAAAATAATATTCCTATGTAACGCCATGTTTTAACCACTAGATGCCCAGATGGCTGTTTAATAAATGTAGCCTACATATATTTAGCTTTAGTCTAGTTGCTGTAAATAGTTTTTCTGGTCATAATAGCGTTATTTATTTATTTAATGTTTTGCTCTGTATATTTAGACATTATCAAACACTCAATGTTTATAAGTTTTGCTTTTTTTTTTTTTAAATGTTGAATTTAAAAAGATTAATTACTCACATCCCAGTATTATTTCATGACATTTATGTAAGAAGACAATATAAGTGAATGTTAAAAAAGGCCAGCAAATACAGAATTTAAACCAATAAAAATTTTTAAATAACGTTAAAAAAAACACAAGGCAACCAACTGCATTCAGGGAAACTCTTTCTTGTATTCCCTTAATGGGCAGTTTTCACTGAAACTCATTCACCTTCCTACAGGAATCAGAAATGTTGCCATGGCAATATTTACAGAGCTATAGATGATGTTAATAATAATAATAATAATAATAATAATAATAATAATAACAGCAACATTAATAGTAATAATAATAGTAGTATTTTTTTATTTTTTATTTTTTTTTACAAGTGTATTTCTGACTGTATTTGTCAAACTCAAGCATTCTGCTGCCGGTATTATTAGAAATATTCCTCTTTTGATGCATTACATTTTTCGTGACATTATTTTATATATATATATATATATATATTTTTTTTTTGTTTTTGTTTTTTGTTTTTTTTTTTAGATAAAATGGCTAAATCACACACATCATGGTTTAAAACAAAATCCCTATTGAGTCTTGACTACTGAGGTGTATTTTTATTTTTTTTTTTTTTCAGGTCTTCATTTGTCCTTTATTTGTACCAAAAACTCACCCTGCTGTCTGTTAGTTCTCAGATTCTGATGATATATCAAGCGTCGTCTTTTAGATTCACTGCATCTTCAGAAACAGGATTTGTGTATTTTCAGAGTCTGGAAAGTCATTTTAATTCTGTTCAGGGCTCTGAATGTCTAAAAATTATTTCTCTTATTATCTGTGCGTTTGCAGCGGTTGAGGAGCAGGAGGGTGAGTAACTCAATCACGCCCGTGTGTTATCTGTGAAATCGCCCCATTTTAACACCATCATTGGCTGAATGTTTACTTCAGAAATATTAAAGCATTTGAATTCATTTTAGGGTTTTTCCACCATGTGCTGATGTTTGTTTACTAATGTTGCCTAGCAACAAGCAGCGATTCATCATTCACTCCATCTGTCAATCATCACCGCTGATCATATTCACATCATTCACATGATTATACAGGACACAATTAATAACTCACTGCATATTGAGGATCAGGGTCAGTGTTTTTCTGCCCGTCATCGTTTGTTGTGAGTTTACAGAGAGTTCTAGTCAAACATCTGGATACACATGATTTTTTTTAATTTTTTTTTTTTTATAAATATATGAACATTTTCTTTTATTTTATATATATATTTTTATGTATGTATTATATGTATTATATATTTTGTATTATGTTTTGTATATTTTATGTTTTTATATGAAAAACCTTTTGATATACACTGCTGTTCAAAAGTTTGGGATCAGCACGATTTTTAATTAATTTATTTATTTAGTCTCTTATGCTCATCAAGTCTGTATTTATTTGATCAAAAATTCAGAAAAAAAAATCTATTTTAGTATACTCTAACATGTAATGTATTTCTGTGATCAAAGCGGAATTTTCAGCATCACATGATCCTTCAGAAATCATTCTAATATTTATGATGATTTATGATTTATTATCAGTGTTGAAATGTTTATGCTGCTTTTTTTTTTTTGGAACCTGCGATACTTTTTTTTCCCCTGTTATTCTTTGAATAAAAAGTTAAAAAGAACAGCATTTATTTAAAATAGAAATGATACTGAAACTTCATCTTTGCTTCACAGGAATAAATTATATTTTAAAGTATATTAAAACAGAAAACTGATATTTTAAATTGCAATCATATTTCACAAAATTACAGTTTTTCAGGTTTTTTTTGAGCAAATAGATGCAGCCTTGATGAGCATAAGAAACTTATTTAAAAAACATTAAAAATCGTACTGATTCCAAACGTTTGAACGGCAGTGTAAGTGCTTTTGAAAATCCAACTATGAATTGTTTCTAAATATCAGTTTCTGCATTCATCCTTCAGTAGAGTTCATGAAGTTAGTTCAGACTGTGACTAGCTGTGATTACAAACAAACCTGCAGAATAAAAGTGATTCTGACTCATGTTTCCTGTAGATTTGTTTTGCACTGTTTGAACAGTCTTTTCTGAATGTGTGTGTGTGTGTGTGTGTGTGTGTGTGTGTTTCAGAGCATCAGGCCGTCGTCTCTGACCTTAAGAAACAACAGGAAGAAGAAATCCGGCAAATTCAGGTACGTCTGTCATTCATCTTTCTGAGGCCCTTGGTTTTTTCCCAACATTAATTTTTCCCCAATCTGTTAAAGCAATAAGCCCCGTGAAGCCGTGGTTTACAGTGAATTTATAACAGCTAAGGGGCTTTGCTCCTGGTCCTCCTCTAAAACCCCCTTAGCTGTTATAAATTCACTGTAAACCACGGCTTCACGGGTCTTATTGCTTTTATAAAACGGTTATTCCATATATGTAGTAAGGTTTCACAAAATAAAACAGCAAATAAAGTGTAATGCTATTAATAAAAACAGTATTCTTCCACCAAACAATGTAGTTCCTCAGAAACAGTTGTGGTGGCAAAAAAGTGGTTGCCGAGCAACACACAAAGTAAACAAAGGTGTATGTTTATAGAGTAATTTACAGCAGCTTCAAACGTAGCTCAACCAATCAGAATCAAGGACTGGAACTATCCGTTTTATAAATGAAAATACATGCTCATTACTTTACATCTGTATCATGGTATTTTTATTTATATATATTAGTCAAAAGTTTACATCCTCCTTGCAGAATCTGCAAAATGTTAATTATTTGACCAAAATAAGAGAGATCATACAAAATGCTTGTTATTGCTTATTTAGTACTGACCTGAATAAGATATTTCACATAAAAGATATGTACATATAGTCCAAAAAGAAAATAATAGTCGAAATGTCCCGGTTCAAAAGTTTACATCCCCTTGGTTCTTAATACTGTTGTTAGCTGAATGATCCACAGCTGTTTTTTTATTTAGTGATAGTTGTTCATGAGTCCTTGTTTGTCCTGAACAGTTTAACTGCCTGCTATTCTTCAGAAAAATCCTTCAGCTCACACTAATTCTGTTGTTTTTCAGCATTTTAGTGTATTTGAACCCTTTCCAGCAATGACTGTATGATTTTGAGATCCATCTTTTCACACTGAGGATAACTGAGAGACTCATATGCAACTATTACAGAAGGTTCAAACGCTCACTGATGCTCCAGAAGGAAAAACCATGCATTAAGAGAAAAATTTTGAACAGAATGAAAATGTGTACATTTTGCCTAAATATCTTTTTTTTTTTTTTTTTCCCCCATTTAGCACTGCCCTTCAGAAGCTACAGAAGATACTTACATGTTTCCCAGAAGACAAAATAAGTCAAATTCAAAAAGTTTTCACCCCCTGGCTCTTAATGCATTATGTTTCCTTCTGGAGCATAAATTCAACTGTTATTTTCTCTCGTGCACTTTTATATGAAATATCTTATTCAGGTCAGTACTAAATAAAAAAAAAAAAAAAATTAAAAAAAAATAACATGCATTTTGTATGATCCCTCTTATTTTGGTAAAATAATGAACATTTTGCAGATTCTGCAAGGTGTATGTAAACTTTTGACTTCAACTGTATGTCCAAGAAGCATGGTAATACCGTGGTATTTTATAATATTTAAGTTGAAGCCCCATCTTCACATGTCTTGATGATAAATCTGAATGAAGTAGTTTAGTCTTTAAATGCAGGACATGTCTCTCTGTCTGCAGCTGATGGATGGGATGCGTGAGAAGCTCGTCTCATGATTCATTCATTAGCTGATTTCCATATGCGCTCCATATTCACTCATCCAGGTTATTGGGCTGATTGTGTTTGTTTCGATGCCCTTCTGGTGCCTGACTAATGTTTAATCGTTCCCAGAGTTTGTTTGATTTCAGAAACAGAAAATAAACATCTGTCGTGAGCTCAGGAGAAGTGTGCTTCAGTGTGCACTACCAGCAGAGGGCATCATCACTGCACACTTCAGTCCATCAGAGCTTTACTACAAGAGCATGGAAAGCTAGTGGACCTTCTGTTCTAATAATACGCACAATTATTAATTAGAATTACACACACATATGTAGTTGCCTATTAATATTATATAATTATGTAAATGCAAGTATTTCAATAAAATGTAATAAAATACAATTTAATAATTCAATAATTGTCGATTATTAATTATATTAATATAAGTAATGATATAAAATGTTCTAATTTTATGTATATTTTTGTCTGTGTGTGTGTATATATATATATATATATATATATATATATATATATATATATATATATATATATATATATATATATATATATACACACACACGCACTCTCATTAATTAATATATTAATTGAAATAATCATATACACACAATATAATACAAATTAATTATAATTGCACACACAATTACCTAATATTATATGATTATGTAAATACTTTGTTTTTGTGTAAATAAACTTTTATAAAATGTATTTATTTAAATAAGCAATTATAAAATAATTGATAATTGTATGCACAAAATTAATGATTAATAATTGCATTAATGTTTATATAAATAATATTTAAATATATCAAATTATTACTAATATATTAAGAATTTTATACACGCAATCAATTAATTGAGTATACACAATAAATGAACAATTAATTGTTTATATAAATTAATACCTTAATCTTTAATGCTTATTAATAAATATTAATTTTATATAATTATGTACATGTTTTACTTTTATTTGAATAAAATTAAAAGTGTTTTATATTTAATAAAAATGCATTCATATATTTATATCAACATTGCTGCTGATGAAATATAAGCCTGGCATCATCCATACTGATAGAAAACTTCTGTCAGAGTCACTAAGAGACAAGCAATGAGACGCTCATTCTCTATTCATTGTCTCAGTGTTTCTCATTAAACATCAGTGTGTGCTGCTCTCTTTTAGGTCCTGTGGGGTCTCTCCCCCGGAGTCTGTATAATTTGATTTGAGTCTCAATGCAGCTGCTCCTCATCAGTTCTCTCCACACTTCAGCATTGTTTCTTCCCACAGGAAACGCGTTTAACCATATAACACAAACACGAGCGACTTTGCGGAATCCAGTGGAGGAGAAACGCAGATTTATGTTTGTTTCTGTCTGAGCTGCTCCTCTGCTTTTCATCACTCCTGTCTGTGTCTCCGCAGGAGGAGTCTGTGCTGAAGACGGTGCATCTGAAGCAGGAGCACGTCTGCGTGATTGAGCAGCTGGAGCAGACCATTGAAGATCTGCGCAGTAAGATCGCAGAGCTGGAGAAACAGCAGCCCCTGCTGGAGCGGGAGGTGCTGACGCAGGACCAGGAGTGCGGAGGAGAGGAGCGCCTCCTCCCGGACGTCTGTCATGTGGACCTGCAGACCGAAAACACTGCACTGCTGCCCCTGGAGGCCAAATCGGTGCAGACGTCTCCTGTGGAGGAGAGCTTTAGGTTTAAAGTGCCTCCTGTGGAGGCGCAGGCACCAGGGAGGAGTGACTCCTCGCTGCCATCAGAAACTGAGACTGCTTCTCAAGCGTTTGTGTGCACGTGTCAGCAGCAGCCGGGCGCATCGGTGCCGCCTCCTCCTCCTCCACCTCCTCCAACTGGGGTGGGTGCACCTCCTCCTCCACCTCCTCTTCCAGGAATGAGCGCTCTTCCTGCACCTCCTCCTCTCCCAGGTAGTTCATTTCCTCCGCCGCCGCCGCCTCTAACAGGAATGGGTGCACCTCCTCCTCCACCTCCTTTGCCAGGAATGGGTGCACCTCCTCCTGCGCCTCCTTTACCGGGAATGGGTGCACCTCCTCCTGCGCCTCCTTTACCGGGAATGGGTACTACACCTCCTGCGCCTCCTTTACCGGGAATGAGTGCACCTCCTCCTGCGCCTCCTTTACCGGGAATGGGTACACCTCCTCCTGCGCCTCCTTTACCGGGAATGAGTGCACCTCCTCCTGCGCCTCCTTTACCGGGAATGGGTGCACCTCCTCCTGCGCCTCCTTTACCGGGAATGGGTGCACCTCCTCCTCCACCTCCTCTCCCAGGTGTATCTGTGCCGCCTCCTCTCCTCACTGCAGGCTCAGCACCTCCTCCTCCTCCTCCTCCACCTCCTCCGTCTTTGGCTCCTGGTCCTCCTCTGGCCTTCGGTTTGGGTTCTCTGCCTCCTCCGCTCCCGCTGGGTCTGTACGCATTAGGAGCGGCGCAGGAGAAACCGCCTCGCAAAAGTTTGATGGAGCCACCACGACCCATGAAACCGCTCTACTGGACGCGCATACAGCTGCACACCAAAAAGTACAAGTCATTTCTTCATTTCGTTCTCCTCCTGTTTTGATCATTTCCCCTCACACTAATTACAAATATACCATAGTTACTGTAGTTTTTAATAAGGCAATAATCATTGTTGCTCACTAGTGCTCATAGTTAGTGATTTGAGTGATCAGATGCACCGTTTTCAGCTGCTGAACTGTAAAATAGATGAAAAAATTGCAAGGAGGAACCTGAGCCACATCTACAGATCAGAACACCCTAGCAACCAAGTGTAGTACCCTAGCAACACCTTGTTAACCACCCATTATAGCATGACTTAGTCAATATTACTGTAAATGATGAACACATTGATTTCAGCCATTGATTTTGAAAAATCTAAATGTTATTTATTAGTTTAAATAATACATTAAAAAAACAAACATTTTATTTATTTAATTATTTTTTGTTTTTATTTAATATTTCAAGGATGAGTTTACTGAATAGAATTGTTAATGAGAGTTCAGGAAAAAAGTTTCATTTCATTTGTCTTTTCTTTCTTTATGGTTTTTTGTTTTGTTTTATTTCTTTTTTTATTTAATTTTTGTTCATTTTTTTTTATTTATTATTCATTCATTCATTCATTCAATTTATTTATTATTTTATTCTTAGTTTTGTTTTTGTTTCATTTAATTCTTTTTTTATTGGTTTTGTTTTCTTTTGTAGTTTTTATTTCTTTGTTTTATTTAATTGGTTAGATTCTTTGCTCTTTTTTTTTTACTTTCATTCATTCGTTCATTCATTCAATTGTCTTGTTTGATTTTTCTTTCTTTCTTTCTTTCTTTCTTTCTTTCTTTCTTTCTTTCTTTCTTGAGATTGTCTTGTGTTTTTTCTGAAGCGTTGTTGATAAAATAGGTGTTTTTCTCCTCTAATGTCTGTGTTTTCCTCTGCAGGGATTCCCATGCTCTTGTGTGGGAGAAGATTGAAGAGCCATTGGTTGATTTTGACGAGTTTGTCGAACTCTTCTCTAAAACAGCAGTGAAAGAGAAGAAGAAGCCTCTCTCAGACACGATCAGCAGGTCAAAGACCAAGCAGGTGAGCAGAGACGGATGCGGTTCTGCTGTTAAGTCTGCGGCTCAGGATGAGGTCAGTCTCAGGCGCTGCTGAAGCTTACGAGGGTTTTTATTTTATTTTTTTTTGAGTTTACGAGCACTTGAACGCAGCGAGACTGTTTTAATGACTGAGTCCTGACGTTTGTGTACAGACGGAGGCTCCTCTCAGACGCCTCTGAGTAAATGGTTGAGCGCTTGGCACCGCTGCGCACCGAATTCCAGCTCTGATTGGAAATATGACCGTAAAGAGCAGAACCGAGGCGCATAAATATCGCAAAGTGCTCCAAACGCTCGTGGCTTTATCAGATCTGTGTGTGGAAACACCATCAGTTTCACATTCATATTCTCAGTCTGTTTCTGGATGGGAGTTTCCTCAACTGTAGGAACTTTATGCTGCCTGATGGATTCCTATTGAGCAGATTAATATCAACAGATTTCAGCTTTTCTTTTTGATGTCGTCGCATATATTTCTATAGTGCTTTATACAATACTGAAAAAAAAATTATTAAAAAGGTAATTGCAACTTTTTTTATCGCAATTCTGAGAGAGAAACTGAACTGCGAGACAAATTCATAAATTCAAATTTGGGGAAGTCGTGGCCTAATGGTTAGGGAGTTGGGCTTGTAACCTGAAGGTTCGATTCTCGCACCGGCAGGAATTGAAGGTGGGGATTGTGAATGAACAGCACTCTCTCTGCCTTCGATACCATGACTGAGGTGCCCTTGAGCAAGGCATCGAACCCCCAATTGCTCCCCGGGCGCTGGAGCAATGGCTGCCCACTGCTCCGGGTGTGTGTTCACTGTGTGTGTGTGTGTGCGTTTGTTCACTATTCACTGCTGTGTGTGTGCACTTGGATGGGTTAAATGCAGAGCACCAATTTCGAGTATGGGTCACCATACTTGACAATACTTCACGACTTTCACTTTTTTTCACTTTCATAATTGTGAAATATTAACTTTAATTGGTAAAAGTCAATATTCTGAGTTTATATCGTTCAGTTCTAAGTTTATATCGTTAAATTCTGAATTTATATAGTTCAATTCTGAGTTTATATAGCACAATTCTGAGTTTATGCATTTCTAAGTTTATATCGTTCAATTCTGAGTTTATATCGTGCAATTCTGAGTTTATGCAATTCTGAGTTTATATCGTGCAATTCTAAGTTTATATCGTTCAATTCTGAGTTTATATCGTGCAATTCTGAGTTTATGCAATTCTGAGTTTATATCGTGCAATTCTAAGTTTATATCGTTCAATTCTGAGTTTATGCAATTCTGAGTTTATATCATGCAATTCTGACTTTTGTGGAAGTGTGTGTGGAAACTCCTCAGATCTTGCGTTTGTATCAGAGTCATCTTGTACTCTCCTCAGGCTCAGGTTTTCACCTGGTTAACACTCATCTTTGACCCATCTCTCTCTTTCATTACGGTCTCAGCATCCTCTGGTTCCTGTGGCGATCTAGAGACCCGTATCTAGATGAAGAGCAGCAGTCTTTCGGCTCTTCTGCTCGTTCTGCATCCGGATGGGAGCGATGCTGCAAGCCTGCTGACCAAACAACAACATTTGTTCTGCATTACTGTCTGCTAGAGAAAGACAAGACTTAGTCTGTGAAATCAGTGAAATCAAAACAGTGCTGCTCTGGATCTAGAGAAATCAAACAATAAAATAATGAAACAAGACAGACTCAAAACACACATTCAACATGTTAAAGATAAAACATTTATTCATATTTAGAGGTCAGATTTCAGCTCAAAATCAAAATATTTTTAACATTTGGATTTTTTTTAAATATAAATTAATAATTTATTTGATTTTAAAAATTCAAGATAATTTTAAAATAAAAATCTATATTTATTTTACTCTCATTAATGTAATGCAAAAAACCTTCATGTTTTGCCATTTAAAAATATTGATTTATTTTTAAGAATTCAACAGTGTACTGAGTTTACCTTTAAATAAATATATATATTATTTATTTATAAATAAATAAAATTAATCAATAAAATTCATTTTTATTTATTTACAAATTAATACATTTAATTTTTTAAGTATTAAAATTGTATCAACATTTGTAACTGTATTATTTTAAAAATGGTAATATATGAGGGATTTTTTTGAATAACATTAATGAGCTCAGGGAAGATTTTTAAATTGTCATGAAAACGAAGCGAAAAATCATAATAGTCCTGAAATACTTGATTCTAATTGTCAGTGAAATCAGAAGTATTTCAGGACATTGTTTTAATGACAATTGATCATTTCTTCCCAGAACTTTCATTAACGTAATGCAATTAAAAAAAAACTATATTTATATAGTACATTGTTGTTGAATTCTTAAATAAAAATAATTCATTAAAAATAATTAAGTTATTTACATTTACATTTATTGTTTATTAGTTATTTATTATTTAATTTATAAATAAAATTAATCTTTTTTTTTTTTAGTTTTATTTCCCTAGATCCTGGTATACAGCACTGATTTTCTTATTGACAAATATACTTTTATACGTTTTTGTAGTGAAATATCTGAGGCGTGTTGTTTGTCAGATTCTCTTTCACAGTAGTTTACCGTACGGATGCATTTTAACATGTTTTAATGTTCTTCATATGTGACTTTCCCCCCATGAGTCTGAAATCACATGACGATCAAACCGTGAGTGTTTTGTGCTCTCCTGTGAACAGACCTGAGGTTAACCACACTAATGTTTGTCCCGCTCCGTATTTGCACATTTACGACTCCTCCATTAACATAACACTGTTTATTTCCTGTTTGTCACGTCCGTCTGAGCCTCAGCGTTTGGAGGCTGAGCGGATGTGGCAGCGGTGCATTCTGGGATGGATCATGTCTGTGGCTGTTTTGTTCAAACTGAGGCCATGTCTCATTTATTTAAGCAGCCGCACAGACTCGCTCAAACAGCACCACAAGTTTATTAAAAAGAGCAGAAGTTGGGTTCTTGTAATCCTGCTGGAATGAAGCTGTTTTTGTGCCAGCTGATGTTTGAAATGGTAATCTGCAGACCTGTGTCCTCCAATAATGCTCTCGTCATGTCTGAGGCGTCTGCAGGTAATTTGTCTCACTGAAGGACCAGAAAAACATCAGCGGCTGCTTCTGTTTAGCCCTCGTCACACATTCGGGTCTGTTTTGACCTGGAGGAGATGCATAAAAAAATTCTAAAAAATGCATAGTTTTAATAAGGTACTGAAACTTCGCAAATGCTTTAAGATTGTCAAAATACACATCATTTATTTTCAGGTTTTTAAAAATTAATTTTTAAGATATATAACAATTTTTGTGTTCGGGTCATTTTGACCTGGTTCTGTATGGAGCTCCATTAGGTGACAAAAATACTTTTTGTGAAATTATCTATGAATATAATGAAATTATAATGAAGTATGAAGTGCATTAGTCTCAAAAACTTTTATAAAATATTTAGTCTTTTCCTCAATTCTCACACACCTTTTGGACTGAATTTTGTTTATGGACATGAAAATGTTTGTCTGTTGATGAACCACTGCAGCATGAAAAACTGATCAGATTTCAACTGAAAGCGAAAGTATATGCATTCAAGTAAAATGAACTTATTTTGTTTGAAAACTTTTCAGAGTAATATCTATGTTGTTTTGTTAGAAATAAATATGTAGGGTTCATAAATTTGGACTGTCTTTAAATTCCATTAATTCCAAAGGGGACAATGATATATTAAAATTGTTTATATATATATATATATATATATATATATATATATAATATACAGGTGCATCTCAATGAATTAGAATGTTGTGGAAAAGTTCATTTATTTCAGTAATTCAACTCAAATTGTGAAACTCGTGTATTAAATAAATTCAATGCACACAGACTGAAGTAGTTTAACTCTTTGGTTCTTTTAATTGTGATGATTTTGGCTCACATTTAACAAAAACCCACCAATACACTATCTCAACAAATTAGAATACTTCATAAGACCAATAAAAAAAAAACATTTTTAATGAATTGTTGGCCTTCTGGAAAGTATGTTCATTTACTGTATATGTACTCAATACTTGGTAGGGGCTCCTTTTGCTTTAATTACTGCCTCAATTCGGTGTGGCATGGAGGTGATCAGTTTGTGGCACTGCTGAGGTGGTATGGAAGCCCAGGTTTCTTTGACAGTGGCCTTCAGCTCATCTGCATTGTTGGGTCTGGTGTTTTTCATCTTCCTCTTAACAATACCCCATAGATTCTCTATGGGGTTCAGGTCTGGTGAGTTTGCTGGCCAATCAAGCACAGTAACACTATGGTCATTGAACCAACTTTTGGTGTTTTTGGCAGTGTGGGCAGGTGCCAAATCCTGCTGGAAAATGAAATCAGCATCTTTAAAAAGCTGGTCAGCAGAAGGAAGCATGAAGTGCTCTAAAATGTCCTGGTAGATGGCTGCATTGACTGTGGACTTCAGAAAACACAGTGGACCAGCACCAGCAGATGAAATGGCAGCCCAAATCATCACTGACTGTGGAAACTTCACACTGGGCTTCAAGCAGCTTGGATTCTGTGCCTCTCCAGTCTTCCTCCAGACTCTGGGACCTTGATTTCCAAATGAAATGCAAAATTTACTTTCATCTGAAAAGAGGACTTTGGACCACTGAGCAACAGTCCAGTTCTTTTTCTCCACAGCCCAGATAAGATGCTTCTGACGTTGTCTCTGGTTCAGAAGTGGCTTGGTAGCCCTTTTCCTGAAGACGTCTGAGCACGGTGACTCTTGATCACTGACTCCAGCTTCAGTCCACTCCTTGTGAAGCTCTCACAAGCGTTTGAATCAGCTTTGCTTGACAGTATTCTCAAGCTTGCAGTCATCCCTGTTGCTTGTGCACCTTTTCCTACCCAAATCCTTCCTTCGTCAACTTTGCATTTAATATGCTTTGATACAGCACTCTGTGAACAGCCACACCTTTCAGTAATGACCTTCTGTGACTTACCCTCTTTGTGGAGGGCGTCAATGTTCATCATCTGGATCATTGCCAAGTCAGCAGTCTTCCTCATTACTGTGGTTTCAAAGAACAAGAGATACCCGGAATTTATACTGTAGGGATGGTCATTAATTGAAACTCAAATGTAAATGTTCTAATATTTTGAGATACCGATTTTTGACTTTCATGAGCTGTAAGCTCTAATCATCAAAATTAAAACAAAAAAACTTTTGAAATGTTTTACTTTACATGCAATGAATCTAAAATATATGAATGCTTCACTTTTTGAAATGTTAAAAGAAAAAATGAACTTTTTCACGACATTCTAATTTATTGAGATGCACCTGTATATGTAAAAAAAAATATATATATATATAATATACATGCATACATGCATACAGTAGTCAACATTTGAAGTGGATTAAAACCTTTCATCAAAGTTGTCCTAAATCAAAAACAATACCTGTTCTTGTCTTAGGACAACTTTGATCAACTTTTTTGATCCACTTCAAATGTTGACTACTCTGTGTGTGTGTGTGTGTGTGTGTGTGTGTGTGTGTATGTATATGTATGCAGCATCATAGCTTTTTTTTCCTGTGGTTCATGTGTAATTTGAAATTTCAAAGAATTTCTAAATATTATATTACTTTAAAAAAAGGAATAAATGCGGTAATGGCATCGTAACATTTAAATGGTTTTAGTATGAAAACAATATGGTTTTAGTTGAAAAATATGAAGTTATGAGTGTTTTCTAAACTAACGATCCCTCATTTCCAGTAGGGCTCAGAATGCTAAAATAGTTTACAGATTTGAATGCATCAGAAGAGCTGGCTGAACACAGCCGTGTTTTGGCTCTTATGTTTTAAACATGACGGAATAATGAGCGAAATAATTGGCGACTCGTTTCCGTATCTGTCAGGAGTTTCCCAGCAACGCTTTCGTTTGATAGAGTAACATGTTTTGTTTGGTCTAATTGCCTGCAGTTGATAATTGTTGCGTTTTGCTCTGTAATGTGACCTATTCAGGGTTCATGCAATAAAAGAGTGCTTTTCTCCGCCGATTGCTCATAGCTGGCATTTTTTGCTGAAGGAAAGGTTTGCAAGTTAAAGTTTTTTTTTAAAGCTCATTTGTTTGCCAGAGTTTCCGCCGGTCTAATTAAACAAAGGTTTCTCATGGCGTTCTGGAGATTTCAGATCTGTATTGTGCTCCGGTTCGTCTGTGACGTCGCTCATGTTCTGGTCTGATGTGTTTGTGAGGTTTTCATCACCTCTCAGCTCATTGTCTTCAGGACGGATAAAGATCAGCGGAATGAATTGGCTTTTGTTCTTCAGGCTAAAGTCTGGCCGAAAACACTTTCCTTTTCAAATCAAGATGTAACGAGCAAATAGATGTAATTATGAACACAGACGCTGTAATGATCTGATGATTGACTCGTCTGACATACAGTAATGTTCATATTTCAATACATATGAGTATCGCAGCTTCACATTATTTGGTTATTTGGAAGCAATTGATCTTCATTTTAATCATGAAGCCTCCAGGGTTTGAGAAACACCCTCTAGACTTTAATTAGCCTGATTTGTATTTATTTTGCAGAAAAGCAAACTGAGGTCAAAGTTATATTCTATATGTATCTAGTATATAACTTTATTGAATATCTATGCTAAAAAAATTGGTGTAGGATTTACTTGGATTTCAATTTCTAGTAAATTTCACAGATATTTGGAAATGCAAATATCAAGTAAGAAAGGCTGAAGTATTTTCTTGCGACTTTCTCATTCTCTAATGTTTTTGTTTTAATTACAACTTTGAAAAATCCTTTTTTATAATGAATGTATGTCTAACAACATCTTTTATCCATTTGGGAAGTGGTAGGCTAACTAACTTAAAAAAAAAAATAAAATACAATTTTAATGAGTAAAATTTAAATTTATGTCTAACAATCTTGTTTCTATTTAGGAAACTTCAAATGGTAGAATAAATAAAAATAAATTACATTTTAATAAGTAAAATTTAAATTTGTGTCTAACAATATCTTTAATCCATTTGGGAAACTTCAAGTAAAAAATAAACAACATTTAAATAAAATATAAATAAATAAACTGTAAATAAATACATTTAAATAAAGTAAATAAAACCTGTATGGTAATGTGCACAATGTTTTAAAAGCAATAAAGCACTTTAGGTCATGTTTTGAGCATCTTTTATCTATCTGGTAAATGCTCTTAAATTTAATTTGCTTCATTTCTATGCTTACTGTATGTGCATGAACTGTAAGCTACTTACGGTTATGTCTAAAACACAATGTTTGCCATGCATTGTGTCTAACAGCATCTTTTATACGTGACTGTTGATAATAGAGCAGCACCTTCAGTGATTTATTAACACTTTTGTTGGACTTTAATGTTGGTGTTTTGAGTAAATGCAGTCATTTTGATGTGTGTGTGTGTGTGTGTGTTGCAGGTGGTGAAGCTACTGAACACCAAACGCTCTCAGGCTGTGGGGATCCTGATGTCCAGTTTACATCTTGACATGAAGGACATTCAGCACGGTCAGAACCGCTTGTCTTTCTCTTCTAATGCACTGCTCTGTATTATTGTTATTGTTGTATGATTAAACATGAAGATTAACCCATTTAATCCCACCAGTCACAATAGTGACCATAAAAAAGGTTTTCATTTATAAAGCTCTACTGATAGATGTTTTAGTGCACTTCCTGCAAATATGGAAAAAATAAAAGGTCTCCAGTAAATATGTGCAGTTTCACATGATTAGTGCAAATTGTCACATGACCAGAGCAGTTTATTTTCTGTTTGCACCTTGAGAAGATAACTGCATCAAAGCTCCGAAACAAGAGGCTGGTAAAGTATGTTAACATAAAGATATGACAAAGATTTTTTGGTACACATTATCTTTAGGGTGTCTACTATTAATATATGAATTCATGTCCATGTAGAATTCATGTAGAATGAGTAAACATCTTGATGGTCACAATAGTGACTGCTGGGATAACAGTGAACTTAGGTATACATATAAATCCAGTTGTTAGTGAAAATTGCCCTAAAATGTTGCAATGACAAAATATTGCACTAAATTAAAAGTTCAAATGTTACAAATAAGTTACAATATTGATGTTGTAATACTGGTAGCACTAATATAAAAATTTGATGATATGTTACAAAAAACAACAATTTTGAAATATGTTAATGGTTGTATTTTTTTTGTCTTTTATCTCCGTATTCCTGTCAGTGTTGTATAAGGGTTTTTTATGCGTAATAGTAACCCTAGAATGTGATAAAACAGTTTAAAATAGCTGGGCTAAGATATATGTGAGCCTGGAGCTCAAAAGCAGTCATAAGTAGCACAGATGTATTTGTAGCAATAGCCAAAAATACATTGTATGGGTCAAAATGATCGATTTTTCTTATGCCAAAAATCATTAAGATATTAAATAAAGATCATGTTCCATGAAGATATTTTGTAAATTTCCTACTGTAAATATATCAAAACTTAACTTCTGATTAGTAATATGCATTGCTAAGAACTTCTCGATTTTCTCAATATTTAGATTTTTTTGCACCCTCAGATTCCAGATTTTCAAATAGTTGTATCTCAGTCCTATCCTAACAAACCATACATCACTGGAAAGCTTATTTATTCATGTATAAATCTCATTATGACTGGTTTTGTGGTCCAGGGTCATATATAACAATTTTTATGACTGCAGAAATATGTTAATTCAGTACACACATTATCCCACCAGTCACAATTGTGACCGACCATAAAACACAATTTTTCACACAGTTTTCCAAAAAATGTTAAAAAAATAATTATCAATTATTTCAAAGGGTTACTAATGACACCTCATTTGGATATTTTCATGTCTGGGAAAAATTTGGGATTAAGACGATAATGAGAAGCACTGACTCTGATCCAGATGTGTGTTTGTAAATCTGGGCCTGTATTCACAAAACATCTTAAGGCTAAAAGTAGCTCATAACTCGCCGATTTAGGAGAAAATCTTAAAAATATTAGGCATGTCAGTCCTAAATTTAGGACTCCTAAATTTTTGCTCTAAGAGTATTTCACAAAGTGTTTTAGCGCTGAAACTAGCTCCTAAATCTGTGAAAGGTTAGGAGTAGTGAAGAAGACTCCTAAGTCAGTAAGACCGAACCACAAACTATCCTAAAATAGCTGTTGCTGGCAATCTGCCTTGGAGCGTAAACATTTTAGAAACATTTTACAATAATGAGCTTTTAAAAAGGTATCACCTTTGGGTTTGGAGGTCATCCCAACTCCAAATTATCCTTTAATTATATCCTTTTCATTAACCAGTTGGGCAAGAAGTAACAGCTGTGCTTGCGTTCAGTTTGGTTTTCGCTTTTTACTCGCTTTTGTTTTTTTTTGTTTTTTTTTAGCCTGTTAATTAAAAGGCTGTTTATATGCATATCCGCTACGAGAAGCATACATGTAAGAAGCTGACAATTAGCTGAACATGTATTTGTTTAATTAGTGACACTTAGCCTGCATTTTAAAATCTTTATTTGAATATGGCAATTAACGTTTTATTTTTAAACATTTATTTGAATATGGCAACATAATATTGCGCCCTACAATATTTCTATGAATAAATCTCTGACAGAGACTATCAGCCAATCACTGTGTGCATAGTTAATAAGCATGCTGACATCATCCATAGTAATGAGGTCAGCCCCGCCCCCTTACTCTGAGCTTAAGACTTCTCTCTGTTCCTTAGTAAAAGTTTGTCTCAGCAGCTTTGTGAATAGGTTTTAAGAGAAAACTCTTACTGCTATTTAAGAGAGCTCTTAGTGGTCAGATGAAATGTTTTGTGAATACGGGCCCAGATGCATAGGGTGTATTTGCTCTGCAGTAAGAGTTAAAGGTTTGTTTGTCGCGTGATTGGTGTTTGACGGATGGTTTGCGGTCATCAGCGGGTCGAGATGGACGTAAAGCTGAGGTTTTGTTCTGGCGAGCTGCTTTCCTGTTTTCTTTTCCACGCTGGCGTTTGGTTCTCGTGTTTGAATGGGCATTGACGTCGTCTTCTGTTCTTTGAGTTTCCTGATGCTCTGATAGGCTGCAGGTCACCAGCGGCTCTGGGCAGCGTCTGCATCAAACCCATCAGATCCATAACATATCAGATGGACCCTGAACGTGAACCTCCTCAGAACAAACTCAGGCATTCACATCATTGTTGCTTTTATAAATCTCCTCCTTCAGTGATGATTTGAGGAATCATTCCTGCTGCAGGGCACTCACTTAAAATAAAAGATTGTTAATGCCGTGAGGCCAGATTTACAGGTCATTTAAGATATTTTCTTAAAGAGACAGTATTTAGATATTTTATAAAAAAAAAATTAAAAAAAACTTTTTATTTATTTGTTTTAATCCATTTTATTAATTTTATTTTTATCCATTTTTAATTTTCTCAGTTTTATATTTATTAATTTAAAATAAATTAATAAAGTGTATAAAATATTTTAAATTAATTTTTTTAATTGAGATTTTATATTTTAAAAAAAACTTTTACAAATGTATTTATTTGTTTTAATCTATTTTTATAAATTTTTATAAATTTTATTTTTATCTACTTATTTTTTAATTTACTCTTTTATATTTTTTCTATTAATTTAATGCATTTATACAATTTATAAAATAAGTATAATTTTAAGTTATATATATTATTTTTTTAATTTACTCGTTTTTATATATTTTATTAATTTAAAATAAATGTCTAATTCATAAAATATAATTCTAAATAAATTATTTATTTTAATTTATTTAAATGTAATTATTTGTATTTTAGTTCAGTTAGTTAATTATTCATTTTAATTACTTGTTTCACGCCATTAATAAAGCTGTGGTAGCTGCTAACAATAAACAGACAAACAAACACCTTAAATTAACATTCAGATTTAAAACTGGCACTGATGAAGGCAGATAGCCGAAACGTTTGTCTTTTTTATCTCCTGCTTTGATTCCAATAAAACACTTAAAGAGTGCTACCTTTGTAAGATTTAAAAGTGTAAAAACATCCACTGTTTAATTGTTTCACAGATGATCCAGACAAGTGTCTTTAACTGTAAAGTGACACAGCAGCGTGAATGTGGAGTGATATTGACTGTAATATCAGAGTTATTTTGGGATGGGATGTTTGTCTGACAGACTTGTTTCGTGCCTCTCGTCTCAGACAGAAACGCTTGTGGAATGCCAGCATATTTGATTCTGCCAGCAGAACTTGTACTTAATTTCCATCTAATCAATGTGTTTATGCGTTTGCGAGCTCTCATGCACATGGTTTGTGTTTGTGTGTGTGTGAGAGAGGAATTCAGTCGTATGATGTCGTGAAGGTCAAATCGAACGCAGACGTGTGACGTCATGATGGTGTTAATCACACGGGCTGCTTTACTTCCTAATACACACTCAGAGCTGTTAAACTCACACCGATGTAAAGGTCACATTTTAGAGCAGCTTTTGAAGGCTGTGATGCTTTTGCTTCCACCGTTTATTGTTCAACCACTTGCCATAGACATTTTTCACCATCAGTTTTGCCCTACTTTTTTGATACATTTAAAATCAAAAAGTTAAAAAATATTTTTTTATTTCATTTTAGACATTTTTCATCCATCAATTCCTTAATAAAATTAAGTTTTGCCCTACTTTTTGCTTTTTTATACATTTAAAATCAAAAAGGAAAAAATATATAATTTTATTTTAGATATTTTTCACCATCCATCAGTTCCTCATTAATAAAATTAACTTTTGCCCTACTTTTTACTTTTTTGATGGATATAAAAAAAATATATTTATTTATTTATTTATTTATTTATTTATTTATTTTAAAGGGCATCCTTAAATGATCAACTCTGTTATTGTTTTTGCATATATTTATTAATTTCTCTTTATTTATTACAAATATTTAGGAATATTAAATATGAATTATATTCAATTATTTTTTTTATTAATTGTTTAACTTTGAAGGGATATAAGGCTACTTAGTCTGATAAATATTTAAGTATTTTTTAATTTTGAATTTTTTGTTATTTTTAGTATTTATATGTCACCTTCTCAACTGGAAAAGGAATGTTTTATAGAATAAGCCAGTTGTTTGATGTTCAGAGAGGAGAGAGCTTCATATGACATGCACAAATGTGCTGTTTTAGTGAGATTTGTGTTTTTATTTTTGGTTATGATGATGATGATGATGATGATTCCTGTCTAATGTGTGTCTCTGTTTGTATATGCAGCGATCCTGAATCTGGATAACACTGTGGTTGATCTGGAGACGTTACAGGCGCTCTATGAGAACGTAAGCAGATCCTCCTCTGTCTCTCCTTCTGAAGAGTCTTGTTTTGATTTCAAGCATCACTATTGTTCACATTTAGAACAAACCCCTAAAAATGAAAATTGCTTGTTACATTTTTAGTCCCTCAGTCTTGAATGAATCCTCAGATCATGCCAAACATGCTGCACAAACCTTCATTTATACGGAGGAAAATAAAAGCAATCCAGATTCATGTATTATATATGGCACATTACGGTGTTGATCAGTGTGGGTCTTCTCAGTGCATGTCTGCATTCTGATGTTTTCATGATCAAATGCATTTTAAGATTTGTATAACCTTTCTTGAGGTTAGTTTATAAAGTTTGCATAGTTTCTGCACCAGATAAAGTCCTATATTTGCAAAAATGATTGTTTTGCAGTATGATTTTATTGCAGAGTAACATCTTCGTGTAAAATCAATGATTCTCGACTCAAACACAATGTCTGCAAATCTTCCCATGCACACTCCTGAAATATATTAATGCCAAAACAAGTTCAAAAAGTTCTCGTGAAAGCATGTGTGTGTATAAAATTGCCCCATTTGAGCAGAACGTTCAGTCATGTGCTTTGATTAAAGCAGCAAAAAACCGTTTTTGTTTTAGGATGCGAGCTGCTTTTGCATAAAAATCATTTATTTATTTTAAAGCTTCACGTGCCAAATCATTAAAGGCCTTTGAACTGTCTTAAAATTCAATTCAGCTTCATTCTTCTGAGAGTCTGTCTGACGGCGGAGGCAGAAACATTAAGATGTTTTCGTCTGGCTCACACTGTAATTATGGAATCCAGACCTGTTCGAATAGCAAAAAAAGAAAAACATACAGTCAGACTGCAGTAATGCACCTAATGATCGCACTAATGTGTTTTTTCCCCACTTTTATGAGTGCGAGTTTCCAGTCTGGCCCGTGTACAGATGTCAGTCCTGCCGCTCGCCTTCGTATCTGTATATTGTCTTTTGATATCTGCCTTTGAGTTTGCGTTTGAAGGCTGAAAGCTGCTTCATATTAAACATATTTACACTTAAAAACGCAGTAAATGGGATGCAGAGCGCGGCGTTTGAAGTGCGGTGTGTATATGTGCTGTGATGGATCTCCTGATGATGCTTAATGGAGCCCCAGACTTTTCCAGAGTTTATATTCACGCCTGAGCCGTACACACACTCTCCTGAATGAACGTGTTTGTCTTAGGCTCATTCTTTCTTTGTGTCTGAGAGCGAGAGAGCCGTTTTCTGTCTTTGATCACCTTCCTGATGGCCTTACGGCGCTCAGCTCTGCGTCTCGGTGCCGTTTGATGTCGGCTGCTTTGTTTATGAAGATATTTGTTCTGCAGTTCTGCTCGTGGAGAAACTCAACGGCTGTTCGGCTGAGTCTGATTCTCTTACACGCCTAGTTAGTGATGATGAGACAGAAAACTTGATCTAATTAATCATAAATTAATCGCACATCGACTTTGGCTTTGACATTAACCCCCAAAAGATCATTCAAAGTCATAATTATGTCAAAGAGAAAAGCATTGAATGCAAAAAGTAGCTTTAGAAAGAAATATTTTGAAAAGAAATATCATGATTCAACATTACATAAAGAATAATAGTATTTTTTTTAAATATTGATAATTGAAATGTGAAACGAAGCTGACTGCCTTTATGAATGAGTCACTGAATCATTCAGTCACACGATTCTTTCATTTAAATGCAGAAATGAAGCAAGTGACTGTCTTTATTAATTAGTCATTGGATCATTTAATCACTTGATTTGTTCAAAAACATGGATTCATTCATAACATTTAATAAATATGAATATAATTATGTAATTATCTATTGATGAGGTGCTGTTGTTGCTGTAGTGCATGTCCGTCCGTCCATCCGTCCGTCATTTGCTTCCATCCATCATTTGTGTCTGTCCATCTGTCCATCCATCCGTCCGTCCGTCATTTGTCTTTGTCTGTCCGTCCATCTTTCATTTGCTTCTGTCCATCCTTCATTTGCGTCTGTCTGTCCATCTGTTCTTTGCTTCCATCCATCATTTGTGTCTGTCCATCTGTCTGTCCGTCATTTGTGTTTGTCCATCCGTAGTTTGTGTCTTTCTATCTGTCCATCTGTTCGTCTGTCATTTGCATCTGTCTGTCTGTCTGTCCGTTCATCATTTGCGTCTGTCTGTCCGTCAATCGATCCATCCATCATTTGTGTCTGTCTGTCTGTCCGTCCATCTGTATGGCCGTCCGTTATTTGCATCTGCCTGTCCGTTTGTCTGTCTGTCTGTGGCGTCTGGTTGTTTGTCTTGCTTTCACAACACCACATTTTCCATAATTTGAGGCCCCAAACTCTGTTTCTGTTGTTCTTTAGCTCAGCGAGAAGGAAACTCATGAGACGCTGTGGCTTTTATTGGACTCTGGCTTCCTAACGACTTTGATTACACTCTGTTCTGCTTCCAAACGAACCCAAATAATAATGTGGCTAAACGCAAAGGACACCAGCCTGCATATTTGTGTAAAATACAGTGACTCTGACAGACGACCAACAGATTTTGACCATCAGAATGAAGTCTGATCGTATTCTGACCCGTGTAACACAGACATCTGCATTTGTCACCATTTTATTCTGTCAGCTCATCGTCCAGAAGCATCAGTGTTTTTGAGTTGTGAAGTTATAATTTGATTGTGTTGAAATGCTGTTTTGTGGTTTCAGAGAGCCCAGCAAGACGAGCTGGAGAAGATTGAGAAAC
>CM077256.1:755428-805428 GCA_039654775.1 Spinibarbus caldwelli
TAAACAATTGTAGTATCAGACTGCAACATAACAAAATTGAAAAAAGTGAAGGGGGTCTGAATACTTTCCGTACCCACTGTATGTATGTATGTATATATGTGTATGTGTGTATATATATATATATATATATATATATATATATATATATATGAAATATTAGAAAATGGTAATAAAATATGACAAGAACTCGAGAGTTATACTGTGCCAGAACAAATTCATCTTGATAATGTCAGATAACTTAATTTTAAAAAATATAAAAAAGTTATTTGATGTTATTAACTGTGCAGATACATCACAGTCTGTCTATTGTCTTCTGTAGAGCTGCTTTACAGCTGAAATTGAATGTTTCATCATGAATTTAAAAACACTTTTCTTTTTTTTTCTTTTTTTGTGAAGCTGCCTTAAATCTGTATTATATAAAGCACAATGGAAATAAATGACTTATTTTATAGCCATAAACTCACATGGAGGGGTTTTGAATCCTGATCAGACTGTTTTCGTGTAATTAAAGATTCAAAACAGCGTTTTTTCTTCTTACAGCAAAAACGGAGCTGGAAAGTCAGGAGAATCAACTCAGCGACACCCACAAAATGTAAGGCATCATTTCTGCTCTTACTCTGATCATTCTGCCTTTTATAATAGACATACAGACACAATATTCACACTTCTGCAGCTTAAAGCTGTAGGGTGTATATTGTGCAACTAAAAGTATTAAATATAATGATTCAGAGTGATGCATCTCTATGAGAAATGTTATTCTGTGAGGTTTCTAGGTGTTTCCTCCTGTCTGACATGAAAAGAGTTCTGCATCTTCACATCTCTGTAATCTTCCGCTCGTGAATTTGGCATTTTTAGGATTGAATGCAAATGATGCCGTTTTGCTCCTTTCAGGGATCTGAAAATTGATCTTACGATCATCTCTCAAATATCGGTACGGGTGATTCATAAAATGCACATACGCGTCTCTTTCAGATGCGAAATCTATGAATCGCAAATGATTTTGAACTTGCGCGCAAATGAATGTGCTTGTAAACGACTCCTAATTAATGTCATTAACATGTAAAAGATTGCCAGTCATCATCCAAATTTTTAATTTAGAACAGCGAGCTGCAAGAACAGCTTACATTTACAAAAGTCTGCAGTACTCGAACAAGAAAAAGTGCGTACATCTGCTCAGACCCTGATGTGATGCTGAGCACTTTTCCACGTCAAAGACAGTTTTTACAAATATGAGCGCTGGCGTGGATTCAAGCGTACACACACTCTAAGATCAAATCTGAGCGTACGCACGCTTTATAAACGAGGCCCCTGATCTCCAGAATCTTGAAGCACACTGGTTTCTCTCTGAAAGCTCAGTTCATGATCTGTTTGTGCTGCAGGTTCCTGGAGCTCTGTGTGTTCTTCTCAGTGAAGGCCAAGAGCGGAGAGAAAGAGGTTTCACCCAACACCTTCTTCACCGTTTGGCACGAGTTCTCCACCGACTTTAAAGACACTTGGAAGAAGGAGAACAAGATCATTCTGCAGGAGAGGTATGCAGCTCTTTCCTCCATAACGCCGCTGTTGTTTAGTCCAGATCATGAGCGGCGCTGGGCTGTAATCGCTCAGGAATGCTGGACGCTGTTCAGTCCGCTTTAGAAACACTGCTGCAGGCTTGAGCCGGACACTCGCTTGTCTCCTAAGATCGCCATTTTATTCTTTATACAATGGTATATAATAATTAAATCAAAATGTTAATACTTTGTTCAGTTTGCACACGGTATTGGACTGTTTTGCTGTGTTTCGCCAATTTAATTCCTGAATGATTTGTAATGAGTCAGTGATTCAATAAGCCATTCATAAAGACAGCTGCGAAATTCAAAACTGCAAACTTGTATACTGCTCTCACTATTTTTTGGTAGTTTGCTAGTATGTGGTTTCAAAATCAGCATCATTCCTGAATGGATCAATGATTTGAACAAATCAAGTTTACTTATTCAAGTTGAATAAGTAAATCAGTGATTCACTCATTAAAATTTGTTGACGTTTGTTGTTTAGTTTTATATTGAAAGTATCGTTTCATAATTCTATTTTTGGTCTATTTTGTATTTAACCCTCATAATGCATTTTGGTCAATTCTGATACAGAAGAGATGCAATTGTTTTTTTTGTTTTTTTAAATTAGTAAGAAAAGTTAGTAAGGAAACAAAATTTGCAAATGCTGTATGACCCTCAAAATACAAATCTTTTTTCTTTGAGGTTTTTTTTTTTTTCTTCACATTTTTGTCTATTTTTTTAAAGAGATGTTGTGTTCGGGTCATTTTTGACCCAGGTATGTATGGAGCACCATTAGGTGTCAAAAATGCTTTAAGTTGTATTAGTGTTAAATTTTCATAAAGTATATTTTACCTTTCCTCCATATCTTGCATACTTTTGGATTGAATTTTGCTGATGAACATAAACATTAAATTTACAAATTCACTAATTAATTAGGAATTGCTGATCAGATACAATATGCTTTTAGCTGAAAAATATTAAGTTATGACTTCAATTAAATAATTCTTCAGGTCCAAATGCACCCAGAATATGAAAATAGCATACAGATTTTAAATGCATTCTGAGGGTTTAAAAACATGAATCTCGTAACATTATTTGTGCGTGTTATTATCCTGGCGTCACTGAGTCCTCTTCACTGATGTAATAGAAACAGCCAGCCTATGTGAGCACAGACTTACACCCAAAATAAACCCCAGGCTCTCTTTCTCCCGCTGATTTATGAAGCGCTCCGATCGGAAGCTTCACTCTCGAGTGTTGTGAAAACACGGATGGCTGGTGTGTTTAGAAGCTCAGTGCGTGATTTAATGCGGCTTCACCTCAGATACCTGAGCGCCGGCACAGGTGCATCATGGGACGGCTGCGTTCTGCTCTGAAATCTGCTTCAGACGCTCTGTCGGGGAATATCCAGTGAGTGATGAGCTAAGCTTTGTTCTGACATGGAGAAGTGGACAGAACAGCATTCCTGGAATTAGACGCTCCCGCCTGCCAATGAATTAGAGTAATGTCTGTCTGTCAGAGAGAGTGTGGTGTGTGTGTGTGAGAGAGAGTGTGTGTGTGTGTGTGTGAGAGAGAGAGTTTTGTGTGTGTATGCGTGTGTGTGAGAGTGTGTGTATTGAGTGTGTGTGAGTGTATTGAGTGTGTGTTGTGTGTGTGTATGTGTGTGAGAGAGTGAGTGTATTGAGTGTGTGTTGTGTGAATGAATGAGAGAGTGAGTGTATTGAGTGTGTGTGTGTGTGAGAGAGTGAGTGTATTAAGTGTGTGTGTGCGTGTGAGAGAGTGTGTATTGAGTGTGTGTGTGTGTGCGCGCGTGAGTGTGTGTTTGTTTTGACTATACTTGTTTTGGACTAAATGTCCTCACTTTGTGAGGACTATTGTGAAATACTTTGACGACCCACTAGTGAGACATTTGACTGCTCCTCACTAGTTAAAAAGACTTATAAATCAGCCAGATGATGTTGTTGATGTAAATCTAGTGTTTGCACGTTTCTGTGAGGTGTAGGGGTTGGTTAGCTGATAGAAAATATCATTAACCTGATAGAAAGTCAGTGGAAGTCTATGCAATGACCTCCCTAAAACAGTCAAACATCTGAGAGTGTGTGTGTGACAGAATAATAGGGAATGTAGTTGTGTAATCCTGATCAGCACACAAAACTGCTGAATGAATGATTTTCTCACTTTTTATTGTTATTCATCAACACAAAATGAGCAAAAATAAGCACCATTACACTGTATTTGACTAAAATAGTCATTTAATCAGGTTTAACTTTTCTGTTGATATTTTTCAGTAATGCATGAAATGTTTTTACAATCAGTATTTGATTACTGAATGATTTCTTTCACAATTGATCCTTCACAAAGACTACATGTTCTCACGCAGTGAAAAATACATCATGGAGCAAACAGGAAACTGACAATGCTGACAGACAAGACAGAGCAGGTTACTTCTGGTGTGAAACAATGTCTCGGCTTTAAAATTGTCTTTTTTTAATTTTTATTTTTTTAAGAAATCCAATCAATAAATACTGTTTTGTGGCTCTTTAACGTTTAATGACAGATCGCTGTAGTGCCTCAGTTCAAGCGGCTCGTGAACCGATCATCTCTAACTCTTTACTAGTTATAGCATGAAATAAACATGAATGATCATCAAAAGGTATCTTGTCAATATTTCAATACACACCATTTTTCAAGTTCATGTCCACCAATGTTAATCTGCTATCTTGTCTGGTTTGTTTGTCGGACAAAAAGGCAGATTCGGCATTATGATTCATCAGATCACCTGTCAATCAAATTCATGGCGAAGGGTCAATTGATTCTTTAATTTGTCCAAATAAAAAGTGTCTAAGACCAGTGTTTCTCACCCAGCGGCCTTAACAAGCTTCCAAGGGATGACTTAAAATTATGCAAACTAATACATTATTATCACTATTAATATTATTTTTATTAACAACTTAATTTAATTGCAATGCTAAAAAATGCATAAAATCAAGAAATATATATTTTTTTGCTTTGTTACACTTGTGTTCCCAGTCAAAAATGTTTGTAGGTTATGGTTAAAAATTGCTTGTAAATCTCTCATTATGCTCTATTATCACCAAAATTTTGGATTCAATCTTTTTATCAACTTGTTTTCTTTCAATCAGCACAGGTTTTGTATTTAATTTTGAAACTGTCTGATCGTAAGCCTCACTGATCTGAACTCATGCACCAGTTTTTGAGTGAATAAAGCAAATTTGTGGATTTTGGCAATATGCATAACCTCAGATCAATCGGCTCCAAAACAAAACGCAAATCCTGTGCTGACTGAAAGAAAACAAGTTGATGAAGAGATTGAATTTGATTTTGTCTTGCTTTCCATCTAAACATTCAGAAATCAAGATGCATTTACTGGAGATGCACAATGACATTGTTTTCTAAGAAACTGATCAAACTGAAGTGCGTTTATGATTAAAACATGAACAAATATCTGCCAGTGGGCTCAGAAAAACTGAATTCAAAGAGAAAACAGGTTTATTTTTCTGACCCCAATGACAGATATTTAGCATTTCTAGTGCATGCATTTTGATTTACTGTAAGAAAGTTTAGATATGATTACTGGAAAACAAACGTACAAAACAACTGTTCATGTTTGCTGATCTGGAACCAGCGAGTCCAAAACCAGTTCATCTGTGCTGTATGAATGTTTGGGCCCTTTCTCCAACTCTCCCATAACCTGTGCCATGTGTTTAATATTAGATTATATCACCACATTAAGATTCACTCTAAAAGCGAGAGCGCGTCAAATCAACCCTGTCTATTTGTTTAACCCCGCTAATGAAAAGAAGACCGGTGCGTCCCGTTAGCTTCCAGTGGAGCGATGCTGCGTCGCGATAACAGAGACTCAACAAATACAAACGATCCCCTTCAGAGACGCTTTTACATAATTCATGAGGACGAGCCGCATATCTCTACATCTGTCCTGAAACGCTGCGCTCGCATCGGGTTTCTTCTGAAGCGCCGCTCGCCTCTCAGATGCAGATGAGGGCCTTTTAGCTGTGCGGGTCTGACCCTTCAGGTGCCCACGCCAAATTATATTTCCTTTGCTCTCTGCATGTGGGAACGGCACACGGATGATGCTGATTTCTGCTCCCTAATTTGTAAGCAATTTCAGGCAATTCCGAACCATCAGTGTGGCCTCTGGCCTCCGGAGCGCGAGACGAAACGCTGGAGAAACGCTGCCTATGTAGGCGACTCACTGTGATTCAGAATAGAACATGCACTGTCTCAATTGTGTTTTTAATTGATATATAAATGCTTCATTCATTCATTCATTCATTCATTCATTCATTCATTTCATATCTCACATTTTTGAAGATTTGTTTGGTTTGATTGCAACATGAAAAATTGATCCTTTTCTCATCTGAAAGTGGAAGTTTATACAAGTAAAATGAATTTTTGTTTGAAAACTTTTCAGAGTAATATTTGTTGTTTTGATGTTTTGTTAGAAATAAATATGTAGCTTTTATAAATTTAGACCGTATTTGAGCAGTCATGAGTTAGAAATTCAAATTAATTTAAAATCAATTTGTTCCTATTGGGTTAATGGTAATTCTCAAATTTTTTATATATATATATATATATATATATATATATATATATATATATATATATATATATATATATATATATAATATTATTATTATTTTTTTTTCATATAATATATTTAGATTTTTTTAATATTATTTATTAATTTTGCATCATAGTTTTTTTTGTGTGTGTGGTTCATATGTAATTTGAAATTTCAAAGAGTTTCTCAATGTTTTAATTACCAAAAAAGGTAATGTTCAAAACTATGAACATAAAACATTCATTCATTAATGAGAAGTAGCTGATCAAATACAGTTAGGTTTTAGTTGAAAAATATTAAGGTATGACTGTTTTATAAAGTAACTCTTTGGGACCCAGTGGACCTGGAATGTGAAACTAGTACAGATTCTGAATGCATTATGAGGGTTAAAAGCATCACTTTATTCAGATTGATTAATTAAAACCGCACAGAATTTACCCTGTTGATGTTCTGTTCTAAAGCACACTGAGTCGCCTACATAGGCAGCATTTCACAGTCACAATCCTGATAGATCGGAACGGCACACAGATGATGGTGATTTCTGTTGCCTAATTTGTAAGCAATTTCAGGTAATTCAGGTCCATCAAGCGTGGCCTCTGGCCTCCGGAGCGCGAGGTTAGCAGCGAACGCTCGTCTGCTGGGGCATGAAACTCAATACACGCCGTATAATAAGAAGAATTATCAGCATGAACCCTATTGGAATGAATGAAATTTAATTAAATTCCTTTGAATTCATAAATCATGATTGCTCAAAAACAGTACAAATTTATGAAACTTATAGATTAAAAAAAAAAAATCTAAATAAATTAATTTCATTTGCATAAACTTTTACTTTCAGATGGTACGTTACCAGTTTTTATAGCTGCAATGGTTCATCAATAGATGACTTATTCATGTTCATGAACAAAATTCAGTCCCAGATAAGGAAAAAACTAAATATATTTTATAGAAGTTTTTGACACTAACATAACTTATAGATAATTTAACGAAAAGCATTTGACACCTAATATTGTTCCATGCATATCCAGGTCAAAATGACCCAAACACGAAAATGCTTAAATCTATTGAAAAATTATGTATGTATGTATGTATGTATGTATGTATGTATGTATGTATGTATGTATGTATGTATGTATGTATGTATGTATGTATGTATGTATGTATGTATGTATGTATGTATGTATGTATGTATGTATGTATGTATGTATGTATGTATGTATGTATGTATGTATGTATGTATGTATGTATGTATGTATGTATGTATGTATGTATGTATGTATGTATGTATGTATGTATGTATGTATGTATGTATGTATGTATGTATGTATGTATGTATGTATGTATGTATGTATGTATGTATGTATGTATGTATGTATGTATGTATGTATGTATGTATGTATGTATGTATGTATGTATGTATGTATGTATGTATGTATGTATGTATGTATGTATGTATGTATGTATGTATGTATGTATGTATGTATGTATGTATGTATGTATGTATGTATGTATGTATGTATGTATGTATGTATGTATGTATGTATGTATGTATGTATGTATGTATGTATGTATGTATGTATGTATGTATGTATGTATGTATGTATGTATGTATGTATGTATGTATGTATGTATGTATGTATGTATGTATGTATGTATGTATGTATGTATGTATGTATGTATGTATGTATGTATGTATGTATGTATGTATGTATGTATGTATGTATGTATGTATGTATGTATGTATGTATGTATGTATGTATGTATGTATGTATGTATGTATGTATGTATGTATGTATGTATGTATGTATGTATGTATGTATGTATGTATGTATGTATGTATGTATGTATGTATGTATGTATGTATGTATGTATGTATGTATGTATGTATGTATGTATGTATGTATGTATGTATGTATGTATGTATGTATGTATGTATGTATGTATGTATGTATGTATGTATGTATGTATGTATGTATGTATGTATGTATGTATGTATGTATGTATGTATGTATGTATGTATGTATGTATGTATGTATGTATGTATGTATGTATGTATGTATGTATGTATGTATGTATGTATGTATGTATGTATGTATGTATGTATGTATGTATATTTTGAGCATCTTAAAGCATTTGCAAAGGTTCATTCCCTTATTAAAAACTATGCATTTATCTCTTCTGGGTCAAAATGGATGCGTAACTCGAGTCAAAGCAGCAGAGAATCTCATTTGAGCAATGAATTACTACTCATAGGGCCAGTTTTACTAGCAAACCGTCTTTTAGCGTTAAAATAGTACTGTCAGGTCTTACTAAAGACGTGCAGTGATGAATTAGTGCTGAAAAGGTGTGGACAGTTATTTTTGCGCCTGATCTTATTGAATATGCATTTGTAGGAGTTTCCCTTTCAGACGCAAAATTTATGGGAGGAGAGTATTCAAATGAATCACGCAACACAATTTACTAACATTTGCGCTCATCAAATTACTGGTATTTGCGCCATTATTTAACGCCCAAAAAAAGCATGTCTTTAGCTATTTTGTGCTTGAAATGGCTGATTAATGTTGCTAGAAGAGGCACCGCAGAGAACAGAGAGCGTGTGCTAGAAGGAAAGGATTTTTTCCACGAGTATTAATTTATTTGGAATGCCAGAAGTATACGAAAATATAGTTTTCCAAGTCATGTTATTTTATATTTGCTTCAGAAAATAAAAGATGACTTGGAACCCTCAACTACGAGTCACGCAACAGCAGCTCTATCAAAACTTCTTGCAAACCTTCATTTTTTTTGGCCTTCATTTCTTTTCAACATACTGTGGCTTCTTTATTTCTTTATTCTTTATTTGCGCTGCGCTTGGTATATTGCGTTGGTCGATATGTAAATGAGATGTTGCATCTGTGTTATTTAATTTGAGCGTTGATAATAAATCACCAGCAGAAATTTCCACACCCATCGGCGCTGTTTTGGGATTGCGCTCTCGCAGTAATTTGCCCTTCTTAGTAAAACTGGCCCATAGTGACTCTAAATATTCATAATTTGTACTTGTATACAATTGTATGTCCGCCGGAGTCGTTCATAAACGAGAGACAAAGACGTCGCTCGTCTTTCCCAGCGTTAGTACCTGCGGCAATAACATACAAAACGGCTTTATCTGAGAGACCGAGCGCCGCTTTAGACATCTGATAGATGAGCTCCCAGAGCCTCTGACACGCTGAACCCGTAACCAGACGATCTGCTGCTAAAGTGTTTGCCTTTCTCCTCCAGTGGCACCTAAAAGCCCACAGAAGCGTCTCTCCCTGTCGCTCGGCCCCAATTTGTCATCAATGCTTGTCGTCTGCTGGCGGGAACAGAGAGAAGGCTGTTTGTGAGCTCCATCTGGAGCCAAAGAGAGACAGATCAGTCTGACGAAGAGCCGCTTCGGCTGGACGCTTTGTTTTCTGTGGCTCTTCTCACGCATGCATTTGTGTCTTTAACCTCGTCTCAGTTTGAGGGTCGAACCGCTGAAAAAAAAAAAAGTGCACTTTCATAATGTACTTGCACTCTTAAAAATAAAGGTGCTTCACGATGCCATAGAAGAAGCTTTTTTGTCTAAATGGTTCTCTTTAACATCTGAAGAACCTTTCTGTTTCACAAAAGGTTCTTTGTGGCGAAAGAAGGTTCTTCAGATTATAAAGAGATGCTTCTTTAAAGAACCTTTGACTGAATGGAATGGAAAAATGGTTCTTCTATGGCATCGCTGTAAAGAACCTTTTAAGCACCTTTATTTTTAAGAGTGTAAAGTGCTCTATTTTCGGACACTTAATATACTAATAATGATTCTTTAGTATTTAAGATAAACTTAAGATCATCTGAGTGTACTCAACTGTGCTATTTTGGGACGCCATGAATGTGAACTAAAATGTGCTTTTAACAAACTATCTCTGTATTTAAAAAATGTATTTAGTTACCACTTGTAGTACACTTGTGTATGAAAGATGGGTTCGTTTTAGTTCATATTCATGGCGTCCCAAAATAGCACAGCTGAGTACACTTAGATGATCTTAAGTTTATCTTAAGTACTAAAGAATCATTATTAGTATATTAAGTACAAAATTAGTGTGCGAAAATAGAGCACTTTAAGGATGTTATGAAAGTGCACTTTTTTTTTCTTTTTTTTTCTCCTGGGGAGGAACAGACTGAAACTGCAGCACTGCTACTAACTAACTAACTAACTAACTAACTAACTACTGTTCTGCTGTAAAAAAAGAAAAGAAAAAAAAGCATGAGATCAGGCAGTGGAATGAGGAAAAAACACAAGTTCTTATTGGGTTTGAGTGTTTTGCAGTGGTGTTTAATGTCTCTTTCCCAGTACATTTTATAGGGTCCAATTAAAAAGGCTGTTTGTAATAAAGGTGGTGATATTAGAGCATAAAGTCAGTCAGCGTCTCAGACACCTCTGACACTTTCACTAGAACAGAAAACTCTGGTCTGTTGATGGATCCAGCTCATAAAAGAACATCAGCGTCTCGTCTGCGGCCTGCATGATTACCTCCACTCCTTTACCTTCCTTTCTTTCTTTCTTTCTTTTTCTTTCTTTCTTTCTCTTTCTTTATTTCTTTCTTTCTCTTTCTTTCTTTCTTTCTTTCTTTCTTTCTTTCTTTCTTTCTTTCTTTCTTTCTATCTTTTTCTTTCTTTCTTTCGTATTTGTCTTTTTCTTTCTCTTTTTTATTGTATTTATTTTACTTATTGTAATTTCTTAATTTTCATTTTATTTTATTTATTTTATATCATTTCATTTTATATTTTTCTAATTTTTTTCCATTTAGTTTTTGTTTTTTGTTTTTGTTTGTTTTTCTTTTTCCTTTTGTTTTTAGTTCATTTTTTGTATTTTTCTCTTTCTTTCTTTCTTTCTTTCTTTCTTTCTTTCTTTCTTTCTTTTCATATTTGTCTTTTTCCTTCATTCTTTTTATTGATTTTTGTTTTTCTATTTTATTTTGTATTTATTTATTCATTTATTTTACTGATTGCAATTTCTTAATTTTCATTTTTTATTTGTTCAATTTTTTTAATTTAGTTATTTTTGTATTTTCTCTTTTTTCTTTTCTTTAGTTATTTTTGTTTTTCTTGTTTCCTTTTGTTTTTTAGTGCATTTTTGTATTTGTCTTTCTTTCTTTCTTTCTTTCTTTCTTTCTTTCTTTTTTCTTTCTTTCTTTCTCTTTTTCTCTCTCTTTCTTCCTTTCTTTTTCTTTTATTTTTTTCATGTCTTTCCTTCATTCTTTTTATTGATTTTTTTTTTCTATTTTATTTATTTTTCTATTTATTTATTTACTTTACTGATTGTAATTTGTTCAATTTTTTAATTTAGTTTTTACTTCATTTTTGTATTTTTCTTTTTCTTTTTTCTTTTAATTATTTTTTTTTCTTTTTTCCTTTTGTTTATTTTTGTTCATTTTTGTATTTTTGTATTTTTGTCTTTCTTTTTTTATTTTTCTTTCATTTATATTTGTCTCTTTCTTCCATTCTTTTTATTGATTTTTGTTTTTCTATATTTATTTTACTTATTGTAATTTCTTAATTTTAATTTTATTTATTTTTTCTTTTTCTTTTTCTTTGTCCTTTAGTTCTTTAATTTTGTTTTATAGTTAGTTTTTTTTCTTTCAGTTTATTTATTTTTTCTTTTTTTGTTTGTTTTTTTTATTTGTCTCTTATTTTCCATTTGTTCAGTTTTGTGGTTTACACCTTTCTTTCTTTCTTTCTTTCTTTCTTTCTTTCTTTCTTTCTTTCTGTTTGATATTCTGTTGTATTCCAGTGGTTTCTGCTGTGGTGAATGTCATATTCATAGTATTTTCAGTCTTTCTCTCTCTCTCTCTCTCTCTCTCTCTCTCTCTCTCTCTCTCTGAGCGGGTGTTGATCTCTCCATCACAATCGGGCGAGTGTGAAGCGGATCGTGACCCACAGCGCTGCAGCAGCACCATATTTGGTTGTGAAGGCAGCGTTCTGATCCTCTTCCTCTTCTTCCTCATCATCCTCCTCTTTATCCTCGTCCCGCTCGGATGTTTTTCCGCTCTGCTGCTGAAAGTAGCTGCTACTGATCTGCAGGAGGAACATCTCTCTGCCCATAATTCTACTTCCTGTAAACATGTCAGGCTCTCAGCAGCCAAATACATCACAACACGCCGTCTGTTTGCTTTGCTCTTCTGTTCCACGCCGCTGATTGAGTTACGGCTCTCCTCTCCAAACTCTGAATCCATCATGCTTTATGAGCTTCAGATCTCCAGGTCATCGCTTCAGCTGTGTTTCGCTGCTTTTGTCGTTTCTGATCATGAATTCAGCTGGATGTGTAAATGCAAACACATGAAGATGTTTTTCTCCTTAGTTTGATTCTAAATCAGCATTACATCAGTAGTGGATTTTGAAAACCCACATCAAATTATCCTATTTAATATGAGAATTATTTAATGCAATATTTAATTCTCATCAGTTCAAGAGTTTTTTTTTTTTTTTTTTTTTTCCAAACAGTTCTTTGCCACTGCTTTTGTGCTGTTTCTGATCATGAATTCAGCAGAAACAGATGTTTAAATGCAAAAATGCATTGTTTGTTGTAAGTTTTCAATGGTGATTATATAGCATTTATAGCGCTTTGAGTTTGAGAGACACATTACAAATAAAATGTTTTATTATTATTATTATATACTGCAAATCAATTTAATGATGCAATAATTATTTAATGCAATATTTATTTTATTCTCATGAGATTGATTCTTTCTCAATGACATTTTTGGATTATTTGAAAATGTATTATTTTTTTAATGATTATTTTTAATTTTGTAATGTTTTACAAATTATTTTTAATAACTATTTTTAAATATTTTAAATTATTAAAATGTATATTAAAATGCATTTTTGAATCTTCAAAAAAAATATTTTAATAATTCCTCTATTCTTCTAAAGAATAATGTTCTCCAATTATTTTTAAATAATAATAGTTATTATTTTGAAATTATATTTTTTAATTATTTTATAATAATTTAAAGCAGTTTGTTCAAGAAGCACTGCATAAATGCATTGACTCCAGAATCACACTGGAGCGTCAGAGGATTCATTGTGACTCTAAACATGGCCAATTATGGTGTTTGTGTTTCATTCAGTGGTTCGAGGGTCACAGAGATGAAGCTCCTGGCGTCCATCCACACACATGACCCGCAGAAGAGAGACGTGTGCTAAACGAACCCGCTTCATCACAGAGCGTGGCGGATCTTAATAACTTCCGAACGCTCAGATTAAGCAGTGGAGAGATCTGTCAGTACTAGTTAAAGTTAACAAGGAAGAGCTGTCCCTCATCCGCTCAGATGGACCACTGAAGACTTGATGTGTGGAGTCTTTACAGAAAATCATGATGCTAATGTTTCTAATATCTTACGTTATAGTCATATTGATCAGATTAGAGCTGGATAAAATAATAGTTATATTTATGACAATATAAACAATTCAAGCAGTTAGGATTTGCTGTATAGTATCGCTTTGTGAGTGTGTGCCACTCCGTCAAACAAGACATAAAACCACTGATGTTGTGTATGTGTGTGATGTTGCGTCTGGTTTTGTTCGTGTGTGTGTATATGAGTGTGTGTGTGAGAGTGTGAATGAATGTGTGTGTGTGTATATATGAGAGTGTGTGTGGAGGATTGTGGGTAACTGGTACGGTTTGTGCCCGTGATGAGGATTAGAGCTGTTTTCGGTGTGTGTATCTGAACCCTGCGGGTCACATTCATTTCCTCCTGACGCCGCTGTTAAACCTCAACTCAACTCACTATAGACAAACTCAAGACATGCGTCACATCATACCAGTGTCGTTTTACTGTCACTGATGTACCTTTAGAGCTTTTAATATTTTTTTATTTTTATATTTTCTATTTTAATTAAAATACAATAAATTATAAATTAAAAAATAGTTAAATAGAATGAATTACTTTTGTCTGTTTCTGTCATTTATTCGTTTTTAATTGTCTATGTAGTTTTTAAGTTTTTGTTTTATTTACTTTCAGTTATTTGAATATAATTTTATCTTGTATTTTTAGTCATTTTTGTTAGGGTTTTTTATATTGTCTATATAGTTTTTATTAAGTTTTAGTTTGGTTATTTTTTTTATCTTAGTGATTCAATTTACTTTTTAAGGTTTTGGTAATTTGTGTTTTTGTCTTTTTGTCTTTATTTTGTCTACATAGATTTTTGGTGTGGGGTAGGATGTATGATGTAGAGTATGATGTAACGTGATGTAGAATATGTTGAGTATGATGTTGAGTGATGTAGGGTATGTTGAATATTTTGTAGAGTATGTTGAAGGTCATGATGTAGAATATGTTGAGTATTTTGTAGAGTATGTTGAAGGTCATGATGTAGAATATGTTGAGTATTTTTGTAGAGTATGTTGAAGGTTATGATGTAGAATATGTTGAGTATTTTGTAGAGTATTGTTGAAGGTTATGATGTAGAATATATTGAGTATTTTGTAGAATATGTTGAAGGTCATGATGTAGAATATGTTGAGTATTTTGTAGAGTATGTTGAAGGTCATGATGTAGAATATATTGAGTATTTTGTAGAGTATGTTGAAGGTCATGATGTAGAATATATTGAGTATTTTGTAGAGTATGTTGAAGGTTATGATGTAGAATATGTTGAGTTTTGTAGAGTATGTTGAAGGTTATGATGTAGAATATGTTGAGTTTTGTAGAGTATGTTGAAGGTTATGATGTAGAATATGTTGAGTATGATGTTGAGTGATGTAGGGTATATTGAATATTTTGTAGAGTATGTTGTAGGTTATGATGTAGAATATGTTGAGTATGATGTTGAGTTATGTAGGGTACGATGTAGGGTATGTTGAATATTTTGTTGAGTATGTGTAGGGTGTGATGTAGAATACGTAGGGTATGTTGTAGAGTATAATGTTGGGTATGCTGTAGAGTATGAAATGAATGTGTGGATGAGTAACTCTATCTGTTCGTCTCTTTCTCAGGCTGAAGGCGGCGGAGGAGTGTTTCCGACAGGTCAAAGAAAAAGCCACATACAGCGTCAAACCCAAACACGCGTCTGGAATCGTAAGCAAATTTATTCACAATTTACATTTTCAAACCAGCTTTACCAAAAATCATGTTGTTAATGTTTATAATATCTTAATGTCTTCATACCTTAGAGTTTAAATTATGATTAGAGCGATATAAACAATCAGTCATTTGAGATTTTCTATATAGTATACAGGTGCATCTCAATAAATTAGAATGTCGTGGAAAAGTTCATTTATTTCAGTAATTCAACTCAAATTGTGAAACTCGTGTATTAAATAAATTCAATGCACACAGACTGAAGTAGTTTAAGTCTTTGGCTCTTTTAATTGTGATGATTTTGGCTCACATTTAACAAAAACCCACCAATTCACCATCTCAACAAATTAGAATACTTCATAAGACCAATAAAAAAAAAACGTTTAGTGAATTGTTGGCCTTCTGGAAAGTATGTTCATTTACTGTATATGTACTCAATACTTGATAGGGGCTCTTTTTGCTTTAATTACTGCCTCAATTCGGCGTGGCATGGAGGTGATCAGTTTGTGGCACTGCTGAGGTGGTATGGAAGCCCAGGTTTCTTTGACAGTGGCCTTCAAATCATCTGCATTTTTTGGTCTCTTGTTTCTCATTTTCCTCTTGACAATACTCCATAGATTCTCTATGGGGTTCAGGTCTGGTGAGTTTGCTGGCCGGTCAAGCACACCAACACCATGGTCATTTAACCAACTTTTGGTGCTTTTGGCAGTGTGGGCAGGTGCCAAATCCTGCTGGAAAATGAAATCAGCATCTTTAAAAAGCTGGTCAGCAGAAGGAAGCATGAAGTGCTCCAAAATTTCTTGGTAAACGGGTGCAGTGACTTTGGTTTTCAAAAAACACAATGGACCAACACCAGCAGATGACATTGCACCCCAAATCATCACAGACTGTGGAAACTTAACACTGGACTTCAAGCAACTTGGGCTATGAGCTTCTCCACCCTTCCTCCAGACTCTAGGACCTTGGTTTCCAAATGAAATACAAAACTTGCTCTCATCTGAAAAGAGGACTTTGGACCACTGGGCAACAGTCCAGTTCTTCTTCTCCTTAGCCCAGGTAAGACGCCTCTGACGTTGTCTGTGGTTCAGGAGTGGCTTAACAAGAGGAATACGACAACTGTAGCCAAATTCCTTGACACGTCTGTGTGTGGTGGCTCTTGATGCCTTGACCCCAGCCTCAGTCCATTCCTTGTGAAGTTCACCCAAATTCTTGAATCGATTTTGCTTGACAATCCTCATAAGGCTGCGGTTCTCTCGGTTGGTTGTGCATCTTTTTCTTCCACACTTTTTCCTTCCACTCAACTTTCTGTTAACATGCTTGGATACAGCACTCTGTGAACAGCCAGCTTCTTTGGCAATGAATGTTTGTGGCTTACCCTCCTTGTGAAGGGTGTCAATGATTGTCTTCTGGACAACTGTCAGATCAGCAGTCTTCCCCATGATTGTGTAGCCTAGTGAACCAAACTGAGAGACCATTTTGAAGGCTCAGGAAACCTTTGCAGGTGTTTTGAGTTGATTAGCTGATTGGCATGTCACCATATTCTAATTTGTTGAGAGAGTGAATTGGTGGGTTTTTGTTAAATGTGAGCCAAAATCATCACAATTAAAAGAACCAAAGACTTAAACTACTTCAGTCTGTGTGCATTGAATTTATTTAACACACGAGTTTCACAATTTGAGTTGAATTACTGAAATTAACTTTTCTACGACATTCTAATTTGAGATGCACCTGTATATCGCTTTATGTGAATGCAGACAAAGTGGGATATACTTACAGTAGTTGTAGGTTGGAGTTATTAATTCATTATGTGTATGAAACCTTTAAGGTTTGTTTGAGAAGCTTAATTAATATTAGATGAGATGTATCACTGACAGTTAAATGATGACCATGAAAGACTCCATGAGTGAATTATTGAGCTCGCAGAGGCCAAAAACACTGACGCTGAGAGATTCCTGTTCTAGATGCATGGAAATGTTTTTAAATGCAATGTCTCATTTTAAAAGTAACTATGGAAGCCAATTTCTGCCACTGAATATAAAATGTTAAAAATATTAATAATTGCAGCTTCTCACAATTCTGACTTTTTCTTGCAATTGTGAGTTTACATCTTGCAGTCCTGACTTTATAATGCAATTGCGAGTTTATTTCATGCAATACCAAGAAAAAAACTCGCAATTTGTTTCATTCTTTATTCAATTCATTTCTAAATGACCCTCTTCATTTCCTCTCAGAAAGCAAAGTTGGGCATGAAGATCTGAGGCGGATGTGGACAGACAGACGGACGCTCTCGTGTCGTTTCATCTGTAAATCGCTCTCGCAGCAGCTTCAGTGTTACTCTGCCATCTGCCGTATCTCACAGGAAGTGATCCGCTGTCTGAATGTGATGTCATATCCTGTGTCCTGACGGATGAACATATCAGACGCTTGCTCCACCGCTGAAGCTTACCGTACATACTGGAGGACTGAAGCAATATCATCAAAACAAGGTCGTTTTATTTTTAGCAGACAAAAAAAGGCAAGAGAATGCGAGAGAATCTGGATTTCCAATGCATCTTTATTTTAAACATCGGCACAGTCACATGCTTTTAAATCAACACTAGTTAGTGCAGTTTAGTGCTCTAGTCTTCAGCTCAGTTAAAATGTTCAAAGCACACTCCGGTCCTACAGGACCTGAAAGAGACTCTCCAGTATGTACAGTATGAATCAGATGAGTCAGCAGCAAATGTTCAGGAATCTACTCAGTGTTTTTGTGAAATTATGCAAGATTGTTTTCTGTTTTCGCTGCATCCACACATTCACTCACTCACTCACTCGATGTATTTAAGAGGATGTTTTTTTAAAATTAATGTAAATGATATTAACATCTTTATGTATCATTGGTTTGTTTTTAGCACGTGCGTGTCGAAGGTGTGGATGGACGTCTGCGCTCCATGTGCAATAACTGTTTGTATCTGAACGTTTTGAGAAGAGTGTAATTTATGTAAAATAAAGGGATTAATAAATTCAGACATTTTAATTTATTTCACGCGATTGGAGATTTACTTACATATTCACCGTGGGATGTTTTCTAATCTTATGAATGTCTTCAGGATTGAATTATGCATCTCAAACAAGCATTTTGGTTCATATTGTTGGTTATTTTTCAGACACTAATAAAGTTCAGGACTCTTGGAGCTCAGTTTAACACATTTTACTGTGTTAAAGGGACGTTCACACCAAAATCTTAAAATGACACTCAAAATGACTAAAACAAATCATTTCAAATAATAAGATTAAAAATACGGAAAAGGCAGCAGATACTGCATTCTCATGGTCTATTTTTCTGATTTAATGAACATATCCCATAAATAATTCACTGGAATGCATAAGAATCTCTCATTTATCCTCCCCAAATCCTTATTCACATCTCTTTCCCGGTTTGCTTTTCATGTGGATGTTTTACGATGTCATTTTCTCCTCTTTTTCACTTCTGATCCCAGTGTTTACTGAAAGGTTTCTGAAGCAGGAAATACAATTTATGTCAAACTGAGGGAAAGCACTTTGAAATATCCATCACTCTTCCAGATAATGGAAATAATGCACGTAGGAAAAAGGTTGATAGTAGTGTCCACACAAACAGACGATAATATTATTCATTATAAGCACACACTTAAGTTTCATTCTGCAAAATCGCTCTGAAAGTGATCTTTATATTATGAAAGCCTGTTTCTGCCACAACAATAGAAAAATAATAAATAAAGGTAATTGCAACTTTTTATCTCACAATTCTAAATTTCATAGTTTATATCTCACAATTTTCTCAGTTCTGAGAAAAAGGACATTTGCACGCAAGAAACTCATAATTGCGAGACAAAAACTTGCAATTCAGAGAAAAAAGTCAGAATTATGAGATGCAAATTCAGAATTAAAAAAGTCAGAATTCTGAGGTTATACCTTAAAATTGACTTTTCTCGGAATTCTGAGTTTACATCCTGCAATTGTTTGCAATAAAAAATAAAGGTAATTGCGACTTTTTTTAATCTGACAATTCTGACCTTTTCTCACAGTTGCATGCTTATATTTCACAATTCTTTTTGTCCATTCTGCGTGATGTAATCTCAAAATTGTGAGAGATAAATTCACAATTCTGTGAAAAAGAAGTCAGAACTACAAGATATAACGTGAAAGCGAATTAATTGACTGAAGAATTGACTGAATTCTGAGTTTGCATCTTGTAATTCTGACATTTTTTTTTTTCCTCACAATTACGTTTTCTTGCATATTCAGACTTTTTGGATGCAGTACAGAGTTCACATCTTGCAATTCTGAATTGAGAGAAAAATTCTGAATTGTGAGACATAAAAGCAGAATTGCAAGGAAAAAAAGTCAGAATTGTGAGATTAAAAAGTCCATGTTATATAGTTGTGCTGTGAACTCCACTAATCTCTCATAGTTACAGACAGTGATCATAGAAACTTTGTTATAATTATCATTCTTGGTGTGAACAGACCGTTATATCCTGTACGCTAAATTACCCCACAAAAGTTTGCAGATTTGCATTGGATCTGCTTTGAATTGATCACAGTTTCTCAGACGTAATAATGTGAATCTTCCAATGTTTTTAAATGGTGCAAATTAAACTCTACTGCAAGATAACAGGACTAACCAATGGAGAAAAAACAAATGAAGGCCAGTTTTTCTGAACTCATCAAGAACAAAAGACGACAATAGAACTCAATAGTTTTATTATAGACTTCAGTTGTTTCTCTACACACACACACACAACATATATATATATATATATATATATATATATATATATATATATATATATATATATATATATATATATATGTATATATATATATATATATATATATATATATATATATATATATATATGTGTGTGTATATATATATATATATATATATATATATATATATATATATATATACATATACATATACATACATATACTTTTGCTGTACCATATTTCTATAGAATCTCTCTAATCAGTCTAGTTATGCATGTTTGGTGTTAACTATCACTGATCATCACACAGGCAGCAGCAGCTCCTGGATTGAGTTCAGTGTGGAGTCATTTCTCTGTCCTTCGGTCAGTTTCCACACACTCTCTAGTGACTGATAGTGACCGATGGAGACCATTAGAGACCAGTGCTGACTGATAGTGACCAATGGTGAACAATAGTGACCGATTGAAGGCGTTGGAGACCAGTGGTGACCAATAGTGAGAGATGGAGTTGGCTGGAGACCATTAGAGACCATTGGTGACTGATAGGGTCCAGTGGTGACCAATAGTGACTGATGGAGATGGTTTGAGACCATTAAGACAGGTTCACACCAAGGACGATAACAATAAAGATAATGATAAAGATATAGGTTTAGAAATGATTCTCAATATTAAAGAATAGCAGAGCCCACATCACAGCTATAACGATATTAGCACAGAGAAACGATATCGTCATAATCACTTTCAGAATGATTTTTTCCAGCTGATGAATGATACAAACATTGACACCCAATCAGAATTCATCCTGCTATAACGAGCTCGAGAATTTAAAGTGGCAGACAAGCGTGTGCTTAGAATAAACAGATGATATCGTTCGCTGGTGTGGACGCTAATATCGTTATCTTTATAGTTATCTTTGTAGTTATCGTTCTTGGTGTGAACAGGGCTTTAGAGACCAGTGGTGACTGATAGTGTCAAATGGTGAACGATGGAGACCAGGGGTGACCGATAGTAACCGATGGAGATGATTGGAGACCATTAGAGACCAGTGGTGACTGATAGTGTCCAGTAATGTCCGATGGAGACCAGTGGTGACCGATAGTGTCCAGTGGTGAACAATGGTGTCCAATGGAGATGGTTGGAGACCATTAGAGACCAGTGGTGACTGATAGTGTCCAATGGTGAACGATGGAGACCAGTGGTGACCAATGATGAACAATAGTGTCCAGTGGTGAACGTTGGAGACCAGTGGTGACCAATAGTGTCCAGTGGTGATCAATAGTGACCGATGGAGAAGGTTGGAGACCATTAGAGACCAATGGTGGCTGATAGTGTCCAGTGGTGACCGATGGAGACTGTTGGAGACCAGTGGTGACTGATAGTGTCCAATGGAAATCAGTGGTGACTGATAGTGACCAATGGTGAACAATAGTGACCAATGGAGACTGTTGTAGACCAGTGGTGACTGATAGTGACCAATGGTGACTGATAGTGTCCAATGGTGAACAATGGAGACCTGTGGTGACCGATAGTGACCGGTGTCCAGCAGGACAGTCTTAAGACGGCGTGCTGAAGCCTTGCAGTCTTTCAGCTCAGATTAGCAGCAGGTGTTTCCAGTGAAGCGTCCCGATCTCACTGTTTCCCAGACTCGGACACACTGACGGACATGCAGCGGCACTGCTTGACCCGCTGGATCTTGCGGTAGCGGACGTCCGGCTGCAGGTCAGGGCAGTCGAGCTCCACAGTGAGGCTGGTGAAGCGCTGCGGCCTGCAGAAGGCGCAGGACTGGAAGGACTCCTGCTCTTTCCGGATGTGCCTCGGGATGTAGAAGGAATTGCACTGACCGTAACAGAAGCGGTTAATAATGGTGCGGCTCTTGCAGCCCTCTTGACTGACCGTCTGCCGCAGCGGCTGCGTCTTGCACCAGTCGCTCTTCAGGTACTTGCGTTCTGTCACCACCAGAGCTTCCTGGCTGGATGCCAGCACTTCCTGTTTGCGTGCGCGCCGGTCAGAAGTGTTGGAGCCAGTTTTGTAGGGCGATGGAATTGACCCCTGCGGTCGAGTCTTGCGTCCGGCGGAAGCTACGCACAACAGGCCAGCAATCAGCAGCCACAGCGCCACCTTAAAGCTCATCCTGGAACAGACAGAGAGAGAGGGTTAAAACATCAGAATCCACATCCTGTGTGACAGGAAGTCATGAGATGAGGGTGAGACGAGCAGCTGACCTCCTGACCCCTCATCATTACACCTGTGAGTACAAAATCAGGCCATCAGCAATATTTTGGCTCTCTTTTGTTGCTTAATATAAGAAAGACTGAACATTAAAGGGATAGTTCACCAAAAATGAAAATTCTGTCATTAATTTTTACTGTATCATTAATAACCTACTCCTAAATATAATATATATAAGAACCTTAATGTAAGAATATAATAATATAAGAAACTTAAATTATATAATTAATATAATAATAATAATATAAGAAACTTAAATTTTCTGTAAAACTGCTGGATGATATTGTAACCCTGTTAAGATGTGAATTGTCTGATATTGTGACTTTACAAACATGATTACCTTTGCATTTAAATAATGGAACATCATTTATTTGTAATGTTGTAAAGTGCTTTCTATTGGATATTCGAGCCCTTATTATTTGTGATCTGAGTTGGTGATTGGTCCACATGTAGTGTTGATGACATTCATTGGTTGGGAGTGTATTTTAAAAATGTCTTGTTTTTAATAGTATGCATATGAAGGTCAGTGGACCGAAACGTTGCTTGTGCTTGCGATAATGAACTTCAATATTTAGCAAGTATTGATAGTGTGTGGGATCCCATCTTTTTATATTACTGTAAAGCTGCTTTGCAACTATTTGTATCATGAAAAGTGCTATACAAATAAACTTGAATTGAATTGAATTAATTACCCTCATGTTGTTCCAAACCCGTAAGACCTTCGTTTATCTTTGGAACACAAATTAAAATATTTTTGATGAAATCCAAGAGCTCTCTGACCCTCCATAGACAGCAATGCAACTGAAATTTTCCCGGACCCAGAAACATAGTAAGGACATCGGTAAAACAGTCCATATGACATCAATGGCTCAACTTCAATTTTGCGAAACTAGGAGAATACTTTTTGTGCGCAAAGAAAACAAAAATAACAATTTATTCAACAATTCTTCTCCCCCCGAGTTACGTCTTTTGCTATTTTGGAGAGTATCACGATGCATACGCACGCTTTCCACTAAGCTTAAACAACGCTGATTACGTTATGCGAAATTGAAGCTGAGCCACTGATGTCACATGGACTGTTTTACTGATGTCCTTACTACGTTTCTGGGTCTGGGAACATTTCAGTTGCCTTGCTGTCTATGCAGGGTCAGTGAGCTCTCAGATTTCATCAAAAATATCTTAATTTGTGTTCCGAAGATGAACAAAGGTCTACGGGTTTGGAACGACATGAGGGTGAGTAATTAATGCCAGATTTTTCATTTTTGGGTAAACTATCCCTTTAAGGTTTTTGAGGAAAACATTCCAGGATTTTTCTCCATATAGTGGACTTCAGTGGTGCTCAACTGATTTAAGATTAAAAATGCATTTTCAGTGCATTAAAAATGCATTTTCAGTGCAGCCTCAAAGGGCTCTAAACAATCCCAGCTGAGTAATAAGTGTCTTATCTAGTGAAACAATCGGTCATTTAAAATAATAATAATAAATTAAAATGTATATACTTTTAACTTCAAATGCATTTGATATTTTGATATATCATCAAAATATCAAAAATGATATCTAGTGTCTGAATCATTTTTGGTTTGACTATATATTTATAGTTATAAAATAAAACTGACAAAGTTATAGTTCATTTCTCAACATTTTAATTCTATTTTCTTTTGTTCCTTATTTTCAAACTCAAATTGTACCAAAATGTATCACTTGTATTGAGTTTCTTTAGATTGTATTTCAGTAAATTCTTCTTCCTGTCATTGCAGTTCAGATTGCAGTGTGTGAGGCTCTACATGAACCGCACATTTACACGGATCTGACACTTGTGAAGCTCCAGACTAACAGCAGAGTAATGAGAGCTCTTGACCTCAACACAAACAACAGCCAGAGCCCACCGTAAGCTGATAAACCAGAAAACCCTCTCAAACACTGCTAATTCTCTGAAGAGAGGGAATGAGTGTGATGTCACTGATTCCTACAACACCATCCACTGCTGACACCAGTGAGCTTCATTTACACACGCAAGACACCAAAAACTGCAGAGAGCACTGAGAACATAACCAGATCTGCAGTGACTACAGTATATCACACTCTCTCATAGTCACTCACACTTACTCATTCACTCACACAGACACTCACATACTCATTCATTCATTCACACTAACACACATGCACACTCATTCACTCATATGTACAGGTGCATCTCAATAAATTAGAATGTCGTGGAAAAGTTCATTTATTTCAGTAATTCAACTCAAATTGTGAAACTCGTGTATCAAATAAATTCTATGCACACAGACTGAAGTAGTTTAAGTCTTTGGTTCTTTTAATTGTGATGATTTTGACTCACATTTAACAAAAACCCACCAATTCATTATCTCAACAAATTAGAATACTTCATAAGACCAATAAAAAAAAACATTTTTAGTGAATTGTTGGCCTTCTGGAAAGTATGTTCATTTACTGTATATGTACTCAATACTTGATAGGGGCTCCTTTTGCTTTAATTACTGCCTCAATTTGGCGTGGCATGGAGGTGATCAGTTTGTGGCACTGCTGAGGTGGTATGGAAGCCCAGGTTTCTTTGACAGTGGCCTTCAGCTCATCTGCATTTTTTGGTCTATTGTTTCTCATTTTCCTCTTGACAATACCCCATAGATTCTCTATGGGGTTCAGGTCTGGTGAGTTTGCTGGCCAGTCAAGCACACCAACACCATGGTCATTTAACCAACTTTTGGTGCTTTTGGCAGTGTGGGCAGGTGCCAAATCCTGCTGGAAAATGAAATCAGCATCTTTAAAAAGCTGGTCAGCAGAAGGAAGCATGAAGTGCTCCAAAATTTCTTGGTAAACGGGTGCAGTGACTTTGGTTTTCAAAAAACACAATGGACCAACACCAGCAGATGACATTGCACCCCAAATCATCACAGACTGTGGAAACTTAATACTGGACTTCAAGCAACTTGGGCTATGAGCTTCTCCACCCTTCCTCCAGACTCTAGGACCTTGGTTTCCAAATGAAATACAAAACTTGCTCTCATCTGAAAAGAGGACTTTGGACCACTGGGCAACAGTCCAGTTCTTCTTCTTAGCCCAGGTAAGACGCCTCTGACGTTGTCTGTGGTTCAGGAGTGGCTTAACAAGAGGAATACGACAACTGTAGCCAAATTCCTTGACACGTCTGTGTGTGGTGGCTCTTGATGCCTTGACCCCAGCCTCAGTCCATTCCTTGTGAAGTTCACCCAAATTCTTGAATGGATTTTGCTTGACAATCCTCATAAGGCTGCTGTTCTCTCGGTTGGTTGTGCATCTTTTTCTTCCACACTTTTTCCTTCCACTCAACTTTCTGTTAACATGCTTGGATACAGCACTCTGTGAACAGCCAGCTTCTTTGGCAATGAATGTTTGTGGCTTACCCTCCTTGTGAAGGGTGTCAATGATTGTCTTCTGGACAACTGTCAGATCAGCAGTCTTCCCCATGATTGTGTAGCCTAGTGAACCAAACTGAGAGACCATTTTGAAGGTTCAGGAAACCTTTGCAGGTGTTTTGAGTTGATTAGCTGATTGGCATGTCACCATATTCTAATTTGTTGAGAGAGTGAATTGGTGGGTTTTAGTTAAATGTGAGCCAAAATCATCACAATTAAAAGAACCAAAGACTTAAACTACTTCAGTCTGTGTGCATTGAATTTATTTAACCCTCTGGGGTCTGAGGTGTTTTTGGGGCCCTTGAGATGTTTTGACATGCTCTGATATTTGTGCTTATTTCAGCTACTTAAAACATACTATTGACCAACATGTAATTTTTTTTTGCATTCAGCACAAACTTTGCTACAATAAAATGTGTCCAAGATGGATGTACATGTTTGCATCTTTTAGAAAAAAATGTAGCTGAAATAAGGCCATAAAACCCACACTAAATAGTTCTGAATAAAGCTTTTGATTAATTAGTCTTGTAGGCTAGAATATTTACTTCAAAAATATGTGAAAATCATTCTGCTTACTCATTCACAGAAAACAATATATTGATTTAAATTTTTAAAGACATGTTTTGTGATCGAAAGCCTATATGCGAGGGCGTGGCAATGGCCCTGAATATTAAGTGATTCTCCCCTGAGAGATAAAGGGCCCTCCCCTAATGGCCCATCAGTGTGACTGTGACTTTGAGGCAGGTAAGACAGAATGTGAGGAGATTGAAAAAATGGGATTTTTAAATTATTTGTATTTTATTTACAACACAGTATAATCAAAACATACATAATGAAGGTCAAAGAAACATTATTGTGTGCACTGACCACAGAGATGTGAACAGACTTTGAGTCATTCCTGAAACAGATTCTGTCCAACAAGTGAAACAAGTAAATTATACCTGATATTTACGTGTGTTAAGTACATGGACATGCACTCACTCATTCATTCACAAACCTACACACACTCATTCATCCACAAACATGCACAAACACACTCACTCATTCATTCACAAACATGCACATGCACACGCTCATTCATTCACAAACATGCTCAAACACTCATTCATTCACAAACATGCACAATCACACTCATTCACAAACCTACACACTCATTCATTCACAAACATGCACAAACACACTCACTCACTCACTCATTCATTCACAAACCTACACACTCATTCATTCACAAACATGCATGCACAAACACTCATTCATTCACAAACATGCACACACACTCACACTCATTCATTCACACACACTCATTCATTCACAAACCTGCACATGCAAACACTCATTCATTCATTTACAAACATGCACACACACTCATTCATTCACAAACATGCGCACACACACACACTCATTCATTCACAAACATGCACATGCACACACACATTCATTCACAAACATGCACAAACACACTCGTTCATTCACAAACATGCACATACACACAACACACACACACACACTCATTCATTCACAAACATGCACACACACACTCATTCATTCACAAACATGCGCACGCACACACACACACACACACATTCATTCACAAACATGTGTACACATACACACTCATTCATTCACAAACATGCACAAACACTCACTCATTCATTCACAAACACACACACACACTCATTCATTCCCATACATGCATACACACACACACACACTCTCATTTATTCACAAACATGCACAAACACTCACTCATTCATTCACAAACATACACACACTCATTCATTCCCATACATGCATACACACACACACACACATTCATTCACAAACACGCACACACACACTCACACTCATTCATTCACAAACATGCACATGCACACACACATTCATTCACAAACATGCACACTCACTCATTCATTCACAAACATGCACACACACTCATTCATTCACAAACATGCACATACACAAACACATTCATTCACAAACATGCATACACACACATTCATTCACAAACATGTACACACACTCATTCATTCACAAACATGTACACACACACTCATTCATTCACAAACATGTACACACACACTCATTCATTCACAAACATGCGCACACACACTCATTCATTCACAAACATGCACACATTCATTCACAAACATGCACACACACACACTCATTCACAAACATGCACAAACACTCACTCATTCCCATACATGCATACACACACACACACACATTCATTCATTCACAAACATGCGCACACACACACTCACACTCATTCATTCACAAACATGAACATGCACACACTCATTCATTCACAAACATGCACAAACACTCACTCATTCATTCACAAACATGCACAAACACATTCATTCATTCACAAACATGCACACACATTCATTCACAAACATGCACACACACTCATTCATTCACAAACATCCACATACACAAACACATTCATTCATTCACAAACATGCACACACACTCATTCATTCACAAACATGCGCACACACACACACTCATTCATTCACAAACGTGTACACACACACACTCTCATTCATTCACAAACATGCGTACACACTCACACTCATTCATTCACAAACATGCACATGCACACACACATTCATTCACAAACATGCACAAACACACTCGTTCATTCACAAACATGCACATACACAAACACATTCATTCATTCACAAACATGCATACACACACAACACACACACACATTCATTCATTCACAAACATGCACATGCACACATTCATTCACAAACATGCACACACTCATTCATTCACAAACATGCGCGCACACACACACACACACACATTCATTCACAAACGTGTACACATACACATTCATTCACAAACATGCACAAACACTCACTCATTCATTCACAAACATGCACAAACACATTCATTCATTCACAAACATGCACACACATTCATTCACAAACATGCACACGCACTCATTCATTCACAAACATCCACATACACAAACACATTCATTCATTCACAAACATGCACACACACACTCATTCATTCACAAACATGCACACACACACACACACACACACACACACACATTCATTGACAAACATGTGTACACATACACACTCATTTATTCACCAACATGCACACACACACACTCACATTCATTCACAAACATGCACAAACACTCACTCATTCATTCACAAACATGCACAAACCCATTCATTCATTCACAAACATGCACACACTCATTCATTCACAAACATGCGCACACACACACTCATTCATTCACACATTCACACATGCGCACACACACACTCATTCATTCACAAACATGCGCGCACACACTCATTCATTCACAAACATACACAAACACATTCATTCATTCACAAACATACACAAACACATTCATTCATTCACAAACACATTCATTCATTCACAAACATGCACAAACACTCACTCATTCATTCACAAACATGCACAAACACTCACGCATTCATTCACAAACATACACACACACTCATTCATTCCCAAACATACACACACACTCATTCATTCACAAACATGCGTACACACTCACACTCATTCATTCACAAACATGCACAAACACACTCGTTCATTCACAAACATGCACAAACACTCACTCATTCATTCACAAAAATGCATACACACACACAACACACACACATTCATTCACAAACATGCACATGCACACATTCATTCACAAACATGCACACACACACTCATTCATTCACAAACATGCACACACACACACACACACATTCACTGACAAACATGTGTATACATACACTCATTCATTCACAAACATGCACAAACACTCACTCATTCATTCACAAACACACACACACTCATTCATTCCCATACATGCATACACACACACTCTCATTCATTCACAAACATGCACAAACACTCACTCATTCATTCACAAACATACACACACACTCATTCATTCACAAACATGCACACACACACACTCACACTCATTCATTCACAAACATGCACATGCACACACTCATTCATTCACAAACATGCACACTCACTCATTCATTCACAAACATGCACACACACTCATTCATTCACAAACATGCACACACACTCATTCATTCACAAACATGTACACACACGCACACACACTCATTCTTTCACAAACATGCACACACACTCATTCTTTCACAAACATGCACACACACTCATTCATTCACAAACATGCACACACACTCATTCATTCACAAACATGCACACTCACTCATTCATTCACAAACATGCACAAACACATTCACTCATTCATTCACAAACATGTACACACTCATTCATTCACAAACATGCGCACACACACACACTCATTCATTCACACATTCACACATGTGCGCACACACACTCATTCATTCACAAACATGCACACACACACTCACACTCATTCATTCACAAACATGAACATGCACACACTCATTCATTCACAAACATGCACAAACACTCACTCATTCATTCACAAACATGCACACATTCACAAACATGCACACATTCATTCACAAACATGCACATACACACATTCATTCATTCACAAACATGCACACACACTCATTTATTCACCAACATGCACACACACACACTCATTCACAAACATGCACAAACACTCACTCATTCATTCACAAACATGCACAAACACATTCATTCATTCACAAACATGCACACACTCATTCATTCACAAACATGCGCACACACACTCATTCATTCACACATTCACACATGCGCACACACACTCATTCATTCACAAACATACACAAACACATTCATTCATTCACAAACATGCACACTTACTCATTCATTCACAAACATGCACAAACACTCACTCATTCATTCACAAACATGCGTACACACTCACACTCATTCATTCACAAACATGCACATGCACACACACATTCATTCACAAACATGCACAAACACACTCGTTCATTCACAAACATGCACATACACAAACACATTCATTCACAAACATGCATACACACACACAACACACACACACATTCATTCATTCACAAACATGCACATGCACACATTCATTCACAAACATGCACACACACACTCATTCATTCACAAACATGCACACACACACACACACATTCATTGACAAACATGTGTACACATACACACTCATTCATTCACAAACATGCACAAACACTCACTCATTCATTCACAAACACACACTCATTCATTCCCATACATGCATACACACACACACACACTCTCATTCATTCACAAACATACACACACACTCATTCATTCCCATACATGCATACACTCACACTCATTCATTCACAAACATGCACATGCACACACTCATTCATTCACAAACATGCACACTCACTCATTCATTCACAAACATGCACACTCACTCATTCATTCACAAACATGCACACACACTCATTCATTCACAAACATGCACACACACTCATTCATTCACAAACATGCACACACACTCATTCATTCACAAACATGCACATACACACATTCATTCACAAACATGCATACACACACACTCATTCATTCACAAACATGCATACACACACACTCATTCATTCACAAACATGCACACACTCACATTCATTCACAAACATGCATACACACACACTCATTCTTCACAAACATGCACACACACTCACTCATTCATTCACAAACGTACACTCACACCCATTCATTCACAAACATGCACAAACACACTCATTCTTCACAAACATGCACACACTCGCACATGCACACACACTCATTCATTCACAAATGCTCACTCTTGCACACTCTCGCACATGCACAAACATTCATTCAGAAACATGCGCACACATACACTCTTGCACACGTACAAACACTCACACTCATTCTTCACAAACATGCACACTTGCACATGCATAAACTCATTCATTCGCACACGCACAAACACTCACACTCATACTTCACAAACATGCACACTTATTCATTCAGAAATGCTCACTCTTGCACACTCTCGCACACGCATAAACATTCATTCAGAAACACTCACTCATTCACAAACATGCACAAACACTCACACACACATACTCAAGCTCACACACCTTCACTCACACTTGCCCTCACACAAGCGTGACACATACCCACTCAGTCATTCACTCACTCACTCACTCACTCACACTCGCATTCATACACAGACAGAAAACCTAGAAAGTCTGCATTCTTGTACTGATTGGCTGAGTTTTGTGTTCATCAGTATGAGAACCAGCTTAGTCTCCAGCTCCACACACTCACATTCACACACGCTTGTTTTCTTAACCAAAACCACAAGAAACGGATTTCAATCGTTTGGATAAAACTGAGTTCATTGGGATTCTACTGCAACATTCCTGACCGTTAAATCCCAATCTCTCAGTGAAAAACCACAAGAGACAAACATGAACGATCTATCTATTGTCATGTCTTGTCTCTATATCTATTGTTCTATCTGTATTTCTGTGTAGATATATACAGATACACTTGAGGTCAGAAACGGGCTTTAATTTTATTTAGGAAAGGGCAGATGTGAATAATGGGTCGAGGTGTTAAAAGTAAACTGTCCTGTTCAGTATGTGCCTGCGTTGCATTATGAGTTTGGTTCTGACTCATTTCGTGATGAGTGTTTCAGGCCTAATGTGTCGTGTTACACTGTCTAATGATTCAAAACATGTTCATTGACTCTACAGTTTTGACTGAATCTCTCCTCGTCGTCTTTCTGGGGTCAAAGCGTTTCGCCCTGAGCTTTCACTTTGTTTCCTGTGAAGACAGGAAGTCCCAGATTAACTTTAATTTGTCACTTTGTCTGCAGTCAGCAGAGTTTCGAATGAAAGCGAGCGATCCGTCAATCACGCCGGACATCTTTAGCGCAGATGTGGCATTGCCGGAAGGAAAAAGAAATGTGAGTGATTCCCATAAACCAAATATTTACAAAGCGGCTCTTTGTCATGAATCAAATCTCCTTGCTTTCATTCCAGAGAGCGTCAAGGTTAAGTCCTTTTTAACTTTTTCCTGTTCTTGATTAGAAATCTCCAGGAAGGACGGGCTTTTGTGTAAAGATGATGAACGAGAGTCATTGCTTTAGTGTTCAGGATTCAGAGTTTGATATTGCGGCCTCATAAATCTCATGACTTCAACTCCTTGCGTTCTGTTGCACAAGACAAACAGCATCACTGAAAGTGTGTTTAGGAGTCGATGTCTCTTTCTTCAGTGTTTAACTGCTGAAGGTCACGATTTTGGAGACGCTTGTGTTTGATTTAGTCATTCGCTCTTTATTTGACCTGTCAGACGTGTTTCTCTCTCATCTAATAAGATGAAGCGCTCATGTAAGAGGAAACTATTTTCTCTATTTCAGCCTCTTTCTCTCTTTCTATACCAAGTTATTTAACCCTCATAATGCATTCAGAATCTGTGTACTATTTCCAGATTCCTGCTCTGTTTGAATTTGAAGAACTGTTACTTTATAAAACAGTCATAACTAAAACCATATTGTATTTGATCAGCAACTTCTCATTGAGTGAATGTGAGAAAGCTTCAGAGTTTTGAATGTTGTCATGTTATTACAGCATTTAACACTTTTATTACACATGAACCACACACAAAAAAAAAAATCAATGATGCAGTCGTTTTTAATACTGATGATAAAACTTATTTTAATGGATCATTGTATGGAATTTATAAGAACATATAATTTGAGAATTATCAGTATGAACCCCATTGGAATGAATGGAATTTCATTAAATTGCTTTAAATTTATAACTCGTGATTGCTCAAAGTCCAAATTTCTAAAACAAAACAACATAAATATTACTTTGAAAAATTTCAAACAAAATCAATTAATTTTACTTGCATAAATGTTCACTTTCAGATGAAAAACTGATTTTTTTATGCTGCGATGGTTGGTCAATAGACATGCATATTCATGTTCATCAACAAAATTTAGTCCCAAAAGTGTTTGAAACATGAGGAAAAGGCAAAATACATTTTACGGAAGTTTTTGTGACGCTAATATAACTTCATAGGTCATTTTAGAAAATATTTTTGACACCTAACGGTACTACATACATACCTGAAATGTACAACTTTTTTAAAAATGGTTATATCTCTTAATAAAAAAATAATAGTAAAACATCTGAAAACAATAAATGTGTATTTTGAGGGTCTTAAAGCTTTGGCAAAGTTTCGTTCCCTTTCTAATAACCACTTGAGGGGCAAGGAAAGGTCGTGACCTTTGTTTAGGGTTGAGGAAGATGGGAGAGGTCACAGGAAGTGACACAAAAATCAGCCAATTACATACTTAGAGAAAAGTTTCGTCGGGGTTCTGTATAGATCCTTTTCTTCCAAGAGTGTAGATAGCCTGCCATAATATATAAATATACAAAATACATTTATAAAACAGGGTTCTGACTGATTCTTCAGTTCTTGAAATTGCAAATGCTGAAAAACATGACACATGAAAATACACCATTTGGTCACTAATGAGCCTATAAGTAGACTAACTACATATAAGAACTAGTTATTCCTATTAGCATTTTTAATACTTTTACCTGCTGTTTTTTTGTAAAAGCAATAAGCGATGAAAATGTAATAACACACTTTGAAAGCCGGTCATCAGTCTGACAGACTCGCATGAACGGTTATCAAACAGTCCTTCACAGACCAGCGGCGCTTTCCAAACACAGCGGCACTCCAGACGCCCACATCAACCGCAGTACACTCCTGTCTCACACACACACACACACACACACACACACACACACACACACGTACGTAATTGCCAGCAGCTGGAAAGCTTTGTTTCTGCTAGTGTAACTGTTCTAATGTATGTTCAGATCCACCAGAAACCACATGAGCGTTCAGAATGATCTGATTTCACAGTGTTACTAGAGCTCACACTGATGGGTTAAAGTTGAGTGTGTGCGTCGTCTAGTTGTAATTGAATTCTAAAGCGAGTCATAATTGATTGTCTTGGTCGATTAGATCTGCTTGTATCTTTTAGTCTGATGTTGCGGTGGAGTCTGAGGGTTTTTTTGCTGACAAACATCAGAAGTCTGAATTCACAGATTCTGATTTCAGAAAAATTGACAATATCAGATTGATTCTGAGCTTTAGACTCGTGTGAGCATTTGCACTCGAACTCAGTAACTCTGTTAATTTCATTCTGATTCTGGTCTGCTGGTTCTGACGTCTGTTTGATGTTCATGAGCTGCAGATCAGACCTGCTCTGCATATGATCCTCATGTCCATCTGTCTCTCTGCAGTGTTCTGTGAATTCAGTTTAGAATCCGTTTGAACTATTATACAGCTTTTCCACATTCACTTCAGTGAGAGTAAATGACATGCACCTAACTGCACAAATGAAACTTAAAAATAATCATTTAAAATATTTAACACTTGAGAATGTTTTTCTCAGTTATACAAACGTTAAGGAAACATTCCATTGTATCATTCTGAAAACGTTATGGGAATGCTACTTTTGAATGTCTTCTGAACATTCTGAAACAATAGTAACATTTAAAATTGTTACATGAATGTCCAACTGAAACATTCTTTGAACAAATGTATAAATGTCTTTTGAGAACATTATTAAACACTTGCTGTGAAAATTGAACTTAGAATTAAAATAATTATTTTAAACATTAAAGAATTTTTAAACATTTTTTCTTAGTTGTGCAAACATTAACATTCCATTTTATCATTTTGTTAAACATTAAGGAAATTATACTTTTGAATGTTCTGAAACAAAGTTTATAATGGTTAAAAATAATAATTCTATAAAATAATTATTTTAAACATCAGTTTTGTTTTGTTTTTTTAATTCTTGGTTATACAAACATTAAAGGAGATTTTATTTGATCAGTTTGGTGAAATTTTTAAAAACAAGAAACAAGTATTAAAATGAGAATGATTTTAGTAAAAAAAAAAAAAAAAAAAAGCTCAAATGTCCAACTAAAACAGAAATAAAATGTTCTATGAATGATGTATAATGTTTTTGAGATTAATAGTGTAGAAATGAATCATCTTATCAAAAATAATTATTTTAAACAAGTTACAAATGACTTCATTTACCATCTAGTCAACTAGTAAAGCTAGATATTACTGATGTTAATGACCTCAAAATGGTCAAACAGCCGATTAATCAATGTATGTCTAGTTGTGAGTGTGCTTCTGATTATAAAATCATAGCAGAGTATATTTGTGATGAAAGGAGTGTGTGAATGAAAGTTCCATAAATCCTCTTTCGCTCAGTGCCGGCTCGAGCGCTCACCGACCCGCAGAAACACCCGTAATCGGATCAAACACTCCAGCGCAGACCTCACAACCTCATCACAATCTCATCTCAACCTCATCACAACCTCATCGCAATCTCATCTCAACCTCATCACAACCTCATCTCATCTCAAGCAGAGCCTCACCTGGACAAGTGTGTGGTCAGATCCAGAGTCCAGGGAACGCCGGCGCTCCTTAAGCCCATGGACAGAGCTGCTGTTTCTGACGGATCCTCTCTGACTGTGATGCTGCTCTCTGGAGGTGACTCTATAAATCTCTCTCTCTCTGTGTGTGTGTGTTTGAACTCGGCTTTCTGGCTCGTCTCCGTCATTCGCATGTGGATCTTATCACACTCAAAGCTTTCTATTGGCTCTGATCAGCAAACAAATCATGCCTATCTCTCTCTCTCTCTCTCTCTCTCTTTCTCTTTCTTTGGTCACTCCTCCTCTTTATACTTTCAGTTTTCAGCTGTTTTCAGTGCTTTGAGTGAACTGGCTCTGGTTTTTCTGCTCACAGACATCATGCAGGATCAGCTGGATGTTTAATTTTATCACAAACGAGGAGGAAATAAATCCTAAATAAGATCATAATGTTTTTAGTTTTGCATAAAAGATCTTGACTTTTATTCCACAAGAGCAAATAATCCTGATAATCTTCATAAGTTTCCATGCTTTTCATGTGTTTTGTCCTGGTTGTTTTCTGATGTTGTGAAACATGCTGGAAACCAAAGAACTTACGGGGTTGTGTCATGAATATTAAACACAATCACAAAATACTGTGAAACATGCAATATTAAGAATCAAAAGCACTATGAAAAATTAATTTTCAAAGTTGTAAATGCAACAAAGATCACAAAGAAAATATGACTCTTACAAGAAAATACTGTTTCAGTCTTTCTGCTTCAAAATTTCAGTGTCAATGTGTTACTTATCATTTCTTTGTAATTAATCGTAACCATTATCACAAGTTTTTGTTTTTAATAGTTATTTTGTCTTGTGGACTAAATGAATTAAAATGAAATGCGATTTATAAAAATCCTTTTTAAAATGTTAAACATTTTGCATTTTCTAGTATGTGAATGTATGATCAGGACTGATCAGGACTTTAGACATTTCTATTCATTCAGTCATCATTCATTAATTCATTTTTATTTATTCTTTTTGTATGATTTCAAAATTGGTTCATAAGTTTTTCAGAACATCTTGCATCACAAGAAATGACCTCTAGAAAAGTTGTACAGAGTTGAAATGTTGTTTTTCTCATTTGGTCATAATTTGATATAAATTGCAAAAGTCTGAATGGTTTCATATTGACTGCTGTTTCTAATTGTTTTTGTTGCAATGTTTCTGAACATACTTCCAGACAGTAAGGTAACACTGATTTTCATCATTAAAATATACATTTGTAAATCAGATCTATAACCAGGTTAGAATTGGTTGTATATTCAACCCATAATGTTATTTTTTAATGTTTATTGTTAAAACTACAAAGGCAATCTATTATATATAATATTTACAACACTGTGTACTTGTATGGAGTAATATGTAATGAATGTATGTCTGGCATTTACAATATAAAGATTGGGACTGATTTGACTAATTATCCTCGACTCCTATGGTGATGTTTGTCAGGAAAGTCGAACGAATTATTTACTCTATTGAATTGTATAGCCTGAATGGTTTGGAGTGAGATTCTCGCTTTATTACAGCGACACCTGCTGGACACGAGCTGTGTGTTGCTTACTTCTCCTTTAAATAACGCGACGCTCCACAACATTTCTCCGACAACTGCATTAAATCTGACAAAGTGGTTTAACAGGGTGTTTGATTTTTTTTTTTTTTTTTTTTTTTTTTTTTAGCACATTTAACTTTACCAGTATTGTTAATTGGTTGTTAAAATTTTATATGGGACAATACACACTGAGCCATATTGCACCATCAGCCCAATTTGCGGCGCGTTTTCTCGGCTGTCTCAGAAGATGCGTTAAAAGGGACATAAACACTTTATAGTAGAGTTACTTTCCTAACAAAATCCGGAATCTGAGCATCTTTTACTATGCCTGTCTTTTTTATGGACCACTGAACTTGGCATATGGGACAGTTCTCACAGCCACATTGCGCCATCAGCCCATTTCACTGCGAGTTTTCTCGGCCGACAGAGGATGCGTTAAACGAGACATACTTGATGAAAGGCACAAACAAAATTCAAATTTTGAGAACTTTATTACACCATTCTTTTTTTATGGGTCCTTGAACTTAGCAATATGAACTATGACAGCATTATGCGGCGCGGTGCCAAGTTCAAAGGCCAATTAAACAAAAATGGTACAGTGGACAAAATGTTGATTTTATTAGGACAGTTTTTAGGCATTATGACAGCTTTAACGCGTCTTCTGAGGCGGACGAGAAAACGTGCCGCGAAATGGGCAGATGACGCAAAACTGTCCCATAGGCCAAGTTCAGTGGTTCGTTAAAAAAGACCGCTACAGTAAAAAGTTCTCAAAATCTGGATTTCATTAGAGTAGTAACTCTAGTGTAAAGTTCTTTGTCCGCTTTAAAGTATCATCTGTGGCGGCTGACAAATCGTGCCGCAAAATGGGCTGATGGCGCAAGACGGCTGTGTAAATTGTCGCATATGCCAATTTCAAGAGTCCATAAAAAAGGAATGGCTCAGAAAAAAATGCGAAAAATCAGAATGTCGTTAGAGCATTAACAATAGAATGAAGAGTTTATGTCTGCTTTAACGCATCGTCTGTGTTGCCTGAGAAAAAGCGCCGTGAATTGGGCTGATGGCGCAAAACGGATCAGTGTGTTGACCATTTAACAAAATATTGGCACAGTAAAATATGCTAAAATTCGTATTTCACAAGATCAGTAAACCTTTAATTAAGCCACTCTGTCGGATTTAAAGCATTTGGCAGAGAAATGCTGAATTTCTTTTTTGTGCTTAGTATATTGATATTATTATTATTATTGCAGATGAAAATTTTGACTAATTCTAGCACATTTAAACTGATGTAACGTTAATTAACGTGCTGCATCTCGGATCTCTTGATTTCTGTCATGGAAAAAGGTTTAAAAAAAACTCCAAGTAAAAGGCATAATTTATTAAGTACGGTATGTTACAGTTCCACTCTGTTGTTTTGCTGTTTTAATTATTTGAATGTCAAATGCTTAAACACATTGTTTCTCATGTCTATACCAAATATTAAGCATTAGTTCTTGATTATATATAGGCATTTATGTTTGTTTAGAAAATACAAAAACAGTGTGGAAAAGGATTTCCATTCAAACTTTAGCAAAAGTAAAGGTGATTTTTTTTTTCTCTCTCTCTCTCTCTCTCTCTCTCTCTGTCCACCAGGTTGAAAAATGTTATTTAACATTGTTACATATTACTTTACATTGTTTCTGTCTGCTGGTGTTACTGTAATGTTTGTGTGAATGCATGTTCATTTAATTAAAGGAAATGCAATCCATAAGAGCTCTATTTTTAAATGCTAAACATCTTACAAATTTCTAGCATGTATGAACAGGATTGAACTTGCATGATCAGTCCAGAGTTTGATGCCTTGGTTTCAACGTGTTAGAAAAATAGATAAAATGAAGGTCAAATAATGAAGAAAACTCTGAAATCACACCAATGGAATCATGGGAATGATGTAGACACAAACACAAGAAACTATACAACATTTATAAAACTTATTAAAAAACGAGAGAAATGTTAATGCCATAAATTGCTGTTAAAATGTTTCATTTGCAAACATGAGTATACAGGTGCATCTCAATAAATTAGAATGTCGTGGAAAAGTTCATTTATTTCAGTAATTCAACTCAAATTGTGAAACTCGCGTATTAAATAAATTCAATGCACACAGACTGAAGTAGTTTAAGTCTTTGGTTCTTTTAATTGTGATGATTTTGGCTCACATTTAACAAAAACCCACCAATCTCAACAAATTAGAATACTTCATAAGACCAATAAAAAAAACATTTTTAGTGAATTGTTGGCCTTCTGGAAAGTATGTTCATTTACTGTATATGTACTCAATACTTGGTAGGGGCTCCTTTTGCTTTAATTACTGCCTCAATTTGGCGTGGCATGGAGGTGATCAGTTTGTGGCACTGCTGAGGTGGTATGGAAGCCCAGGTTTCTTTGACAGTGGCCTTCAGCTCATCTGCATTTTTTGGTCTCTTGTTTCTCATTTTCCTCTTGACAATACTCCATAGATTCTCTATGGGGTTCAGGTCTGGTGAGTTTGCTGGCCAGTCAAGCACACCAACACCATGGTCATTTAACCAACTTTTGGTGCTTTTGGCAGTGTGGGCAGGTGCCAAATCCTGCTGGAAAATGAAATCAGCATCTTTAAAAAGCTGGTCAGCAGAAGGAAGCATGAAGTGCTCCAAAATTTCTTGGTAAATGGGTGCAGTGACTTTGGTTTTCAAAAAACACAATGGACCAACACCAGCAGATGACATTGCACCCCAAATCATCACAGACTGTGGAAACTTAACACTGGACTTCAAGCAACTTGGGCTATGAGCTTCTCCACCCTTCCTCCAGACTCTAGGACCTTGGTTTCCAAATGAAATACAAAACTTGCTCTCATCTGAAAAGAGGACTTTGGACCACTGGGCAACAGTCCAGTTCTTCTTCTCCTTAGCCCAGGTAAGACGCCTCTGACGTTGTCTGTGGTTCAGGAGTGGCTTAACAAGAGGAATACGACAACTGTAGCCAAATTCCTTGACACGTCTGTGTGTGGTGGCTCTTGATGCCTTGACCCCAGCCTCAGTCCATTCCTTGTGAAGTTCACCCAAATTCTTGAATCGATTTTGCTTGACAATCCTCATAAGGCTGCGGTTCTCTCGGTTGGTTGTGCATCTTTTTCTTCCACACTTTTTCCTTCCACTCAACTTTCTGTTAACATGCTTGGATACAGCACTCTGTGAACAGCCAGCTTCTTTGGCAATGAATGTTTGTGGCTTACCCTCCTTGTGAAGGGTGTCAATGATTGTCTTCTGGACAACTGTCAGATCAGCAGTCTTCCCCATGATTGTGTAGCCTAGTGAACCAAACTGAGAGACCATTTTGAAGGTTCAGGAAACCTTTGCAGGTGTTTTGAGTTGATTAGCTGATTGGCATGTCACCATATTCTAATTTGTTGAGATAGTGAATTGGTGGGTTTTTGTTAAATGTGAGCCAAAATCATCACAATTAAAAGAACCAAAGACTTAAACTACTTCAGTCTGTGTGCATTGAATTTATTTAATACATGAGTTTCACAATTTGAGTTGAATTACTTTTCCACGACATTCTATTTTGAGATGCACCTGTATTGTCACACTGATTATATTCTGATCAGAGGGAAGTGTTTTGTTTAAAAAATAAAAATAAAAATCATGAAAAACATGAATATATAAAGGAATTAATATTTTATAAATATGATGTTTCATGATATTAAAAAAATTAAAAGTCAAGATATAATTTAGCATTAATCTCAAGCTGTTAATAATTGACATCAGCTTTTAGGGCAGAAAAATTGACACATTAAAATGCACTTTTTTTGAGAATGAAATTACAGTAAATATGAACCAAATGAAAAACGGAATGAAAGGAACGTTTCTCATGAGAAGGAACGATTTATATTTCAGTAATAATAAATTAAACCCAATCATGAGTGAATCGCTGCGATTCACTGCCCTCTGCTGTTCAGAACCGAGCAGAACAACACAAATGATTCATAATGATTCACTGAGTCACTTTCATCTACAGTCCCTTTATTTATGTAACGGTGGAATTATGTACAGAGTCTATATCATAAATGCAAGAACCCAGACCGGATGAGCTCCGCTGAGAATCTTTGGATCGCAGTTGTTTTCTAAAGAAATTAAACTCAAATGAAATACTGTACGATGCAGATCTCAGATCAGTTTCAGTCTGGCTCCATAAACCATCATCTTATCATCTCACTTATGAGTCCATAAATGAACATGCTGGGTCAAGTTTAATGTACAGATGGTAAAATGTGATTATTATTGTTTATTATTAGCATCCCTCTACGCTGTACATCATCCAAACACATTGATGTCTGTATCAAACGGCAGTGATTGTGTGAGCGCTGATGTCAGAAATCACGCTGATTCTCCAGATCTGTACACATTTACAGAAGCAAAGCTTACAGAAAACAGCAAAACGTGTTCTGATATAAAAATAACTATAAGAGCTCAGATGGGGTGAAAGTGCAAAAGGCAAATGAACCGTAAGAAATGTCACGCGCTTTCAGATTCTCAGGAGGATCTTTGATGGCTTTCTGAAAGGCTTTGTGAACTCAAGTCCTTGTGAAGGTCCAGAATCAGGTGAAGTGTGTTCAGCTCATGCAGTGATGGATCTGCTGTTTATAATGATCAGCAATCATGTACAGACGTGTGACGTTTGCGTGATTTTACAAGCGCTGATGGCATCTGAGAGAGAAACACACACAAACACACGTCAAACAGCAGAAACACATGAAACAAAACTGCTGGAGTGAAAACAGAATCAGGGTCATTCAGTTTCTCTGCTCTTCCTAAAATACCAAGGTGGAAAAACGTGTCCAAGGCACAGTCCGCATATTATTTTTGTTTTTCCCTCATCAAAATCTTTCTTCTCTATTCAATTTTTTTTCTCTCTTCAAAAATATTTGTACTCTTCAAAAAAAACAAAAACTTTTCTCTTTCATTTTTTTCTTCATAAAACATTTTTTTTCTCTCACCAAAAGGTTTTTTTTTTATCCCAAAAATGTTTTCTCAATTTTTTTCTCTTCAAAAAACATTGGTAAAACTTTTTTTTAAATAAGGTTCCATTTGTTAACTATATCTAATGCATATACTAACATTAACTAACAATGAGCAATACATTTGTTACAGTATTTATTAATCTTTGTTAATGTTAGTTAATGAAAGTACAGCTGTTCATTGTTAGTCCATGTCAGCTCAGGTCCATTAAATAATATTAATAGATACAACTTTTGATTTTAATAATCTATTAGTAAATGTTGGAATTAACATTAACTAAGATTAATAAATGCCTTTAGAAGTAGTTTTCATGGTTAGTTTATGTTAGCTAATGTAGTACACTAATGTTAACAAATGGAACCTTATTGTAAAGTGTTACCAAAAACTTTTCTACTCTCTTCAAACTTTTTTCTCTCATCAAAAACATTTTTACTCTCTTTAGATTTTTTTTCCCAAAAACTTTTTTCTCTCTTCAATTTTTTTTCAACATTTTTTTATTCCACCTTGAATTATTTTGTCCAACTTGGTCCACATACATATAATACAGTTCACACATGTAAAGCTGTATTCACTATATAGCAAATCTCAACTGCTTGATTCTTTATATTGTCACAAATGTATTATTGTCCAGCTCTAATCTGATCAATGTGACTATAAATAAATAAAATAAATAAAATGTATGCTTTATAAATAAATGAAATAAAAATATTATTTCATTTCATTTTGTATAAAGCACAAATATAAACATTCTAAACATTAACATCATGATTTTCTGTAAAGCTGCTTTAAACAATGTCTGTTAAAAGAGAAATGCAACTACATTTGACTTTGATTTTCAGCTTCAGCAGAAGTAGATATCATCACTTTTATCACTATAAATGAGACACTGTGAAAGAGCTGTCCATCATTCAGTTCATTATCCATGTTCTGATATTTAAAATAATGAAAGTCTCACCTGTGATTCAGACCCTAGAAAAGATTCTTGCTTTTCTGTGAAGGAAAAGAGAAAGAGCTGATGAATGAATCACAGACACGCGAGATGATCATCGACGCTCATTACATCACACTGCTGTACTTTACTGCTTTACATAAAGATGCTTTCAGATGTGTATCATAGAATAAGAGCTCAATAAACGAAAGAAAAGATGAAAACCACAGACTCTGCGCTGATTATCTAGTTCCCTGTATACGTCCAGTAGTTCAATTACTGTAAACACAAACTGAGAGATTGTGCTGGATTACATAATCAGATTACAATCATTAAATACTTGTAATTAGATGATATTACTTTAAAAAAAATACTCTTTAAAATCAGACTACAGTTACTTTTTTATTGATCGCTTAATATTCACAAAAGGATAATAAAATATTCAGAATTCATTGATTCTCATCCTGTTTTGTGGAATTGAACACAGAAAATTGAGAAATCAGACACAGGATGAACAAATAAAATTTTTAGTAAATGTTTTATTTGGATTGTTTTAAAATTATTTACTACTTTTAATTTAATGTAACATGATGTTTAATGCACTTCATGTTCTTGATAACAAAGAATGGAATATTTTTATTTCTCTTTGTGTCTTTATATCATTATGGAACAAGATGATCTTATTGAAGGCAAGTTTATTTCATATACATTGGTATGTAATTATTTATAAAGCCATCTTGGGGATGTTGCCTTCATATCTTTGCTGTCTTATACAACAGAAAATTGTCAAGAAATATTTCCTTCATTTGCAAAATTGTTATACTCTCTCTGTGCCTTTTGTTCGATCTGAACTGGGTGAGATGGCTTTTATGTATGCAGCTCCGTCTGACTGGAATATTCTTCGATCGAAATTGCAAAATTTGCAGTCTTTGGATCATTTTAAAACAGTTATTCAGCAAATCAAAGATAACTCTGTGATATGTAATTGTTTTAAGTGTTTTTAGTTTGTGTTGTGTAAATCTGCACTGAAACTGATTGTATTGCTGCTCATTTTGGCCAGGACACTCCTGTGAAAGAGAGTTTTAATCTCAGAGAGTCTTTTCTGGTTAAATAAAGGTTAATTACATAAAAAAAATACAGTGGTAATTTAAAAGAGCTTTACAAAAAAATCATAATATAGAAAAATATATAAATGATAAAAAATAAAATATTTTGATTTATTAAATAAAAATGTATACAAATAATAAAAATACTAAATAAACTACTACAAAATAAAATTGAAGTCAAAAGTCTTGGGTCAAAAGTAATCTAAAATTAATCCAAAAGTAGTCAAGATTATTTTACCTAAAATGTGTAATGTGACAGATTATATTACTAACTACAATCTACATTATCATGCACTTTGCATTTAGTGATGCACTACATTTTGTAAATCCATCTGATAGCTTTCTATGGTAATTTCCAGCATCCCTGCATCTATATCTGACACTGATTCCACAAAACACACGTGTGCATCTGACACTAACAACACTGTCCAACAAAACTCACAGTCACACTTACCACATCACAGAAAAACCAGCGTCAGCACTTCTGTTTCAGCGCTTCAAAACAAAACACACACAACACAACAAAGAGAAACACATGCGAAACAAAAGAGACGCCAGAGAGAATGTGACGGCAAACCAGGTGTTTTAATAGAAATAAAGCAAAAACAGACAGCAAATGAAGAAACGGAAGCAGAAAGAGGACAGAGTGATATGGCACCGAAGCAGAGTCTGATCTCTCAGATGGCGGTTTCCAGCCGTTTCAGAGGCTTTACCTTCTTCTTGGCCTGCAGCATCTCCTGGTAGGCGCTGGATCTGATGAAGCGGCTGTAGGAGTCACTCTTCATGAGTTTATAGATGTGCTCCTGATGAAGGACAAACACACAGCGTTCAGTCAGACCTTCACCACACTGCAGGAACGGTTTAAAGACACCACAGGTGTAACGTATTGGAGTAAATGTAACTAATTACTGCACTTTTGGATACTTTGTAGTTTTACTGAGTATCAAAGATATTAGCAACGCTTACTCTCTACTTCACTACATTTCTGAATGAGTACTGTTTACTCCTCTACATTTGAAGTGTTGCAGTTCTACATTACATTTTGCATGAACCTAGCTTTATCGGCAGCAGTTTATTTCTGCTGCAAAAGACTACAGGGCACTGAAAGACTATATCTTGTGTGTTTGGCCCTTACTCACCCAAACTTGTCAACAAGGCGACTTCAGATGAATGCGAGCTCCTTAGCAACAGTTGTGAATCACAGGTGTTTTATACTGTATATAAGGACATGACTGCAGCTGGCAATGAGACAGAAACCAGCACATCCGGTGCAAGACTTTGACTTTTTAATTGAATTTTTTCATTGAATTTTTTATTTTTGCAATTTTGAGGTGTTCAGTTTTATTTTGGTTTTAGAAAACAAACATGATTGCTCTCCTCACAAATCAGCTCTTTCTGGTTTGTGTTACATGTTCTCTGTGCCTTTTCTTGGGACTTTTATGTCACTTCCTGTCTCCCATGGTTTTTCTAGTCAGTTTGTATCTTATCTTGTTTTATATATATATATATAGTCCCAGTGTTTCTTTAGTTCTTTGTGAGTTGTTGAATGTAAAAACTGTTTGCTCATCATTCTGATTTTTGTTCACTTTGGTTTTTGGCTTATTGTTTGTTCTAGTTTCTCCATGAAATCCCTGCACATAGATCCTAACCTCTGCCTGTTTTCCCAGCTTCTCCACAACGTTACAGTTTTTGACTGAAATGTGTCTTTGACTTGTGCATCTTTGAGCCTATATTTATTCTAAGTAAAATACTTAAGTACTGTTAAAATCAGATACTCTTAAGACTTTTACTCAAGTTGTTTTAGAACTGGTGACTTGTAACGGAGTAATTTTCACTGTAAGGTATCTGTACTTTTACTCAAGTATGGTTTTTACTCCGCTGAAAGACACAGACCTGAGCGTCTTCGAAAGCGTAGCGGCCGGGATCCTTGATGTTCTGCGTGGTTTTGCCGTAGCTCTTGGAGTCCACATTAATGGCACTCGGAGCTCCAGGAGCCAGAAACTCCTCCCAGATCTCCTGCACTCTGCTGGGAACCTCTCTGATTGGACGCTTCTTCAGCTCCTGCACCGCCAGCCAGAACCTGCACAGACCGCCGGAGAAAAAAACACACCACTGAACAATATCTTCATTTATTTTATTTTATTTTATTTTATTTTATTTTCTTTTATTTTATTTTATTTTATTTTATTTTATTTTATTTTATTTTATTCTTTTATTTTATTTTATTTTATTTTATTTTATTATTTTATTTTATTTATTTATTTTATTTTATTTTATTTTATTATTTGTTTGTTTGTTTTTATTTTTATTGATTGATTTATTTTAATTTAATTTAATGTATTTAATTAATTTATTTATTTGTTTATTTATTTATTTATTTTTGCATTGAACAATATAAGTGAATTGACTTTTTTCAATTATTTAAAAATGTAATCAATTTTAATATAATGTAGTTGGCTATAATGGAATATTTACTTTTTGTTTAATTATTTAAAAAGGTTAAAAATATAATAATTTTCATATAATATAGTTGGAAATAATGCGAAATTGACTTTTTTCAATTATTTAAAAATGATAAAAAAAAAAATTAATAAAATAAATTATAAAACTTTAATACATATACATTTTAATATAATATCCTCAATTGTAAGTCACTTTGGATAAAAGCGTCTGTTAAATGAATAAATGTAAATGTAATATAGTTGGGTATAATGCAACATTTACGTTTTTCTTTAATTTTTTGAAAATGTTAAAAATGTAATCAATTTTGATATAATATAGTTGGAAATAATGCAAGAATTACTTGTTAATTAATTATTTAAAAATGTTACAAAAATAATATATTTTAACATAATATAGTTGGAAATAATGCAACATTTACTTCATTTAATTATTTAAAAATATTAAAAACGTAACACATTTTAATATAATACAGTTAGATGTAAAGCAACACTTTTTGATTAATTAATTAAAAATACTAAAAATGTAATCAATTTTAATATAATGTAGTTGTATATAATACAACATCTACTTTTAGTTTAATTATTTACATTGTTAGACATGTATTTAATTTTAAGGTAATATAGTTGGTTATAATGCAACATTTACTTGTTAACATGTTTAAAAAAGGTAATGATTTTATTATAATATAGTTGGAAATAATTATTTTAAAAATGTTTAAAACTTAATCATTTTTAATATAGTTGGATATAATGCAACATTTATATTTTAATTATTTGAAATGGTAAAAATGTTATGCATTTTAATACAATATAGCAACATTAACATTTAGTTAATTTAAATAGTTAAATTTTACTATAATATAGCTGGATATAAAGCAACATTTACTTTTGACCCACGGCCCTCAATCAAGTTTGATTTTTGACCCTTTGTATTAAAAATTTTGGGCAAATTTCATCTTCATGGTTGTTTATATTATTGCAAAAAGTAACTATATTATCATCCAGCTCTAGGGTGAGGGTTAGGTTAAACGCAACTGTACAGCATGAAGATATTAAGATATTATGAACATCATGTGCATTGATGGCGCTGCAGAGCTTCTCTGATCAGACTCTGTTCTTCATCTCTGATCATCATCATCATCATGAAGACTGGCGTTTGTACCTGAGGTTCTCAGAGCTGAACTCAGACTCCAGGAACTTGAGGAACTGCTCTCGCCCGACCGGATCCTTCAGAACCTCATCGAAGACGAATCCCCAGCGCTTCACCCGCTGCTGCCCAGCCTCTTTACTGAGAAACAGAGACACAGATGATGCTTATTCTGCTGTCAGAGTCACACACACAGCCTGATCTTCACTTCAGCCCACAGCAGCAGAGAGAGATTCACTCAAAATAATCATCTTAGTACAGTTCTCTTGGCTTCGACATTCAGTCTTGAACTTTTGCCTTTTTTCATTTTCACATCATTTTGTGCTTTAAATCATGTTTCGTGACTCATCTGAAGGCTGACAGCTTCGCTTCATGACATTGAACTCATTTTTTTTTTTAAGAGTAATAATCATTTTTAACCCCCTTCAAAGAAAACAAATGAGAAAATAAACGTGGTTCCTGCAGAACAAATACTAGTTTATGCTAGATTCAAATCGTTTTCTGTGTAAAATAATTCAACTGAAGAAGAACGAGAGCGAAATAAAGTGAAATAAACACACCTGGCCTCCAGCTCCCAGGAAGTGACATCATCAGAGATCCAGGGGTTCGACGGCTCAGGTGTCGTCAAGAACGGATCGTACTCCATATACTGCTCCGAGAAACTCAACAAACTACAGGCACACAGGCAGATTTACAATTATAATATTAATACTACTACTACTGCAACTACTACTACTAATAATAACAATTATAATAAATAGCAGAATAATACTAATACTAATACCAATAATTATATATATATATATATATATATATATATATATATATATTTTTTTTTTTTTTTTTTTTTTTTTTTTTGACAGAACTCATCAAGGCTGCATTAAATTGATCAAAAGTGACAGTAAAAACATTTATAATTTTAGAAAAGATTTCTATTGCAAATAGATGCTGTTCTTTTGAACTTTCTATTCATCTGTGAATCCTGAAAAATAAAATGTATCACGGTTTCCTCAAAAATATTGTGCAGCACAACTGTTTTCAACATTGATAATAATCAGAAATGTTTCTTGAGCAGCAAATCAGCATATTAGAATGATTTCTGAAGGATCATGTGACACTGAAGACTGGAGTAATGATGCTGAAAATACAGCTTTGATCACAGAAATAAATTACAGTTTAACACATATTCACAGAGAAAACAGCTATTTTACACTGCAATAATATTTCACAATTTTTACTGTATTTTCATTCAAATAACTCCAGCCTTGCTGAGCAGAAGAGATTATTTTCAGAAACAGTTTTGAACACTACAGTAGTCAACATTTGAAGTGGATCAAAAAAGTTGATCAAAGTTGTCCTAAGACAAGAACAGGTATTGTTTTTGTTTTAGGATGAAAGGCTTTGATCCACTTCAAATGTTGACTACTGTAGTGTATAATACTGAGTAATTTTTGATCAAGTTCACTCACCTCTCTGCAACTTTGGACATTTTTAACCGATGTCTGTCTAACTGCGCTTGCCAGTACTGTATCTGGAAGAGAACAGACCTGATTACATCTCTGTCACTGCTGCTCTGTATGTTCTCAGATGAGGTTTTTTATTGTTAATCACTGATCAGCACTGAAAATGAATGTCTGAGATGATCGGAATCACTCCAGAATCACAGATTGGTGTGGAATAGACTAATAAACACATAAACTAATATATAATATAA
>CM077256.1:810428-820428 GCA_039654775.1 Spinibarbus caldwelli
AGGACAGTAAATGAGCTTTATATTATACACATTCAGACTCATAAACATGCAGTATAAAGCAGTGGTTCTCGTCCAGGGGCCCGGGGCCCACTAGAGGGCATCAGCACACTTCCAAACAACTGAAAATCAAGATGTAAGCTAATGTTGTATTTCTTATTTTAATTCTTTCACTTAACAACAGTTAATTTTATTTATGAACCAGGAATCTCACAGTCATGGAAATATGGATATATTAGGGAATTGTAAAAGTTTAATTTCTAGACCTGGAAAAGTTATGGAAATTAATAAAATCTTAAAAAGCATGGAGATTTTTATAATGAATATATAAAGTTATGTTAAGCTCTTAAATATTTTATAGGGTAAAATTGCTGAGAAATTGCTATTTGTGAGTAAAAATATAAAATATTTAAAAATGTACAGGTAATTTTAAAATTGTGATTTCTAGACCTGAAAGAGTTAGTTAACTAACTGTAAGAGTTAGTTAGTAGTTAATAAAACTTTAAAAAGGCATGGAGACTTTTATAATGAATATGAAGTTATTTCATGCTCTTAAATATTTTATTGGGTAAAAATTGCTGAGAAATTGCAGTTTGTGAGTAAAACATACTTAAAAATGCAATTTTTAAATTGTGATTTCTAGATCTGAAAAAGTTAGGGAAATTAATAAAATCTTAAAAAGTCATGGAAATATTTACAAACTGCTATTTGAGAATTAAAAAAAAATGCCAAACAAACCAAACTGTAATCATTAATGAGCTGAATAGTCATTTAAATTCATTGGTAATAAAAAGGTTAAAAGCTGAAGAACATTAAGAGTTACTCAAACTTCAGAACTGATGTAATTTAATTATTTAAATTATCTTATTTATTTTATTTAATTCTTTTAATATTAATTAAATTGTATTAAATTACAATTTAATATTAAAAAATGGAATTATAATTCATTTTAATCAAATTAAAACAAGATTTCTGCAGTCAGAATCTGCTGCAGGAAAGACATGTTTCCATCTAATGCATTACTTGTCCGTATCATATCATCTCTTTGATTTATCTTCATTTGGAGGCTTTTCATTTGATGAATGAATTATTATATCACATAATTAATTTGATGGAGATTATAATCTATGGACAGGTCTAATTAGAGCTGGAGTGTGAAGTCTCCATCTCACTGAGGACTCTGATGAACATCATGTACAGTTTGTTGATTGATTGGTCTAATCTGGTCCACACTTTCTCCTGTTTCAGGACGCCAGAGCTCAAGAACATCAGAGGAGGATAACACACTAATACACACACACGCTCTTACCATAGTCAGTGTTTTCTGGTTCCCAGCAGTTTGACGGCCAGAAGTATGGAGTCTGTGATCAGCAGAAAACAACAGAGTGGTCAATGACAGCTCAATGTTTATTTCAGATCTCACACATATGAATTACATTCACTACACAGGAAAACGATGTGGCCACCTGACACATTACCACTGACCATACAGTGAATATTAATATGACACCATGAATATTTATATTTATCAGAATATGAACAGTGAAATCCTAAATATGTATACTAAAATCAGTAATGAATATCATGAATATGAATATGTATCAGAATATGAATGAAATCATGAATATATATCAGAAAATAAATGGCATGTATATAAAGATGTATCAGAATATGAACGATTTTATAAATACGAATGAGAACGTGAATGAAATCACGAAAATGAATAATGAAATTACGAATATGTATCTGAATATGAAATCATGAATATGAATAAGCATAAAAAATGAGTTACATCATGAATCTGAATATGACTGACATCATGAATCTGAACTCGAATCAGAATATGAATGACGTTATGAATATGAATTTGAATCAGAATATGAATGACACTGTGAATATTAGAGATGCACTGATTGCAATTTTCTTGGCCGATTCCGATTTCAGATTGTTTTGTAAGTGTTACCTGCCGATACCGATTTTTGCTGATTCCGATTTTCTTTCTAAAAACTATAATTGACACATACAAACAAAATATATCCTTTTCTAAAGAAAAAAAAAAAACTGCCTAAAAAATCATTAAACATTACAGTTCCCCCAATCTGGACAAAGTTACAGATGTTCTCTCACTTAAACAACTCTCAAAATAAAATGCTCTTTGACTAGAAAAGAGGTAGAAATAACAATTAACTGAAAAGGAGTTGCTGTATATAACAATACAGATGTCATTTCCCACTATGTTTCTTAAATTGTCATTTTTTTTTCACTAACCTTATTAAATGTGTCATCTTTCACATCAAATTCTTAATTGTTTTTAATTACTTCAGTTACAATAATAAGAAACTGTAGGTCTGTAAACATTCAAATGAAATCAGTATCAACAATCTCCATCTTTGCACTGCAGAGGAAACACAGAAGCTGCATCTGAAGTGGCATTAGATGTATTTACACAGACTGTTTGATGAAGCTGAGGTGCTTTTTTGAATGCAAAAAGAATTTTATAAGATTAATGTTTTCAGTATTTTTTAAACATACAAAAGAAATGTTGGGAAAAATGCAATGACAGTTTTAAATATGAAACCAAACCAGTAGGTGGCGTCAAATGACTGTTTGAATGAGTGAGTCATTAAGTCCTTCATTCAACAGATTCGTTCAAACGGCTGATTCATTCAGAAATGAGGCAAGTGACTCCTGTCTTTATGAATGGGTTACTGAATCATTGACTCACTTGATTCGTTCAAAAACATGGATTCATTCAGTAACGAAACATCGCTGTGTTGCTCGGAGACACAAAACAGTTCTGCTGTGGCTTTGATTGGAACTATTTTCGTTAGCGAAATTGATCAAAAACAGTCAATATTGTGTCTAAAATGTAAGTCACTTAATTTTAACTTCTTGTTCATTGAACTAATTGTATAAAATCACATTGCAATCGTGTTGAAACATTTTGGTCGTGCAATGTTGCGTACCTAAATTATATATTATAATTTCTTATTTTTTACTACCCCAGAATGCATCTATAAGTTTCTGTGAGTGCTGTTGTGCTCATTTGTTTTGATTTCTGCATGAGTCTCTCTCTCACTCACTCAGACTGCACGAGACTCATCTGCCATGACCTAAACACATTATCAGTCGCCGTAAGTGTGACGTCAAAACAGACCGGCTCGGAATCTGTTGACTGACCGGTCATCACCGGTCTGGGCCGATCATGTGGAAAATTCTGAATCAGAATATAAATGACGTTATGAATCTGAATCAGAATATGAATAGTGTCATGAATCTGAATCTGAATCAGAATGTGAATGACATCATGAATCTGAATCAAAATATGAATGACATTATGAATCTGAATCAGAATATGAATGGAGTCATGAATCTGAATCAGAATATGAATGACATTGTGAATAATATGCATCAGACCATAACATCAATCTGAATCAGAAAATGAATGACATCATGAATCTGAATCAGAATATGAATGACGTTATGAATCTGAATCTGAATCAGAATATGAATAATCATGTTTCATCACACAATCGGAAAGATGCACACATGTGAAAATCAGCAGTTCTGGTCTTCAGACAGTCAGGAGTTTCTCAGATGAGAGAATCTCAGAGCGTCTCACCTGAAAGCGGTAGAAGGTCCCATCATCCTTCAGCGTGAGAACATGGTCTGATATGGGGAAGAAATAACCGTGAGCCGCCATCAGCGTCCCCAGATGAAGAGCCTCCACTGCAACACACACACACACACACACACACACACACACACACACACACACACACACACACGCGCACACACAGAAACAGTATTTAACAGAGCTGCTCTCTGATCAGTCACTCTCAGTGAGTGTGTGGGAAGATCTCATCTTCTTCAGCACACACACACACACACACACACACACACACACACACACACACACAACTGGAGCTCTTAAGATGTTTCAGATGAGATGCTTGTCCTTTGATTGCAGGAGTTGCAATTGTCTCATCTCTGTCTGAAGTCATTTCATATTTCAGAGCAATAAATGAACTCTGAGTAAATAATGCAGCTTAGCTCAATAATGCAATGGAATTAAAGGGACAATGCACCCAAAATACAAACACATCATTTACATCAAAGACGTTTAGCAGAGAGAGCTTCTGAATGCTCAAAATCACGAGGATGTTTCACAGAACAATGTCAGATGGGTTTGAAATCACAGGCTGTGTGAAAGATGACAGAATTAAAATGTTTGGATGAATTATTTCTTTACATATTAACACATTCCCCTTCCGTCAGACTCTAGATCAGCGCTTTTCAACCTTTTTGACTCCAAGCCCATTTTTGACAAGACTCTAAGCTCTAGTTTTGCTTTTAAAATGTATTTTAATTTAAAAGGGTAACTAAAATATAATTTGAATAAACACATTTCAAGAATTTCCATATTCCAGAAGCTTTAAGAGCTGGATCCTGTTCTTTTTAACCATGAGTTTTCCCATTGGATTTCTACCTGATAAAAGCTTGGCATAACTAAAAGAATGTATATTCGTTATAAAAATGTCAGTGGCGTTTTGAGATTTGATTCACTTGATTTACTTCCAGGTCTAGGAATCACTTTTAAAATGATGCTTTCTAATATATCCCAATTTTCCAAGACTGTGAGAATCCTGGTTCTTTAGGGGTGAAAATATCATTAAAATAAATGTAATATATTATATATATATATATATATATATATATATATATATATATATATATATTATTTATTACATATAATGAATAAAAAATATAAATAAAAATATATATATAAATATTTGTATAAATATTTATATTACATAATTTTAGTTGTTTTATCTTATTTTAATGCTTATTTTGTCTCATTTGAAATCATTTAAAGGCCCTGAGTGGTTGAGAAGCACTGATCCAGTGTGAACCTAATATGGTTTTATCTACTGGAGTTTCTTCTGAAAGTTGAGTGTAATTCAGCGCTCTCTTAAAGACGTGAAGGACCTTCAGGAGGAGCAGTTGAGCCGTTTCTCATCGCTCTTCTACTTTCCACAAGGTCACAGAGAGACAGACAGAGAGAAACACCTGCTGCCAGACCAACACACACTGTTCCCATAATGCACTGCAAATGAAGCGCGTACAGAGCTGGATCTGGATCAGACTGACACTGAGATACAAACATGTACTAAATGCATTGAAGAGATGTGAATGCATATTTACATGCATCACATTTTATATATATACATATACACACACACACACACACACATATATATATATATATATATATATATATACACACACACATATATATATATATATATATATGTATGTATGTATGTACGTATATATATATGCAGTGTTGAGGGTAACACATTACAAGTAATGCGAGTTACGTAATCAGATTACTTTTTTCAAGTAGCTAGTAAAGTAACACATTACTTTTTAATTTAGAAGGAAATATCTGAGTTACTTTTTCAGATAAGTAACACCAGTTACTTTGTTTTCCCATTTATTATTGACTGACAGCTCATGTGTTGCCATGTTGAGAGAAATCTGGAGTAAGTGTTGTGTGATTCATAAAAATAAAAATAACATAATATAAATAATATAAATAACATAATAATAAAAAATTCCACAATCTTTGCTGCTGACCTTCTATGATCCAGTGCAACCATATTAATGAACGAAAATTACTTTAGATAAACATAATATTTGTGTTTCTTTCTTTTTTCTTAATTGCTGAAGAGTTTTGAACTTTCTTCTCCTGCGTCCATTTCTTCATGCAATCCAGAATGCACAACTGTGTACAGGTATATACAGGTGCATTTAAAAAAATTTGAATATCATGGAAAAATTCTTTATTTTAGTAATTAAATTTTTTGAGATACTGAATTTTTAATTTTCCTAAGCTGTAAGTCATAACCATCAGAATAAAAACAACAAAACTCTTGAAATATTTCAGTTTGTGTGCAATGAATCTAGAATATAAGAAAGTTTTCTTTTTTGAATAAAATTGCAAAAAATAAAGAATTTTCCCATAGTATTCAAATTTTTTTAGATGCACCTGTATATATATCTATATATATATATATATATAAATGTTTTTTTTATTTATTACTTCATATATATTTTTTAATTACTATATATTATTTTTAATTTATTACTTCATATATATTTTTTAATTACTAATATATATATATATATATATATATATATATATATATATATATATATATATATATATACACAACATTTGAGAGAACCTTGCTACAACATTCCCTGTTAGAACGCGTCTGTTTGAATGTAAAACGTCATCTGATTTGGTGAAGGTCACACTGGGCTAAAAACAAATCAAGCTGAAATCAATGAAGCTCAGTGGATGTAAATGCCAGTGTTTGATTTCCTCCTCCAGCTGTTTATTTACCACAGTCACCTTCGGCAACTAATAACTGAATAGCATAATTGAATAATGACAAGCGGTCTGAACGATCTGCCAGCTCTCTCCTGCCTAACGAGTTTACCGCAGTAAACAGGTTTACAGCGGCATGAGCTGATTTGACAGGAGAGATACGGCTCTCCTTTCTGTCTGTAGGCTCTCGTGAGTTTGTGATTCCAGGAAAGACAGACAGCGATTAATATGATCTCAGTGTTACTGTACCTTGGTCTTCAATGTTCAGGTTCTTCTGCATCCACTGAACAATATCAGAGCCTGAAAAACACAAGAAAGCGCTTACTGCATGCAGGTTATATTTTTGTGTTCACTGGAAACTTAACTCATCATCCTGGTGTTACTACGGTATAAGAAGGTAAAAGTGTTGCAGAACTCAATAGTGAGTAGATCTGAATCTGAGGGACAGATTTTGAATCTTTGAAACTTGAAAAATCTGAAGATGAATGTTGAGATTTGCACTTTTGCAATATTCACACACAAGATCTGGAAACTAAAGATACTAAGACTAGATACTTAGTAAAGATACTTGACTAAAGATAGTCTGAGTAACAGTCTGGATCTGCAGACAAACCCAAAAGGTTTATCAAAAAAAAAAAAAAAAAAAAAAACTCATGGGTTCGATTCTCAAAGAATGCCAGTTGCAAAAATAAAAAATTTAATTAAATAAAATATTTTTAAAAATTGGATGAAATATTTAAACTTGGTCAATCAAACTCAAGGTCATGGGTTTGATTCCCAGGTAATGCAAATTTCATTTAATTTCATTTCATTTCATAAAATAAAATAAAATAAAGTAAAATAAATTGAAAATATTGGATTAAATATCGGGGTTACTCGAAACCAAGGTCATGGGTTTGAATTCCCAGGGAATGCTAAATGCAAAAATAAAATTAAATTAAATTAAAAAATAAAATAAAATCCAATAAAATGCAATGCAATGCAATGGAATGCAATGCAATGCAATGCAATGCAATGAAATGAAATGAAATGAAATGCAATGCAATGCAATGCAATGAAATGAAATGAAATGAAAAATAAAATAAAATAAAATAAAATAAAATAAAATAAAATACTGGGGTAAATCAAACTCAAGGTCAAAAATTGGATGAAATATTTAAACTTGGTCAATCAAACTCAAGGTCATGGGTTTGATTCCCAGGTAATGGCAATTTCATTTAATTTCATTTCATTTCATAAAATATTGGATGAAATACTGGGGTCAATCAAACTCAAGGTCATGGGTTTGATTCCCAAAGAATGCCAAATGCAAAAATGAAATGAAAAACAATAAAATAAAAACTTTGAAAAAAAATTGGCAGCTAACTAAAATAAAATAATTTAAAGTACTATCAACAAATCATCTAATCTGAAATACTAAAATAAAAATAATATAAATAAAAAAAAACAAAAGCAAATTCAAAATATTCATAAATACTATAACAGTATAAAACAACACAGTTTCGCACTTGAGGTCTGAATTCCAGCAGACGATTATCTGCCGTAAAACAGCATATGATGATGCTCTGACCCTGTGAACACAAACTCCCCTTCATGTTTGTTTCAGGACACAAATCATTCAGGTAATGATGCCTCATTACCTCCAGAACCAGCACAGCCGCTCTCAGTGTTTCTGAGAAGTAGGTTTTGGGGGGAGCCGGTGCGAGGGCTTGTTAAATCGAGAGGAACTTCTGTGAGATTTTGTGTCTTGCAGAGGCTTGTAGAAAAACCCCAGAGGCTGCGAGAGACATCTGCGTCTGAAAGAGCATCTTCAGGGACAAAGCAGAAATAAGAGCATCCTGTTTTTAATTGAAACAGTGACTCCAGACAGAGAGGATGTCCTGATAACGAAACGCTCAACGAGAACAACACATCACGCCAAAGCAGAACGAGATCTGAACCAAGAGACCATTCAATATCAGACGGACTCGATTTACTTTCATTCACTCTTCTTGTGAATAACTCATCGGTCTAAAGAGTAAAGATGAAAATTAATAAAAAAATAAAATAAAATAAAATAAAATAAAATAAAATAAAAACATTAGGTGAAATACCAAGGTCATGGGTTCGATTCCTAAGGAATGCCAAATTCATAAATGTAAATAAAATAATCAACTAAAATAAAATAAGTTTAAGTGGAAGTACTTAAATCATTCAAACTAAAACTGGAATACTAAAATTAAAAAAAAGAAATAAAATATAACATAAAAGCAAATTTAAAATATTCATAAATATTATAATAGTATATAAATATCTACCTGTTACAATAATAGCACACTTCTCACCAAACCATCTTGGAGCTAAGCAACAGTTATTTAAAGTTAAATAAAATAATAAAATAAAAAAAATATTAGATGAATTACCAAGGTCATGGGTTTGATTCCCAAGGAATGACAAATTCATAAATGTAAATGAAATAACTAACAAAAAAATAATAACTGTGAGTGGAAGAACCAAAATCATTCAAACTAAAACTGAAATTATAAAATTAAAACTAAAAATGAAAATATACAACATAAAAATAAATTTAAAATATTTGTAAATACTATATAGTATAGTAGTAGTATATAAATAACCACGTCATAATAAAAACACACTTCTCACCAAACCATCTTGGAACTAAGGAACAGTTATTTGAATTGAATTGAATTGAATTGAATTGAATTGAATAGAATAAAATAAAATAAAATAAAATAAAATAAAATAAAATAAAATAAAATAAAATAAAATAAAACATTAGATGAAATACCAAGGTCATGGGTTTGATTACCAGGGAATGACAATTTCATAGACGTAAATAAAATAAATAAATAACTAAAATAAATTAGCAGAGAATATAAAAATAAAATCTAATTCAAAATATTAACAAAAATTATAACGGTATCTCAATGATATTAAAATAACACAAGACTGAAGCATAAACTAGATTAGTACACACTGAAGCAGAAGAGAAATGCAGAAAATAAGAGCAAGGGAATGAATAAAACCTTTTTTTAATGAATAAAACATTTTTATGAATAAAAACAAAAGTTTTCTTGCTCTTTTGATTTACTGTCTCAGACATCTGAAGGTCACACATGTTGAGTACATACAGAATGACCAAACATTTTATCATTGTGTAATTGTGTTTGTTTCTGGTCTTTAAACTTGCAGTGTGTTTGTGTTTCTCTCTCTCTCTCTCTCACACACACACACACACTCGCGTCGCCACACCAGCTGTTACCAGCAGCTAAATTTATACTCTTTTAATTATCACTCTGTCTGTCTGAGAGCCGCGGGTCCATATGGATCTCTCTTGCTCAAACACTCGCCCTACTTCTGCATCCATCTATCCCTCATTCTCTCACACTCCCTCGTTTCTCATTTCTGCTAATTATCCTGCGTCTTTGTTGTTCTTTTGTGGATTTTCAGAGGATTGAGTGAGATCAGAAGCCAGCCGCATGTGTGTTTGGACACAAAGCATCACCCATTTCACCATCATTCACGGCGATGTCACATTGAGATGAGATCTGATTGATTCCTGTGTTGACAGCAAAACATAACACTGCTCCTGCGGCCACGTGTGTG
>CM077256.1:825428-870428 GCA_039654775.1 Spinibarbus caldwelli
TGAAATTCAAAAATTGTCAGTAGTTTCCTGTAAGGGGTAGGTTTAGGTGTAGGGTTGGTGTAGGATGATAGAAAATACAGTTGGTATAGTATAAAAACCATTACGCCTATGAAGAGTCCCCGTAAACCACAAATTCAATTTCTTCCCAAAATAAAAAATATATATAAATATAAAATGTCTGAAAAAATTTTAATATCCAGAGCATATTATAATAAATAAATACTCTGAAAAAAACTCCAGGTCATTCATTCATAAATAAATAAATAACTAAAAACATACTAAACGGTGAAATAAATAATCTGAAAAAATATAAAGGCAAATGTCTGGGTCAAAACAAACAAACAAACAAATAAATAAATAAATGTGTGGTTGTGTGTGTAATAAAATGTCATATTTCCTCCAAAAAAGAATATCTATCTATCTATCTATCTATCTATCTATCTATCTATCTATCGATCTCTCTCTCTCTCTCTCTCTCTCTCTCTCTCTCTATATATATATATATATATATATAAAATGTCTGAAAAATGTGAGTGTCCAGAGCATATTATAATAAATAAATACATACATACATAAAGATAGATAGATTTTATTATAATGTATAATATTTATTCCTCCCAAAATAAAACAAACTAACTAGATAAATAAATAAATAAACAAACAATGATTTGTACTGCTATGACTCCTGAATGCTGGTCTGAACTGACCTGAAAACACACTGGGGATCTTGGAGAGGAAGCTCTTGACGGTGCGGATGGGAATGCCGCTCTTCTCGTCCTGCATTCGAGCGATGATGTCCTCCATCTGCAGAGAAACACAGAGAGATCAGCCTCACAGCCTGACGTCTGGAACAATCACACTAATTACACGCTTCATAATTAGCCTCCTATTCTCTGTAATTATGCTTAATTTCTGTGTGATTAAACATACTGTTGTACTCACATTTACTGCTCACTCTTGACAGCACAAACTCCCTCTAAACCGCCACACAGCAGCGCAAACAAACAGCAGACGAGTAATGATCCGCTAATATCCATAACAACAGACACATAAACCTGTCTAACATGTCCAGCTATCAAAAGATACATATTTTACTTAAAAAAATTACATTTGATATTTTCATGACCATATTTAAACCCACTTTTAAATTGTAAAGTATTTATACTGTAGATAAAAATGGATAATACTAATCTGCAATACAGATAAGATTTACAGCATTATAATAATGAATGTGCATGTTTCCTTAAAAAACAGGCAAAACAAATTGGAGAAAAACTGCTTATTAATGTTATTATTATTTAGTCCAATTATAAAAATTAAAGTAATTAATAATGAAATATCACTATCATTGTAAAGTACTTAATAATATTATTATTATTACTATTATTATTATTGTTATTATTACTACTACAATTATTATTATTATTATTATTATTATTATTAATAATAATAATAATAATATTTTGTCAAATTATTAAAAAAATAAAGTAGTATCACTATCACTGTAAAGTACTTCAGAATAATATTTATTATTATTATTATTGTTATTATTATTATTATTATTATTATTATTATTAATACTACTACTACTACCACCACTATCATCATCATCATCATCTAGGCCAATTATTAAAATTAAACTAATTAATAAATAAATATCACTATCACTGTAAAGTGTGTCACGGATTACACGGAGACGGAGACCAGGAACGGGGAGACGTGGAATGAATCAAACATACAGTCTTTACTTGAAAACAAAACAGGCAAGATACAGACAGACATGACAGACAGAGGTGACGATTAATACTTGACCGGAAACACAGGGCAGAACACACTATAAATACACAACGTAACTAGATAATTAAACACACACAGCTGGACAATAATTAACTAATAAACACAGGAACAGGAAACTAACCAAACATGGGCATACAAGAGGAAGGGGAACACAAGACACACAAGACAATCCTGACAAAGTGCTTAATAATGATAATAATAATAATAATAATTATTATTATTATTATTATTACAACTATTATTATTTTTACTACTACAATTATTATTATTATTATTATTATTATTATTATTATTATTATTATTATTATTTTGTCCAATTATAAAATTAAACAAATTAAAAACAAATATCATCACTGTAAAGTACTTCAGAATAATAATAATAATAATAATTGTTATTATTACCACTATCATCATCATCATTACTATTAATATTATTATTATTATTATTTTATATAACAACAGTACTATTACAATACTAATATTTATGGGGGTTTCTTTTCTTTTTAATGTTAAACCACAGAACTTTTATTTTGGTATAATCCTACAGGGAAACTTAAAATTAACTTTAAAACGCTTCTCTTTTGTTGACAACAGAATTATGCACTACTTTCATTACAAACTTTATAATGTATTTCTCCTTTTTATTTTTAGGTGAAAGTGGCCCCAGATGTGTTTTCACAGGATTCATCATCTGTGTAAATCACTCTGCTCATGTTTGATGAAGGAGCTCTGATGTGTGTGTGTGTGTGTGTGTGTGTGTGTATTTGGGTGTCTGTGTGTGTGTGTGTGTGTTCACAGGTCCATCTATTTTCAGTTGCTTTCAGTGTGATGTGGGATGACGGGGCTTTCTAGGGATTTGTTTCAGCTTGTTTAAACTCTGAAGCTCCGGCTGAAAATCCCTCTTAATCATCCAAAACAAAATGACATTTGGGATGCTGAGAGACTCCAGCGGGGGGCGGAGTTAAGCCAGGAGCAGGTGTGAGCCTCTGATTGGCTGGCACTCCGCCGGATCGAGCCGTTTGATTGGTTTGGACGACCGACACTCTCACACAAACTCACAAACAAACTCAAGCCAACAAACATCACATTTCAGCAGTCATTATACGGAGTAAATATTGTCACAATGTCTAAAATATTTTGTTACACACTATTATGTTCTCCTAAAAACTGACAAAAATGATTTTTATCAGATGTAAATACAAATGAGTGATACAATGTATAAATACATAAATATCTGGGTCATAGCATAATTAATAAATAAATAATTTAATAAATAAATACAGTTTGTAATTTAGTTCTATATATGTGTTTAATGTCTGAAAAAAACATAAATGTCTGGAGAATATTATAATAAATGAATGATAATAAAAATATTTTTTAATTTGGTTGAAAATAAAGTAATATTATTAAATTAACTGATTAATTTAATTAAGGTTTTAATTTAGTTTATATGTATATAAAATGTATTGATTAATAATATATATATGTGTGTGTGTGTGTGTGTGTGTGTGTGTGTGTGTGTGTGTGTGTGTATGTATTAATTAATTAATTTTAAATTTTATTCTATATATTTTTTGTTTAATGTCTAAAAAATGTATATATCTGGAAAATATTACAATAAATTATAAAAAAGTATTATAATTATATTTTTTATAATTAATCAATTAATCCTTGACCATTCAGCATCCATAAGCACAACTCTCCGCTGTATAATCTCAATTTGTCTCCTAAACATCTGTAATCTCACATACAGGAACCCAAACTCTGAGCCACAGAAAAAGATGAATGACCTCAGATGGGCCAAACATCATGAACAGAGAGTGTCTGTGAGTCTGGCATCGGTTTGACTCGTGGACCATGAGAGAAGAAAAGCGCTTTACTGACTCATTCAGATGCTCTCGACCCTGAGTCCAGACTCCTCTCATCTCCATCAGCACTTCAGCAAAACCTCCAGACCACAAACACAAACACACCGATCCAGAAATCACAGAATACTCCAGAAACGGAGACAGACTCACACAGCAGAGTCACATCAGAAAGTTAATGTCAGTCTAGTGACTAAAACGCTTAAAAAATATCTGAGAGCTGACAGTGTTTTACTTTGGGACATTAACATGATTAGACAGTCTGATGATGGACAGAGAGGATCTTAGTCAAGTGCTGTGCTGGAATAATCCGGCGTCTGATGCGCATTCACACTGACAACACGCTTGGGTTTTTTAATAGTGATAAATGTGTGTAAAAAGCAAAAAAAAAAAAAAAAAAATTAAATCAATGGGTTCAATTCCCAGGGAGTGCATGAGCTAAAATAAATATATAAATAAATAAATAAATGTGTTAATTTAATTTATGTAAAATTTCTTAAGTGTATTGAGTATTTTATTTATTTTATTTTAATATCAGTTCGTGCATTCCCTGGAAATTTAACCCACTGATTTTCATTAGTTATATATATATATATATATATATATATATATATATATATATATATATATATATATATATATATATATATATACACAATTTTTTTATGCATACATTTTTTTATTATTTATTTTATTGTCAGGTCATGCATTCTCTGAAAATTAATAAAATAATTAATTATTTAATAAAAAAATTAAAAAATAAACACATTTTTAAATAACTTGTACAGTTTGTTGCAGTTTGTTTTTTTATTAAATGCAATGTCAGTTTGTGTAAAAATGTCTGCTGAATGCCTAAATGTAAGTAATGTAAATGGAGTTACTTAAAAAATAGCATGTGCAAAAATAGCAAATGAAATGCATCATTTTATTCAGTAAGAAAAAAATCATACAGGACTTTATCCATCAGGAATTGATTAGAGTGTAAATTTGAGGAATATTAAGAAGAAAATTAAAAATGAAGCCTAACATGTTTTTCTTTAAAATAACGTCACTGGTGAGTCATTCACAGTAATAGGAGGAACATGAATTCATGTTGACTGTACAGTGACTCCCACAATGGCATTTACCTCAAACCCTCGTGTGCGTTAAAAGCGTCTCGACCAATCAGAGCGCAGACGGCGAGAACCTCGTTAAACCCACAGAGTGACGCACAACTGCAGCTATAGCAACAGTGTCAATATGCTGAAACACACTCTCACACTCACACACACACACACACACACACACACACATGGCTTTAATATCAGAGGTCAGCACTGTCCACATCGGTCACACACTCTCAGACCTGAAACTAACTCAAACACAAAGAACATCAACACAAATCATCTGAATCAAATCCTTCAAGATATTTTTAACTCAAATCTGAGTCTATAATCCATAATAACACTTCCTCCAGTGAAAAAGTCCGTCTCCTGTTGTCTCTCATATCAAAATCCAGCCACATATTTGTTTAGAGCTGTTTTGTGGTGCTTGATCTGTGCAGATTTCTCTCCTGATTCAGACCAGAACACTTTTTCACTGGAGGAAGTGTTATTATAGATTATGGACTCAGATTTCAGTTAAAAACGTCTTAATGATGGATTTGTTTCAGCTTTTGTCTTCTCCAGATGTTAACTGATGGACTGGAGTGCTGTGGATTATTGTGGATTATTGTGATGTTTTTATCAGCTGTTTGGACTCTCATTCTGACGGCACCCATTCACTGCAGAGCATCCATTGGATTTTTTTTTTTAGAACTATTACTTTTAACTTAGGTTAGTTAGTCTGTTGATGTGTTTGTAGAAGTGTAAGAAATTAACTTTTTAATTAAGGGGCAATATTTGCCCATTGGAATTCATTTTCACTTGCTTTATTATTATTTTATTTATTAAACTTCATTTTTTAATAAATACTGTATCAGGCTATTTTGTCAAATAGTTCAACAGAATCAATTTATTAACACAGTCTCAATTGTAAGCTTCTTTCTTTCTTTTCATTTAAATTCAAATATTAAATGCATAATTTAATTAATAATTTAATTAATCAAAAATCAATTCATCTTTTTTTTTTTTGACCAAATTTTTTTTTCATTTTAGAGACAATTTGTGTCTATTTTTCTGTGTCATTTTTGCCCCAAGCCCCATAATTTCCCCCCCCCCCCAAAAAAATTCAATTTTGAGGAAACTTTATTGCCCCCTTAAGACCTAAAATGGCAGTAATTCACCTCCAAGAATACTCATTGTAGAAGAAGTCTAACGAAATGCTTCACAAGAGAATGCAACACATATGTGCTCATTACTAAAACACAATGACATGAGAAATCACGCTTGTGTGAAAATACAATGACATTAATATTCAAATAATTAACACTAGAGTATCCATCATTGGAAATGACCACTATGACCTCTGTGACCTTCAGTAATAAAATCACTGTAAACGTGAACGAGACTCAAGAACAGAGTGTCTTTACTAACTCTCGCTGAGTTTTTCTATTATCAGAGTTGATGAAAAGCATAATTTCCCTCGTGAAAGTGGCCTTTCTGTGAGTCTCCCCGGAGGCGGCTTGTGCTAATTCACTCTAATCTTAGCTGAATAATTAAGAATGAGGCTCAAGGACAGATAAACCAACACTAACACAAACAAAATGAGTTTATGGTACAGGACGCCACATTAAACGAGCGTCAGATGATATGCACAAACACACAGGTCTTTTACTGTGGAATCAACCCATTGATGCATTACAGACAGCCACGGGCGGCGCTAGGGAGGGGCTAGCAGGTGCTCCAGCACCCCCAAGAAAAACCAAAGCACCCCCATAAAAATGAATTAAAATAAAAACATTTGACTCATTACACATAACTACTGCAATGCAATACAACGTGACGTGATTTGCAGTTGCACGTAATGTCAGCATTTTATTTTAAAAATGGACTGATTCTTTGTGCCGAGTAGACCTGCCCCCGAAAGATTTTTCTGGTCAACTATAGTCGCACGTTTATATTAAATTGATTAGTATAATAACCTACTAAACCATCCTTTAATATAGGCATTTAGGCGTATTATTGATTATGAATGCATCGGGGAAAAAGAAGACATTTTAATTATTTATTAATAAACTAGTGCTTTCTCAGTCAGTGTCGGCTGCAAAGATGAAGTTGCCAAATGCTGGCGCTGACTTGCATCTCCACAGTGGACGTGCTTTTAATAGAGAAATGCACCTATACGGACTACATAATCAGAGAAGATTTGTTTTTTTATTTTAATTGGTTTTCAAGCTTTCAGCAGATTTAGCCTATTTCTTATGTCTGTGAGCTGGTTCATTGTGATGCGCTCCATTCACGGAGACTGCATGAGACGACAGAAAGCACATCCAAAACTGACGGAAGTAGGCTATTTTAAGCTCTTTCACTAGGAAAAAAATAAAAATAAATAAAAACGATTGCGTGGGCGCCCCCATGTCATACAGTAGGCTAAGCGCGATAATACTCCCACACTCCTCATAAACATTTGAAATGCGCCTATATAGTGATTTTATTATTAATATTAAAAAATAATAATAATACCTGTTTTGGTCATATTTACTATTAATTACCCAGCTCCCCCTGTCATTGATTTAGCACCCCCTCAGCACCTGCGTTCAAAATTCTCTGGCGCCACCCCTGCAGACAGCAGAGGAAAACAATGCAAAATGCACATAATAAAATACAACTAACTGTATAATCATGCAAAGTTCAGATGGCAAAATAAACAGACTTATCCAATTAAATTCTGTACAAATTCATCTCTTGCTTTTTATTAATGTCTAATAGTAATACAATATTCATCCCAGTGTTCAGCTGCTTTATGCATTTGCGAAATTGGCAGTTTCCAACAAAACCAGCAGAAAGAGCATCATAAGCAGCATAAAGCGTCTTGAGGAGGAAAGTTGTCAGGTATGAGGAGAGACTCCTGAATGATTCATCAGATCACACAATCACACGCGTGTCATCTAACACTGCAGACATTGACTCATGTGGAGGATCGCACCTTTGGAAACCAGGACAGTTATTTCAAAAATAAAATACGGATTTGATGCGTCACGACTGAATCATCAGAGCAGAGGAACACTTTTAGTGTGGAGTGTGTGTAAGAGTGTGTGTGTGTGCATACAGCACTCCTCTCTGTTAAAGGAACATTTCAGCAAAATATGAGTAATTCACATTCATTTAACCACAAACCTGCATGAGTGTCTTTCTTATTTACACTTAGGTAAATTACATTATACATATTTTTTTTATTTTTATATATTCATATTTAAAATTATAGATATTTTTATTTATTATTATTATTATTATTATTATTATTATTATTATTATTATTTATATCATGTAACATTTTTAATTATTATTTTTAATTTTTATTTATTTTATTTTAATAAAATGTATTATATATCCTGACATCTCTTTTCCAAAACATTAAAATGAAAGGGTCAAGAATAAAAATAAAATAAAATAAAATAAAATAAAAAATACACAAAAATTACCTAAAATAAGATGAATTCAAAAAGTATAATAACATTAGTTAATATGATGTCTGCACTATATTCAAAGTCTTCTACTTTGTGTAATTTTATCATTATTATACTATTCACCTTATTTGATTTATGAATGAGGATTGATTATATTTATGAGGTTTGATTGATAATTATACAGTATATATCACAATATGGTTATTTGGGATGGAAATTGAACAAAAATGGCTTATAAATTAAATATGTGGTAATGTCTTTATGGTTATTATTACTTTTACAGTGCTTTCTGTCATTTTTGGAAAATGCCTCAAGCAGAATATCTTTGTGTTCCATTGAAGAAATAAATTTTGAATTGAGTAAATGACAACAATTCTCATTTTTAGAAGAATTAACCATTTAGATAATCAAATACATAATCAGCCAAAACTATGAAGGACAAAATCTACATGGAATAGATGGAGAATTTCATTTGTAAAGTATTTAATTGATTCAATTATAAAAAAAAAAAACAGATGCTGATACATGATTATTTAATATATAAACCATTTTTAGTTGAATTTCCCTCAAAAATAATAACCATATTGGAATGTACAGGTGCATCTCAATAAATTAGAATGTTGTGGAAAAGTTCATTTATTTCAGTAATTCAACTCAAATTGTGAAACTCGTGTATTAAATAAATTCAATGCACACAGACTGAAGTAGTTTAAGTCTTTGGTTCTTTTAATTGTGATGATTTTGGTTCACATTTAACAAAAACCCACCAATTCACTATCTCAACAAATTAGAATATGGTGACATGCCAATCAGCTAATCAACTCAAAACACCTGCAAAGGTTTCCTGAGCCTTCAAAATGGTCTCTCAGTTTGGTTCACTAGGCTACACAATCATGGGGAAGACTGCTGATCTGACAGTTGTCCAGAAGACAATCATTGACACCCTTCACAAGGAGGGTAAGCCACAAACATTCATTGCCAAAGAAGCTGGCTGTTCACAGAGTGCTGTATCCAAGCATGTTAACAGAAAGTTGAGCGGAAGGAAAAAGTGTGGAAGGAAAAAGATGCACAACCAACCGAGAGAACCGCAGCCTTATGAGGATTGTCAAGCAAAATTGATTCAAGAATTTGGGTGAACTTCACAAGGAATGGACTGAGGCTGGGGTTAAGGCATCAAGAGCCACCACACACAGACGTGTCAAGGAATTTGGCTACAGTTGTCGTATTCCTCTTGTTAAGCCACTCCTGAACCACAGACAACGTCAGAGGCGTCTTACCTGGGCTAAGGAGAAGAAGAACTGGACTGTTGCCCAGTGGTCCAAAGTCCTCTTTTCAGATGAGAGCAAGTTTTGTATTTCATTTGGAAACCAAGGTCCTAGAGTCTGGAGGAAGGGTGGAGAAGCTCATAGCCCAAGTTGCTTGAAGTCCAGTGTTAAGTTTCCACAGTCTGTGATGATTTGGGGTGCAATGTCATCTGCTGGTGTTGGTCCATTGTGTTTTTTGAAAACCAAAGTCACTGCACCCGTTTACCAAGAAATTTTGGAGCACTTCATGCTTCCTTCTGCTGACCAGCTTTTTAAAGATGTTGATTTCATTTTCCAGCAGGATTTGGCACCTGCCCACACTGCCAAAAGCACCAAAAGTTGGTTAAATGACCATGGTGTTGGTGTGCTTGACTGGCCAGCAAACTCACCAGACCTGAACCCCAGAGAGAATCTATGGGGTATTGTCAAGAGGAAAATGAGAAACAAGAGACCAAAAAATGCAGATGAGCTGAAGGCCACTGTCAAAGAAACCTGGGCTTCCATACCACCTCAGCAGTGCCACAAACTGATCACCTCCATGCCACGCCGAATTGAGGCAGTAATTAAAGCAAAAGGAGCCCCTACCAAGTATTGAGTACATATACAGTAAATGAACATACTTTCCAGAAGGCCAACAATTCACTAAAAATGTTTTTTTTATTGGTCTTATGAAGTATTCTAATTTGTTGAGATAGTGAATTCGTGGGTTTTTGTTAAATGTGAGCCAAAATCATCACAATTAAAAGAACCAAAAACTTAAACTACTTCAGTCTGTGTGCATAGAATTTATTTAATACACGAGTTTCACAATTTGAGTTGAATTACTGAAATGAACTTTTCCATGACATTCTAATTTATTGAGATGCATCTGTATACTGTTGCTGAGATATGATTTCTGTGCTGCTGCCCACCAACACAACATTAAACATATGATCAGAGTCACAGAACACATGAATGTGAGAAAAACAACAACATACGAGCTTTGACTGTCAGACAAAGCTCAGTCATATTAGTAATGCTAGTTAGTTTGATAAGAAACAGCACATAAAGATCACTGACTCTTCACAGATCACTTCAGAGAGTCTGACAGAACAGATCTTAAACTCAGCAGGAATCAAGATCTCCTGATCTCCTCTGCTCGCTCTTCACTGACAAACACCACTGAACGCAGAGAATCTACCAGCCGTGATGACTTCTTACTGACATTCTGCATTTCTCTCTGCTTTCTGAACTCGCCAGCTGAGCTCATGCTGTTCTCTCTCAGGTCCTCTGCAGAGTAGTTCAGTATACAGTAGAATGTAGGTGACCTTGTCTGGAATTCAGCTCCGAATTTTTATAAGCATCTCACAGTCAGGCAGGAAGATATAAACTTTAATATTTTATATTTACATAATATATACATTAGTAATTTATATTAGTAATTTGTTGTTTTTTTTGTCATTTGCATTAGTTATTCTTTATGTCTGTATAGGTTTTTTTAATACATTTTTAATTCAGTTTTAAGTATTTTAGTACATCTAGTTAAATATAATATAAATATAATATACACTACCAGTCAAAAGTTTTTGAACAGTAAACAGATTTTTAATGTTTTTTTAAAGAAGTCTCTTCTGCTCACCAAGCCTACATTTATTTGATCCAAAGTACAGCAAAAACAGTAACATTTTGAAATAGTTTTACTATTTAAAATAACTGTTTTCTATGTGAATATCTGTTGAGATGTAATTTATTCCTGTGATTTCAAAGCTGAATTTTCAGCATCATTACTCTAGTCTTCAGTGTCACATGATCCTTCAGAAATCATTCTAATATGCTGATTTGCTGCTCGAAAAATCTTTATTATTATTATTATGTTGCGAATTTTTTCAGGTTTCTTTGATGAATAGAAGTTGATAATATGCTGATTTCCTGCTCAAGAAACATTTATTATTATTATTATTATTATTATCAATATTTAAAACAGTTGAGTACATTTTTTTTTTCAGGATTCTTTGATGAATAGAAAGATCCAAAGAGCATTTATCTGAAATTAAAATCTTTTGTGACATTATACTATTAGTCAGTATATTCTTTTTGGGGAAAGAAATTATAGAAAATAATACTTTTATTTTGCAAGGATGCTTTAAATTGATCAAAAGTGATGATAAAGACATGTATAATGTTACAAAAGATTTCTATTTCAGATAAATACTGTTCTTCTCAACTTCTATTCATCAAAGAAACCTGAAAAAATTCGCAACATAATAATAATAAAGATTTTTCGAGCAGCAAATCAGTATATTAGAATGATTTCTGAAGGATCATGAGACACTGAAGACTGGAGTAATGATGCTGAAAATTCAGCTTTGAAATCACAGGAATAAATTATATTTTAAAATACATTCAAATAGAGAACAGTTATTTTAAATATTAAAAATACTTCAAAATGTTACTGTTTTTGCTGTACTTTGCTGAATTTATTAATTTATTATTATATCTTTATATCATATATTATATATACACATATACATATACTTACACTACATACACACCTACACAGGTTTGTAGTCATTACAGTATTAACTGTTCTGATGGCTGAGTAAGCTGCCCTAACGGCTCTGAGCTGCTAATGTGGATATTATGGAGAAACAGTGAGGGACCTTTGCAGTTGACAGGTGTAATTACCATTCAAAACCTTCCATTAGCATAATATCATTTCATTAGCGCCGCAGCCGTCCAATCGGCCTTCAGTGGAGATTCAGTGTGACAGAAGCCATTTACCCATCCATCAGAATCCACTGAGACCAACCTGCAGAAACACCAGCAGACAAACACACAGATCTGAACACAAACTGCTGCTGCTATCCTCATATCTGTTTATATCCTGATCTGTTGTTTTCAAGGTGGTCAGATCCTCTGGTTTATTAAGTGTGCTGAAGGCTCTCTCCAGACCGTCTCTGTTTGGCCTATTTTTAACTAAATAATAAGGCCAGAGCTCTGAAATAACAATACCGGCTCATTTCACCATGACTGAGAGAGACTCGTCTAGTGTCTGTTATTAGACACGCTTATTAGGACACGATCAAGAGCCCATGATTTTGCTTGAGGAGCACAGTGATCTTTCCTGTACTGACATTTCCTATTGAAATGGGACAGACTGAAGGGTTCATTATTTCTTAAATAGACAATATTTATTGTTATTATAAAGAGAATTTGATTGGGCAAAAATTAAATTAAATTAAATTAAATTAAATTAAATTAAAAATTGGAATGTATGAATAAATAAATAAATAAATTCCAAAGAAATAACTGAAATGAATAGATTAAATTAATTTCCATTACTGGAATGAATGAATGAATGAATGAATGAATGAATGAATGAATGAATATTATTATTTAGTGTTTATACATTGAGGTAATGTTGTACTAATATTTTTTTTTTTAAAGATAAACTTTAAAAACCTTTTATATGTTTTGTTTTTCTTTATTTAATATAGTCTAATTAATTTTACTTTTTAACAGTTTACTTTTTTTATTTTTCACTTTTTTCACGATTTCAAAAAATGAGCATAAATTAGCTAATTTAAAAATAATAAACAAATAGTACAAAATATTTTTTACTGTAGTGCATTTTGGGGGTTTAATGTACTTGATTGATTGATTGATTGATTGATTGATATTGTAACTATAGTGTACTATATTGCAACTACTGTATTATAGTGTAACTGTATAGTGTACTATATTGCAACTAGTGTACTATAGTGTAACTGTGTAGTGTACTATAGTGCAACTACTATATTATAGTGTAACTGTATAGTGTACTATATTGCAACTAGTGTACTATAGTGTAACTGTGTAGTGTACTATAGTGCAACTACTATATTATAGTGTAACTGTATAGTGTACTATATTGCAACTAGTGTACTATAGTGTAACTGTGTAGTGTACTATAGTGCAACTACGGTATTATAATGTAACTGTACAAGGTACTATAGTGCAACTACTGTATTATAGTGTAACTGTATAATGTACTATATTGCAACTAGTGTACTATAGTGTAACTGTGTAGTGTACTATAGTGCAACTACTGTATTATAGTGTAACTGTATAGTGTACTATATTGTAACTAGTGTATTATAGTGTAACTTTGTAGTGTACTATAGTGCAACTACTGTATTATAATGTAACTGTATAGTGTACTATATTGCAACTAGTGTACTATAGTGTAACTGTGTAGTGTACTATAGTGCAACTACTGTATTATAGTGTAACTGTGTAGTGTACTATAGTGCAACTACTGTATTATAGTGTAACTGTATAGTGTACTATATTGCAACTAGTGTACTATAGTGTAACTGTGTAGTGTACTATAGTGCAACTAGTGTATTATAGTGTAACTGTGTAGTGTACTATAGTGCAACTACTGTATTATAATGTAACTGTACAAGGTACTATAGTGCAACTACTGTATTATAGTGTAACTGTGTAGTGTACTATAGTGCAACTACTGTATTATAGTGTAACTGTATAATGTACTACATTGCAACTAGTGTACTATAGTGTAACTGTATAGTGTACTATATTGTAACTAGTGTACTATAGAGTAACTGTATAGTGTACTATATTGTAACTAGTGTACTATAGTGTAACTGTGTAGTGTACTATAGTGCAACTACTGTATTGTAGTGTAACTGTGTAGTGTACTATAGTGCAACTACTGTATTATAGTGTAACTGTATAGTGTACTATATTGTAACTAGTGTACTATAGTGTAACTGTGTAGTGTACTATAGTGCAACTACTGTATTGTAGTGTAACTGTGTAGTGTACTATAGTGCAACTACTGTATTATAGTGTAACTGTATAGTGTACTATATTGCAACTAGTGTACTATAGTGTAACTGTATAGTGTACTATATTGTAACTAGTGTACTATAGTGTAACTGTGTAGTGTACTATAGTGCAACTACTGTATTATAGTGTAACTGTGTAGTGTACTATAGTGCAACTACTGTATTATAGTGTAACTGTATAGTGTACTATATTGCAACTAGTGTACTATAGTGTAACTGTGTAGTGTACTATAGTGCAACTAGTGTATTATAGTGTAACTGTGTAGTGTACTATAGTGCAACTACTGTATTATAATGTAACTGTACAAGGTACTATAGTGCAACTACTGTATTATAGTGTAACTGTATAATGTACTACATTGCAACTAGTGTACTATAGTGTAACTGTATAGTGTACTATATTGCAACTAGTGTACTATAGTGTAACTGTATAGTGTACTATATTGCAACTAGTGTACTATAGTGTAACTGTATAGTGTACTATATTGTAACTAGTGTACTATAGTGTAACTGTATAGTGTACTATATTGTAACTAGTGTACTATAGTGTAACTGTGTAGTGTACTATAGTGCAACTACTGTATTATAATGTAACTGTGTAGTGTACTATATTGCAACTAGTGTACTATAGTGTAACTGTGTAGTGTACTATAGTGCAAATACTGTATTATAATGTAACTGTACAAGGTACTATAGTGCAACTACTGTATTATAATGTAACTGTGTAGTGTACTATATTGCAAGCAGTGTACTTTAGTGTAATTGTATGCAGTCATATAGTGTACTAACTGTTTAGTTTAACTATATATATTACACTATAGTGCAACTGTATAGTGTTCTATAGTGCAAAGGGTGTATTATAGTATAACTGTGTGTAACTGTATCGTGTACTGTAGTGTAATTGTAGTGATTCAAGTTTGACACAAACCAGAAACTGGATGCATTAATATAGAACTGAATACAGCATTCAGAGTGATAACGATCTGTTTTATAAACGATGAATCTTCTCTTTCTGACTGATGTGTTTGCAGCTTCTCATTGATTCATCAGTGGGATTATTGATGAATTATTAGGCTGCATGTAAACGCAGCTACCATCCCTGAACCCTGAAACTCACTCAGCAAATAAACCAAACCGATATTCAAAGCAAAAGTTCATCTGTGTGTTTACTGCGAATCAAACACTCAATCTTTACAGTCCTGCAGATCCAGATCAGGGGTTATCTGACGCTTCGGCTCTCAGAGTGACTCAGGACTTCTGACACTTTGTGCATTTTCTCTCTTTCTCTGTTTTCCTGACGGCACAGTGTGATGCATGCTGGGTAATCCACTGAGAGAATGAAGAGAAATGCAAATGTCAGAACACAAGACGACACCCACAGTCCCACCACAGTAATCACACACACACACTCTTTTACTCACTCGTGCAAGAGTGTGTGTGTGTGTCTGTTCCTATAACCTCAATTTTTAGCCTCAGACACCAGCACTATAAACAGCAGTGACTCAGCAGAGTCTCCACACACACACACACGCGCACTATGTGACTGGCTGTAATAGTGACCTTACATGTCATTTTAGTGTGTATTTGTAATATATACATTCAGTGTGGTTAATCATTGATTTCAAAACAGTTAATAAAGTCACAGACAAAACAAAGCGGAATATACAGCTTATGTATATCTAGTTAACTTGCTACTAACTGCCAACTAACAAAAATATTTTATATCAGAACAAGTGTATTTAATAGGCTTTCATGAACCCTAACTATAATGATGCATCCAAAATGAATTAATCTGCATTAATATATAACAATGGCAATTCAGCCTGAATTATGACTGGCATTTTTTTTAAAATGTAATTAAATACATATATGTTAAATATATACATATGTTATACATGTTTGTTGTGCTTGTTTGTAGTGCGGGACAATTTGGCCAAAAATGTTGTGCATTATATATCAATATGAATAATAATTACAAATAAAAATTATGATTATTATGATTCCAAATATTAAACTAAATATGAAATATTATTATTGTAATTACAATATTTCACTAAAACATAAAATAAAGTATTTAATAATAAATGCAACAATAATAATAATAACAATAAATTTATTTTATAGAAAATGTATTACCTTTTTAATTATTTTATGGAAATCTACAGGGTGATCTGTTAACATGCAGAGTAATTATATTTAACTAAAACTGAAACTAAAATAAAACCATGAAAAAAAAAAAAAAAAACATTTTCGTTATTTGAAAAGATGTTAACTGAAATAAAGTTATTTCAGCTGCCAAGGCAACATTTCTCACTTTAATTTAAACTTAATGTTCTAAAATAACTAAAAATAAAACTGAAATAAAAATTATTAAAACTAAATAGACATTAAAAACAAAACAAAATTACGAAAACTAACTAAAATTAAAATATAAAATATAAAAATTTATTCAAAACACTAATAAAACAACAGAATTATCTCAGTGAAATTAAATGACACTTAACATGCAGGGGGCCTATATTATATTATATTTGCGTATTAGATATAATATTTTATTATGTAATATTATATTATGATAAAAATCTGTGAGAGTAATTTCTTTTGTCAGGAGGTATGCAAAATCAAAAACTAAACTCTAAACTTCATCCCTCAGGGCTGTGCAGATCATGTGTTTTTTTTTTAGTATTTGTGAACATTAATGGTCTGGTTTCTCAGCGGTTCGATGCGGGTCCATCTGCGGCTCTTTCATCAGCCCAAACACAACATGTACCTGCTTCATCAAAGAATATTAGTCTGTAATGCGGCGTATAATCGGCTGCTTGTGCTCCTCTGATTGAATATGCATGGCTGTCTTTGTGCTGGAGCGGCAATAAAAATATCCCCCGTTTGATGTATTATTCCTCCCGCTGAGGGTATTGATTAAGCACTTTTCAAAGCGATCGGGAGAATTGTTACTAGCACAAATCGATTGTGATTCCCAGTCCTGCTGGGCTTCCCAGGCAAAACGGCCGCAGACCAAATCCCAGACCCAGAGAGAGCGCCTACAGTTCACTCGGATCCCTCGAACACGAGAAAACACCGAAATTAAAGGACTGATGGAAACAACTGATGTTAGAAAGAAGATATGGTGATGGAGAGTCTTTTTACTATGGGAATAAAGTAATACAGACAAACCAAAAATGATTCAGACACCAGATATATTTTTTTTTACTAATGGCTGCAGGACACTATAGTTGATTTATGTAAGTGAGGACAGCAAAATAAAGTAAACTGTGACATATTATACCCAAAAATTCTTCATACAGTGGACTGCCAGTAAAATTTGGGACCAAAAATGTTATTTGACATTTTTGACCTGGTTTGACCTGACCATGTTTTATTACATACTTTTCTATCAGTTATCTGACATTATCAAGATGAATTTGTTCTGACAGTTTAACTCTTGAGTTCTTGTCATATTTTATTACCATTTTCTAAACTATAGTGAATAACCTGTGATAACGTGAGAAATGTTGAAGGTGTCTGAATAAATTTTGGTTTGACTAATTCATATCGAACTGTAAGATACATGAGGTCCAAACTGATTTTACTTTTGCATACTTTAAAGAGGATGGTATATACTTTAAGATGCATCCAATATTTCAACTATACTACAAAGAAAACTAAAGGAAATTGACTCTTCAAAAGTTTGGGGTCAGTATGACAGAAATTAATACTTTTATTGATCAAGGATGCATTAAATTGATCAAAAGTGCCAGTAAAGATATTTATAATGTTACAAAAACAATTATATTTGAAATAAATGCTGTTCTTTTGAACTTCCTATTCATCTGTGAATCCTGAACAATTAAATGCATCACGGTTTCCACTAAAATATTGGGCAGCACAACTGTTTTCAACATTGATAATAATCAGAAATGTTTCTTGAGCAACAAATCAGCATATTAGAATGATTTCTGAAGGATCATGTGTGTAAAGATTCCACTGGAGGCGAGTGTAGTGAGAACCCAAGTGCAGTTTATTTACAAAGTGTAATCCAAACATCATCCAAACAAAGACAGACTTGACTTGACATGAACAGACTTAACTCACCAACAGCAGATTACAACTTCAATACAGACAGGGAACAAAGGCAATGACATGGCTACTTATAACAAACAATGAGTACCACATGACAAGAACCAACCAATGGGGACGAGACACATGACTTAGGACAACCAATCAGAACATGACACATTGAACAATGGAACCAATAGCAAGGAGACAAGAGGGCAAGGGAAGCATGACACAAACAGGAACCATAACTAAACTTCAAAATAAAAGACATGAAAACAAGAACATGACAGAACCCAAAACAGACCTTACAATGTGATACTGAAGACTGGAGTAATGATGCTGAAAATACAGATTTGATCACAGAAATAAATTACGGTTTAACAGATATTCACATGGAAAACAGCTGTTTTAAATTGTAATAATATTTCACAATTTTTACTGTATTTTTGATCAAATAAATGCAGCCTTGTTGAGCAGAAGAGACTTCTCTTAAAAACATTAAAAATCTTACCGATCATGAACTTTTTAACAGTTGTACAAGTTTCACATTTCTACTTTTAAATACTTTTTTTGCCTACAAAATGTTATTTAGTAAAAGTTAAAGAATCCAGTTTCAATAGTACACATGTGAGTAAAGTAAAAACAAAAAAATCTCAAAATATGACAGATATGATGGTTGTAGTTCTCATCAGAACGTCATCAAAAAGATACATCTTAAAGTATTACAATAATTAATTATTTACCAGAATATCAGCTTGTCACTAGCTTGTTATTAAGTGCCTTAAACTGAACTCTGAATATCTTTCATAGATTTGATGCCACTAATCTGCTGTTTTTCACAAGTTCTGTCCCGTTTTTATGTGTGACGAATAGCAGATGAACGGTGTTCGGCTGAAGGAATCAGATGTAAATGAGAAGATGCATTTAAACTCTTGCAGTCCAGATAAACAGCGCTCTAAACTGATCTACAGGCCGTTTTTCCAATCCATTATCACCTGACACTAATCTAAGAAGAGGTCTGGGTCGGGCCGCTATCTATTTAATTATAATGAATTCAATCTCTGAAAATCAATCAGCATTTTCCAGCGCTGCACAGCGGAGAGTAAATCTGAGCTCAGCTGCTGAAATCTACAGTGAGAAACGACCTGAAAATGAGCGTCGTCTGTCATCCGCTCCACACACAGGCTTTAAAGACACATTTTCAGATGTTGAAACGCTTTTCGAAGGAAAAACACTATGACTTACTCACAGCGACTCTGAACTAGAGCTGGGAGATTTTTCTGATTTTACTGATTCATTTGAATGTAATGTTTTGCCACAATTTGATTTATTTGAAATCACAGTTTTCAATAAAAATATTAGCAAACATTACAATTTGACAATATTATACATACAATTGTTTCTATTTGTGTGTGTGCGAATGGTAGTCAAAAAAAAAAAAAAAACCTGACTGCACAAAAATAATAATGCATCAAAATTCATGTTGTTGCTAATCATATCCAAAACTGTAACAACTGTAAAAAAAATCTGTTTAGCATTTAGTATATGGAAAATATTTTTGTGTATGTGTTTTGTGTTTCATAAAAACAATAGTGGCGTTACGTAAACAAACTGGCATTTAAAGGGTTAAAATTCTGAAAATGAATGAATTTTTGGTAGTTATGATCAGGACTGATGTTGGTAAAAACATTTATGTCAGTGAAAGCAGAAAAAATATGAATACATAATATTTTTATGACCTTTTTTTGATATGGACATTTTTGTCGTCTAAGGAGCTTTTTACAACTTTTTTTCAATTTGCACACAAGGGTTAAGACAATTTTGTACAATATTTTCCATCATATTTCATGCATCTTTTTTTTGCAAAGATATCTGAAAGTCATTAGTTTTACGTTTACAGCATGTTGAACTTCATGTGTGCTGCACTTGGAACAGAACTTTCTTTAACCTGACGGTTCATAAAAAGAATGTCACGAATCATTTTGCAGTTACATTTTTAAGTTGACTAGTTAAATGTTGCAAAGTCAAAATCAAGATTTTATTTTTTGCCCTATAAACAGGGCATACACACTACTGATATAAGAGCAGTTCTCAAATATTCCTGATGTTGAAAGCATTATGAGAGCTGAACAGAGATCTGGTCATTGTGAAGGTCAGAGATCTGAAGCGCTGTGAGAGTCTCTCAGCTGAGACGACTTCAAAGACACGATTAAGACGAGGACATCAGACCATCAACAACAAACCACAAGACCTGACATGACATAAACACACTCACACAATGCAATCTACTCAGAAATACCTCAATTACTTTAAAAACTGTCAAGATGCTGAAAATCAGCTTTGATCACAGGAATAAATTAAATTTTAATATATATTCACATAGAAAACAGTTATTTTAAATTGTAATAACGTTTCACTGTTTTTACTGTATTTTTGATCAAATAAATGCAGCCTTTGTGAGCAGAAGAGACTTTGAGTGTAGAATTACAATCAAAAACAACAAAACATCTAGATGCACTGATGATCCTATAAATAGAATTTTAATTTATACAAAATCATATTTTTTATTTTTTCTGATTATGCTGATTCATTGAAATGTTCCAGCACTCTCTATTCTAATTCTATTTTGTCTGCTTGTTCTTTTTTATTTTAAAAAACATGACCCATTAAGACTTGCACTCTATTTGTTTTCTAACTACTTGTTCTCTTCAAAAAAAAAAGGCCTTTATCACTAGCTTTCTCTATTCTTTATCTATTCTATTTGTTTAATTGTTACTAATTATATAATTAACAAAAAAAAAAAACACTTTGCTTCGTGTACTGCGTTAGGCTAACTGAGACTTGACATAGCACTTATATATTATTGCTCTTTTATTGATTTTGATTGCTTGTATTGTCCTTATTTGTAAGTGGCTTTAGATAAAAGTGTCTGCTAAATAACTAAAATGTAAATGTAAATGTGCTGCTAAATTCAGTCTTGTGGATGTGCCGTGTGTCCAGATTCAACTAATCGGATGTAAGTACTTTAACATTTGTCTCTTGGAACATTATGAATTTGTAAATGAAGCTCTGTCAGTAAGCTCCCACCGACTGAATAAATCACTAACCGCAGCGACAATCCTCTCACAACACAAGACCTGTACGATAAACCTGCAGTACTGATGACTTAAACACATAGTTCATCTAAAACGGACAGAGGAATGAAAATCATACTGGTACAAGTTAAAACAGCTGTTTACTATGTGAATAAACTATAATTGATTTCTGTGATCAAATCTGAATTTTCAGCATCATTACTCCAGTCTTCAGTGTCACATGATCCTTCAGAAATCATTCTAATATGCTGATTTGCTGCTCAAGAAACATTTCTGATTATTATCAATGTTGAAAACAGTTGTGCTGCCCAATATTTTTGTGGAAACTGTGATACATTTTATTTTTCAGGATTCACAGATGAATAGAAAGTTCAAAAGAACAGCATCTATTTAAAATAGAAATCTTTTGCAACATTATAAATGTTAAACACACACACACACATACTCCAAATATATGATATGGTAGTATATATATATATATATATATATATATATATATGTATATATATATGACTAGGGTTGGGGATCAAAAATCAATTCCAGTTCCAGAATTGGATACTTAAGATCAGGAATCAGATACTTGTTGTAAAATTAGCATCTTTTTTTTAGGTGGTGAAAAATGTATTTGTCTTTGAATCATTCATTCAAGAGATTCATTCAAAAACACAGATTCATCCAGTAATGAAACAAGTCAATCTTGAGTGAGTCATTGAATCATTCCATTCAGAAATTCCATCAGATTTTCTTAAGTTGTCTAATATTTTTTCTTCAGATTTGTGAGAGAACTACAACCTCAATTTAAAAAAAATAAAAATTACTATAAATCCAGAATGGTGCAGCTCTATTTTGCACACAAACAGCTCTTAATGGAGTCCAGTTTTTATGTAGCCGGCTGATTTTTGTTCTTAGTCTTCAGCAGCAATTAAATGTTTTGCAAAAAGAGACACGGAATAAATATGTTTGATATCTAAATGTTTGACTTTATTTTTTTTAACCACATTGGAATTGAAACTGGGAATTGATCAAATTCAAACGATACCCAACACTATATATGAATATATGAAGCAGCACAACTGTTCTGAACATTGATAATCATCAGAAAGGTTTCTTGAGTCTTTGCTGTCACACAGAAGTGAGCTGTTTAAGAATAAGGTCCTGCAGAAATGATCGCAGACCCTCGGCGCGGCTGTAAATAGCCTCTGTAAGTCACTTGGGGTAATGTGTTTATTAAATGGCAACTAAGTGAATCCCAGAGGAAAGCCATCGCTCTCTCACGGCCTTCAGGAACAGATGACTGGCGTTCAGTGAAGAGATCCAGCGACAGGCAGGTCCTCCGGCAAAATCTCTTATTAAACACTTTAGTACGTCGTATTTAAGTCTAGTGGTTTTGGGTTTTTAGCTCAAATCCCAGTGCAACACATACATATTAATATGAACACATTACAGCTGAACTCGACAGCTACTGCTCACATCGCTCATTTCTGATGCATGGAAAAGAGCAGGTTTAACATTTTGTTTGACAGGTAAAAAAAACGTGAGTTTTAAGACATCAGGCTGAGTGGATTATGGCAGATTTTAATTATTTCACAAATTAATTAATTTATTTACTTATTTCTTAATGCCATATCAACAGCAAAGGCTATTTTCATGGAAAATTCAGAGCACCAGAAATTAAAATAATCATAATAACAAAAATACTTCATGGCATGTGAGTTTTAAGACATGAGGATGGGTAGATTATGGCAGAATTTTTAATTAATTTATTTATTTATTTATTTATTATTTAATGAAATAGCAGCAAATGCTATTTTCATGTCAAATTCAGAGCAGCAGAAATTAAAATAATCATAATAGCAATAAAACTTCATGATATATGAGTTTTAAGACATGAGGATGGGTAGATTATGCCAGTAATTAATTTTTAATTCATTCATTCATTTATTTATTTATTATTTAATGCAATAGCAGCAATTTTCATGTCAAAATAAGAGTAGCCGAAATTAAAATAATCATAATAGCAATAAAACTTCAATAAATGGAGAAAATTATATAATTTTTTTTAACAAAAATATTAAAAATACAGCAATTATATAAGCTCTTTCAGTTTGATATTTGATAGAAAATCTAACATTTTTCAGGAGTCTTCTTAAAATGTCAATTAATGACATTTCTAAATAAAACAGTTGCCTAATATCATTTGAATTTTAGTTCAGAGCAAATCTAAAGAGGTTGCGAATGCCATTGCACAATGATTTAAAATGCAAAACCCGAGGCTGAAACACAGATTGAGAGTGCAGATCTCTGAATATAGAGCAGAGATGAACTACATCTCCAGAAACAACAACTGCATGAGAAAACGGGTCAGATCAGAGAGTTTAGCCCAGTAGCCTCAAACGGTTTGGAGAAAAGCAGAACAGAAAGAGAGATCTGTCTCTAATGGACTCTAATGATGTCATCACTGCTGAGACTCGTCTGAAGGAAGCCCTGCATAATCAGACTAATTTAGGGTCATTTCCACCAGACACTTTCATCACTGTGCTTTAAAAATCTTTAAAAGTCATCATTTAGATCAGTGGTTCTCTACACTGTAAAAAAGTTCCATTTATTGCAACTTAAAAACTTAAGTTCAGTCGCAACTTAAAAACGGTTATACAAGTCATTTCAACTTAAATTACATTAAATTGACTTTGAAATCAAGTTGGATTTCATATAACTTAAAAACTTTAAGTAATGTAAACATAAGTTGCCATGATTTACTGATCTTATCATTTTTCAAAGTAAACTGGTAGGTCACAATAATAAAATGCAACAACAAATCATACATATCGTTTCACTTTAAAAACTCATTTAACTTTTAAAATTCATCCAATTCATCTGTCACTTGGTCATCTGTCAGATTATGACCACATATGAACCAGTGTTATTTCAGTATCGTTGAGATAGTTTTTAGTAATATTTTGACTTAGGTTTTATTTTTATATTTTCTGTTTTCATTTTAATTTTATTTAAAGTTTTAGAATTTTCCTTGTGTGTTTTTGTCATTTTTTATTACTTTTAGTTTTTCATCACTGACGCGTGTGTTTTTTTTAATATATCATTTTCATTATTTTTATTTCGGCTTTGGTTGTAGTTATTTTAGTACATCAAGATTAACTAAATGAAATTTTAAAATACTGCCTTGGCAACCACATGAAAAAAAACATAAGGTTAAGTTTAAAAAAACAAATAATTAATTCAATTAAATTTTATTTTATTTCAAGTAAAAAAAAAATGTTTTATGAGTTTAGTTTCTTTTCCCATCCTCAAAAAAAAAAAAAAATTAGCAAAAAAATTTTGTTCACTTTGGGCCACTTATATGATATGAACAATAAAATCTGGGTCATGAAGCAAAATCAGTTGAGAATCACTGATTTATTAAATCTGCAGTCAAGTTAATGTAAGTTATTGTAAATTATTGTAAGTTTTTATTTGAAGTTAAGTAGTTAGTTCCCAACACAGACTGAAAGATAAACTGTCTAAACATCAACAAAACTATCAAAGTCCTCACAAAAAAGCTTCTGCATCATAACAGGATGACTGATGTCTCCGCTGATCTGGAGTCAGTCTTCATATGTATTCTTGAAGTGGTGAATATGTAGAAGGAAATGTTCCAGAAGTGCTTAAAAAGGATGAATACAGAGACGGAGAATCTCGGGAAGGGTTAACATCAGATGGTCAGCGTGTGGGAACTGCTAAAACCCTCTCTGTGAAGTTGAGTCTCTAAATTCATCCCCTTTAAAGCATAAAATATTCAAGCTTGGAAAAGGAAAAAAATCTACATAAGACATCCAACCTCACTCATCGACTAGAAACCCACATATTTACATGATGCAGTCCTTATTCTGTTTATAACTCAATCAAATCCTGTCAAAACAACTAGAGATTTTCAATTAGCACCATGTACACAATGGTATTACCATTAAACATAAACCTGTTAAAGACATTATTGACTTGAGTTTGAATCAGTCTTATTAGATGAAGATGTTCCACATGTTTTTCTGAAATTAATTTTCTCTGGGGAAATCTATATGCGAAATCTGATAGATCAGGCATATATCAGGCAGAATTCATTTGTCTAAAGTTAACAGAAAATAAAAACAGCCATGAGAAGTTTGCATCAAACAGGGCCTGATTAAATACTCAAAGCAGAAGCACTGTAAAAGGACTATTTAACAGCTGGTTACTAGTAGCGCCTCATAATGACAGATACAGTTATGTAAGAGTGTTTTTGTGAAACTGTTGCTATGCAGTAAATAAATATGATTGGATGAGAATAGAGATGATGTTCAGCTTTCACTCACTGTTCTGGATGGACGTATTCATCATAATATGTGTTAACATGCATCATAAACACACAAACTCAATCAGCTCTCACTCACAGCAACTATACGCTCTTTGACGAATGACATACAGTCATACAAATATGAAAATAATGCACTCAGGTGCAGGCAAACAAGTACAGTTTAACTTTTTGCCAACAGCACAGACAACTGAAAGCTGAAGCATTTTTTTTTTTACTTTTTTCAGAATTCTGACTTTACACCTAGCAGTTCTGACCTTGCGTCTTGCAATTTTTACTTTACTTCTCGCAGTTCTGACTTTACATATTGCAACTCTAAACTTTACATCTCACAGTTCTGACTTCTGTTTTTTTTATCTCATAACTGCACGTTATAAACTCATAATTCTAAGTTTCCATTTCACAGTTCTGACTTTTTTCTCTAAATTCTGACTTTACATCTTGCAATTCTGTTTTTTGTTTCCTCCATGGAATAAAAAAGGTAACAGACTTTTTAATCTCACAATTTTGAATTTTTTCCTCAGAATTGCAAGTTTATATCTCAGTTTTCTCAGAACTGTTTGAATTGTCAGTGCATTTTGGTGATTTTTAGCGGATGTATGAAGTCTGTTCTGCTCGAGTCCACACAGAATCACATGAACTATCAACATTCACTCAATATCCACAAACACACACACACATCTTCATCTTCAACATCTATTGATTCAGCATCTAAAACCCAACAGTGTTTCTGTGCATCCTTCTTTACAATAAACAACTCTATCTATCTATGTGATCTTTTTTCAAATGCAAAGACATTCAGACATTTTTAAGAATGCAAATACATTTGAGGCCACTGTTGTGATGTTTGTGCATAGGGACCATATCACAGTCATCTCTGACACATCTGAATGACAGCATCAACACGCCTGCGGTGGAAATGAGTTCAGAACCAGCACTATCCTGATGCTCAAACTTTCACTTTTCTGCATGGCAAAGCAAACCAGAACTACACACACCAACGTACTAACAAAACCACCTACAAACATGGCAACTAACTCGCCCACACACGCGTCAGTGATGAGCCATTAGCAAACTTCACAAGAGACCAAATATCATCCTGCAGGGATGGATTGGAGTTGAACTCCAAACGCTCTATCAGTTAGTGACCTAAAGCTTTGACCGGCGCACCAAACACACAGTTAATCTGATGGGGTGGCAGTGAACAGACAGAAAGACCAGCAGCCAAAGGCCTTGTCCAAACCAACCTGGAATCACTGATGGAAATGGACAAGCTGGGAATTCATCAACGACTGCGAGTGTGATGATGCTTTTATATAATAGGTCTGTAAACTATGGAAGCATGTGTGTAGCAAAATTCAATTTCCAATGTAATATGCAAAATGGCAATGCAATATGTAAAATGGTAATTTATTTCTGTATTTAAATTTATATTTTCCCATACATATGTGCAACATTTAGTGCAAAATGAAAATGAAAATTCAATTATTTAATTTAAAGGTCCCCTGAAGTGCTTTGAAACACGCAGCGTTATTCTATGTGGTGACGTAATTTCAACTGAAACAGGAAAACAGGGCGGGACATATCGAGCAGCCCCGCCCCCCTTTTAAAATAGCCAATAGCGTTTCGTTTATATCCGCTTATATCAGCTCGGTAAAGCCACATTTGACAGCCACAGTCTAATAGATTACCCCCTAGATTCAATATGAAACACTTACTAAAACAAAATAGTGATCATAATCATGCTGAGGCTGTGTAGTTTTAAAAGTGTTGCCGACTCGCTCCGTGCGATCGCGTCTCTGGACCCCGAGCCAAAGTCCGGATCAGACTGTGTGCGCTGCCGAGGTTCGCATGACACAACGTGAAACCAGACCTCATTTGCCCCAGTCGAAAGCATATTTACACTGTCTGAATCGTTCCCTATCACCTACATTGTGCACTACGAGCCATTCACTGTACAGGAATACTACACTGTGAACAAGTGACCGATCTCAGCCGCAGCTTCAGCATCTATTTATAGTGTAGGGGGCGGGCGCTTTGGATTCTAGAGAGCATTTGATTGGTCAAAAGATTTGATGAGAAACTGAAGTACGATGTGACGTCAAAAAAATCATTGAGCCGTTTTGGCGGAAGTGACGAACTGCAAGCTTTAAATGCTTATATCTTCTAAATGCAAATTTTGTCACTGTTTTGGAGCACACTGCTTTATAGATAACCTTAAGACTAACATATTCACACTAACTTGGACATGTTAAACATATCTAATCAATTTGGGTAATACATTTTAATTTTAGTTTTGCAACTTATAAAGCTTTATAATATGTTTTTAATTTAAATATTAAAACTAGTGTAGAAAATGGCAAATTTAAATTATATAATTGAATTTTCATTTTCATTTTGCACTAAATGTTGCAAATATGGTATGGGAAAATTCAAACAGACCAAAAAGGTCTACCAAACATTTGATGAGCACTGAAGAAAGCATGGGATGAAACGTCTGCTCTCTGGTCTGTTTTAATTACACTTTGCACTTTTGTCACTTTTTCACTTTTGCATATGAAAAATATATAAATTTTTGGTAGACCTTTTTGGTCTGTTTGAATTTTTGCAGTGCGCGGACAAATTCAGCTACCTATTGGACTAAAACTTTCTTCTTTTTGTTCTACGCACCTGAGAACTTTTTGTTTTGTTTGTTTTGAGCGCATACAATTCCTGCTTGAAATATGGTATGGGAAAATGTAAATTTAAATACAGAAATACATTGCCATTTTACATATTGCATTGCCATTTTGCCTATAACATAAACAAGAAGTCAACATGAAATGCCATTCACAACCCAATTTATTTCCATAATTTTTACATTTGCATGATCTACTTCTGTAATCCAAATATTTCTGAGCAAAAAATGATATTTAACAATACAAAAAAATAGAGCAAGACTTTGGAAATTGACTTGGAAATAAAAGTGGCTTTTGCATGACAGGTAGTGTAGGGAAACAGAAAGAGGACTTCATTAAGAAAGTTACATTTACATTACATTTTGATGAAAGATTATGAAAATAAATTTCTTTTAACTTAGAATAATGTATGGAATAATGCTTAGGGTAATAATTCTTGCACAATAATATCAGGAATGTTCACAGCAACAAATTTATTTCATGTTGACTTTATGTTGACTAATATAAAGTTATTGCTATTTCAGACACATTATATACAGACACATTTATTAATCTTAGTTGATGTTAGCTTCAATATTAATTAATATATTAATAAAATCAAAAGTTGCATTTGTTAGTATTATTTAACAGACCAGACCTAACATAAACTAACGTTAAAAAAGATTTATAAATACTGAATCAAAATAAATTGCTCATTGTTAGTTAATGTTATTTAATGCAATAAGTAATGAGACTTTATGTATGTACTTTTTGTAAAGTGTTACAGTTTGTGTTTACATTCATGCTTATCTTTTTATAGGTTACCTTTTATTTGATTGTTTTACCCGTTTTCACTTTCACTTTGTATTTTTGTTCTTCTGTTTTTGTGTTTCTGTTTTGTGCCTTGAGAAGCTACTTTAAAGGCGCTATATAAAATAAAGATTATTATTATTATTAATGTTATCAAATTAGACCAAAACTTACGGTCTTCACTCAAACAGGGTATAATAACTTATACCCCCCCCTTGTTACACTTGTGGTGTCAAAAATGATCAGCCTACAAAAACTGCTTAAGTCACTCATTACACTATATTATTACCAAATATTGGATTCAATCTTTTTATCAACTTGTTTTCTTTCAGTTAGCACAGGTTTTGTATTTCTTTATGGAGCTGACTGATTGTAGGCCTCATTGATCTGAGCTCATCCACAAATATGCTTTATTCACTCAAAAACTGGTGCATAAACTCAGATCGATGAGGCCTACAATCAATCAGCTCCAAAAAGAAACACAAAACCTGTAAAAAAAAAATTAATCCAAGATTTGGTGATAATATAGCATAATGAGAGATTTACAAGCCATTTTTAAAAAGCCATTTTTGATCAGGAACACTAAATCAGGTAAGGGTATTCAGCACAGCACAAGAGTTAACCAATAAAAATTATTCAAAAAGACACCAAAACTGGATGTTATCTGAAACATGTCGCATGTCCAATCGAATTAGTAGAACACAACCAGCAGTTAACTAGCAGTATAGTAACACACCATCACTCCTGTGTCTCTGAAACATGGCAGCTGTCAGAGTCTCTCAGCTCAAACACAGTTTCTCGTCCATCTGTGAGGATGAGAGCGGCTCCGAGTGAGACATCAATGCAACATCTGTACATCAGAAAACACACCTACAAACTCCAGCTCTTCATGTTTCAAAACCAAAGCACGCTGAGATGAAGCCCATTACTAATGAAGAGTAATACTTATATTTCATTGCATGATGCATGAAGTTATAAAACGTAAACAGCTTCAGTAGATTCAGCAGCTTTAGTCCTGCTTTCTCATCACTGAACACTGGTGAGAATGTATGATGTGAAACGGTTCATGAAACACCTCACATGCATCCTGACTGAGCATTGAAAAGACAGGCAGCTGCAGAAATTAAATCAGCGCACATCGATATTGAGTTATTGGAGCGATCTAATGCTGATTGAGCAGGACCGTTCGTGTCTGCAGGTGTTTTAGGAGATGATGGATCCACTTACTTTCCTGTAGACCAGCATGTTGGGAGACTCATCGGCCACACCGTTACTGCTCTGAGTACACGAGCCCAGCTGAGCCATACTGCAGCAGAGGAACGGCCAGAGCTGCTGCCGCCGCTGGATACTCCTGACCCACTGACAGACAGAGAGAGACAGATTACAGACACTACTCCTGACCCACTGAAAGACAGAGAGAGACAGATTACAGACAGAGAGACAGATTACAGACACTACTCCTGACCCACTGACAGACAGAGACAGATTACAGACAGATTACTGACAGAGAGAGACAGATTTCAGACACTACTCCTGACCCACTGAAAGACAGAGAGAGACAGATTACAGACAGAATACAGACAGAGAGAGACAGATTACAGACAGATTACAGACACTACTCCTGACCCACTGAAAGACAGAGAGAGAGACAGATTACAGACAGAATACAGACAGAGAGAGACAGATTACAAACAGATTAGACACTACTCTTGACCCACTGACAGACAGAGAGTGACAGATTACAGACAGAATACAGACAGAATACAGACAGAGAGAGACAGATTACAGACAGAACACAGACAGAGACGGATTACAGATGGAGAGACAGATTACAGACACTACTCCTGACCCACTGACAGACAGAGAGAGACAGATTACAGACACTACTCCTGACCCACTGACAGACAGAGAGAGACAGATTACAGACACTACTCCTGACCCACTGACAGACATAGAGTGACAGATTACAGACAGATTACAGACAGAATACAGACAGAACACAAACAGAGAGAGAGACGGATTACAGATGGAGAGACAGATTACAGACACTACTCCTGACCCACTGACAGACAGAGAGAGACAGATTACAGACGCTACTCCTGACCCACTGACAGACAGAGAGAGACAGATTACAGACAGAGAGAGACAGATTACAGACACTACTCCTGACCCACTGACAGACAGACAGAGAGAGACAGATTACAGACAGATTACAGACAGAGAGAGAGACAGATTACAGACACTACTCCTGACCCACTGACAGACAGAGAGAGAGAGACAGATTACAGACAGATTACAGACAGAGAGAGAGACAGATTACAGACACTACTCCTGACCCACTGACAGACAGAGAGAGACAGATTACAGACAGAATACAGACAGAGAGAGACAGATTACAGATAGATTACAGACACTACTCCTGACCCACTGATGACAGAGAGAGACAGATTACAGACAGAATACAGACAGAGAGAGACAGATTACAGATAGATTACAGACACTACTCCTGACCCACTGACAGACAGAGAGAGACAGATTACAGACACTACTCCTGACCCACTGACAGACAGAGAGATACAGATTACAGAGAGAGATAGAGACAGATTACAGGCAGTACTCCTGACCCACAGACAGACAGAGAGAGAGAGACACAATACAGACAGAATACAGACTGAGAGACAGATTACAGACATATTACAGACAGAATACAGACAGAGAGAGACAGATTACAGACAAAATACAGACAGAGAGAGACAGATTACAGACAGATTACAGGCAGAATATAGACACACTACAGACAGATAGACAGATTACAGACACTACTCCTGACCCACAGACAAAGAGAGAGAGAGAGAGAGAGACAATACAGACAGAATACAGACAGACAGAGAGAGACAGATTACAGATGGACTGACAGATTACAGACACTACTCCTAACCCACAGACAGAGAGAGAGAGAGACGGATTACAGACAGATAAACGGATTACAGACACTACTCCTGACCCACAGACAGAGAGAAAGAGAGAGATGAATTACAGATGGAGAGAGATTACAGACACACTACAGACAGAATACAGACAGACAGATTACAAACAGACAGACAGAGAGACGGATTACAGACAGAAAGACAGGTTTCAGACAGATTATAGACACACTACAGACAGAATACAGACAGATGGAGAGACGGATTACAGACAGAATACAGACAGACAGAGAGGCGAAGAGAGAGACAGATTACAGACACTACTCCTGACCCACAGACAGACGGAGCGACAGATTACAGACATATTATAGACAGAATACAGACACACTACAGACAGATAGACAGATTACAGACACTACTCCTGACCCACAGACAGAGAGAGAGAGACACACATTACAGACAGAATACAGACAGACAGAGAGACAGATTACAGATGGATTGACAGATTACAGACAATACTCCTGACCCACAGGCAGACAGAGAGAGAGAGAGACACAATACAGACAGAATACAGACAGAGAGACAGATTACAGACAGATTACAGACAAAATACAGACAGAGAGAGACAGATTACAGACACTACTCCTGACCCACAGACAGAAAGAGAGAGAGAGACACACACACTACAGACAGAATACAGACAGACAGGTTTCAGACAGATTATAGAGACACTACAGACAGAATACAGACAGATGGAGAGACGGATTACAGATAGATTACAGACAGAACACAGACAGAGAGACAGATAGATTACAAACAGAATACAGACAGACAGAGAGGCGAAGAGAGAGACAGATTACAGACACTACTCCTGACCCACAGACAGACGGAGCGACAGATTACAGACATATTATAGACAGAATACAGACACACTACAGACAGATAGACAGATTACAGACACTACTCCTGACCCACAGACAGAGAGAGAGAGACACACATTACAGACAGAATACAGACAGACAGAGAGACAGATTACAGATGGATTGACAGATTACAGACAATACTCCTGACCCACAGGCAGACAGAGAGAGAGAGAGACACAATACAGACAGAATACAGACAGAGAGACAGATTACAGACAGATTACAGACAAAATACAGACAGAGAGAGACAGATTACAGACACTACTCCTGACCCACAGACAGAAAGAGAGAGAGAGACACACACACTACAGACAGAATACAGACAGACAGGTTTCAGACAGATTATAGAGACACTACAGACAGAATACAGACAGATGGAGAGACGGATTACAGATAGATTACAGACAGAACACAGACAGAGAGACAGATAGATTACAAACAGAATACAGACAGACAGAGAGGCGAAGAGAGAGACAGATTACAGACACTACTCCTGACCCACAGACAGACGGAGCGACAGATTACAGACATATTATAGACAGAATAAAGACACACTACAGACAGATAGACAGATTACAGACACTACTCCTGACCCACAGAGAGAGAGAAAGAGAGAGAGAGAGAGAGAGAGAGAGAGAGAGAGAGAGAGACATTACAGACAGAATACAGACAGACAGAGAGACATATTACAGATGGATTGACAGATTACAGACACTACTCCTGACCCACAGAGAGAGAGAGAGAGAGAGAGAGAGAGAGAGAGAGAGACATTACAGACAGAATACAGACAGACAGAGAGACATATTACAGATGGATTGACAGATTACAGACACTACTCCTGACCCACAGACAGACAGACAGAGAGAGAGACGGATTACGACAGATTATAGACACACTACAGACAGAATACAGACTGATTACAGACAGCAGGAATGATAGAACAACAGACAAATAGATGGATAGAGAGACAGACAATGATAAATAGAAACAACGTCAGAATGACAAACTGATAGACGAACAGACAGACAGACAGACAGACAGACAGATAGATAGATAGATAGATAGATAGATAGATAGATAGATAGACAGATAGATAGATAGATAGACAGATAGATAGATAGAAACAATAAACGACAGAGCGATAGAACGATAAAACGATAGATAGATAGATAGATAGATAGATAGATAGATAGATAGATAGATAGATAGATAGATAGATAGATGGACACAATAAACGACAGAGCGATAGAATGATAGAACAATAGATAGATAGATAGATAGATAGATAGATAGATAAAATAATGAACGACAGAATGACAGAACGATAGATAGATTAATAGATAGATAGATAGATAGATAGATAGATAGATAGAAACAATTAACGATAGAACGATAGATAGAACGAAAGATAGATAGAACGATAGCTAGATAGCTAGACAGATAGATAGATAGAACGACAGATGCATAGAATTAACGACAGAACGACAGACAGACAGATTGATAGAGAATGACAGACAGATAGAGAACGACAGAGAGACAGTTTAATAGATAGACAGACAGACAGAGATGCTAAAGCTCTTCTGGATGTATAATAACAGCAGATCCTGATGAAGGCATTAAAGGCAGCAGCATCTGGAGCCGCTGTGAAGAATGAAGATGAAGAAGCGATGTGATGATACACACACACACACACACACACACACACAGAGAGAGAGAGAGAGATCAGCGCTGAACGACGCGCTAAACGCAAACCACAACACAGACACACAACAACGCGCCGCGACGCTTGGCCTGGAGGATGCGACTGAGGACGCGACGCGCTGAGGATGAGAGAAAGAGTGTCGAATAAACACGCGTTTACCTCGCTCTATCGCGCTGCGTCGCTCTCTGTTCGCGCAGGGCAGTGCGTCAGCTGGCGGTCGCGCTGAAGGGGCAGTTATTCATTGGAAACGATGAGTTATTGCCCTTCGGTTTGACAACTGTCGCTTTCCTCTCTCCAGCGAGCGAACAGAGCGAGAACGCGCAGGCTCCGCGCGCTCCTGCTGTCCACGCGTCCGCGAGAGCGCGCGCCGCGTCCGCGTCACACGTTTCATTACACACACACACACACACACCTCTGTGACTCTGCACCACAAAACCATTCTCATTCGTAGCAACAGCCAAAAATACATTGTATGGGTCAAAATTATCCATTTTTCTTTTATGCCAAAAATCATTAGGATATTAAGATCATGTTCCATGAAGATATTTTGTAAATTTCCTACCGTAAATATATCAAAACGTAATTTTTGATTAGTAATATGCATTGCTAAGAACTTCATTTGGACAACTTTAAAGGTGATTTTCTCAATATTTAGATTTTTTGCACCCTCAGATTCCAGATTTTCAAATAGTTGTATCTCAGTCCTATCCTAACAAACCATACATCCATGGAAAGATTATTTATTCAGCTTTCAGATGATGTATAAATCTCAATTTCAAAAAATTTACCCTTATGACTGGTTTTGTGGTCCAGGGTCAGATATTATCTATTACAATTATTATTCTGCGCTTGTCTGTTTATTATGTGTGATTTAGTAGCAATTTTAATCTGCATGTACACATATATATAATATATACATATATATATATACTCATATATACAAACTCAGCGCTGGGTTACAATCCAGCATTTTTTAGAGTGTGTATTGCAATGCATTATTTAAATTTTAATTGCCTATTTGTATAAAGAATATTAGTTTTATTTTACTTTTGTATTCTTAAATTATTGAAGTTGATTTTATATTTATTTTTTTCTTTGCTAAAGCACTACCTTTATGTATGAAAAATGCTATTTTTGAAAGTCGAATTTTGGGGTTTAACAATCATAAAGCACTAAACAATTCATGAAGCTTTAAAATGTAGGCTAAATGGTAATAGATCATATTGTTTTTGGCTGAAAGGAAATGTAATAAACATTTAAAACATATGTCACAACTTACCCCAACTTGACCTTTTTTAAAAAATACAGTTCAGCCTTTCAGATGAAACATCTTCATTATATGTGTTCCTGTGGCTCAGTGGTAGAGCATTGCGTTAGCAGCGCAAAAAGGTCATGGGTTCAATTCCCAGGGAACACACATACTGATAAAAAAATATGTATAGCCTGAATGCACTGTAAGTCGCTTTGGATAAAAGCGTCTGCTAAATGCATAAATGTAAATAGTGACTATTCTTATATATCTGATTTTATTCTGTTCAACTGTTAACAACAGCAAAAATGTCAACATATTGGGTTTTAGTTTAGGACAGAATTCACAAATATTATTCTAGAAAGCCTGAACTAAAATGTTTGATATATTATACAAAACCACTGACAGAAAATGGAAGCATTTATGATTCAGATCACAGACCTTGACTCACCTATATGTTGTAATAAAGCACTTTGTTTTGAAAACCTGCTGACTAAATTGTTTAATATTATATAACACACTGTAATATAATAGAACAGAGGGCTCAGTAATCATCTGATTTCGTATATTAGGAGACACCAGGCTAATCAGTATTTATTGCAATAAAAGGGCGAGAAAACTGCAGCAGAAAAAGAACACCTGCGGGGTTTGAGAGGAGAAGGTTACAGAGCTGCTCATTAACATGTTTACAGCATACAGGACAAACACGCTTTTACAATGTTTTCATCAAATGATATGATGAAATATGATATGATGAGATGTTAATGGTTCCCTCACTCTCAGTCCATCGGAGTTAAAGGAGCGTTAAAGGAATAGTTCAGCCAAAAATGAAAGAAAAAACTGCTGAAAATGTGCTCATGTGGATTATTGTGATGTTTTTATCAGCTGTTTGGACTCTCATTCTGACGGCACCCATTCACTGCAGAGCTTCTATTGCTGAGACACTGATGCAGAGACACACTACCAGTCAAAAGCTTTCGAACAGTAAGATTTTTAATGTTTTTAAAGAAGTCTCTTCTGTTCACCAAGCCTGCATTTATCTGATGCAAAGTACAGCAAAAACAGTAACATTTGAAATATTTTTACTATTTCAAATAACTGTTTTCTATTTGAATATATTTTAAAATGTAATTTATTCCTGTGATTTCAAAGCTGAATGTTTAGCATCATTACTCCAGTCACATGATCCTCAGAATATGCTGATCTGCTGCTCAAAAAACATTACTGATTATTATCAATATTTAAAATAGTTGAGTACATTTTTTTCAGTATTCTTTGATGAATATAAAGATCTAAAGATATTATTAAAGAAATTATAGAAATACTTTTATTTAGCGAGGATGCTTTAAATTGATCAAAAGTGATGATAAAGACGTTACAAAAGATTTCTATTTAAGATAAATGCTGTTCTTCTGAACTTTCTATTCATCAAAGAAACCTGAAAAAATTCTACTCAGCTGTTTTCAACATAATAATAATAATAATAAATGTTTTTTGAGCAGCAAATCAGAATATTAGAATGATTTCTGAAGGATCATGTGACTGGAGTAATGATGCTGAAAATTCAGTTTAAAATCACAGGAATAAATTACATTTTAAAATATATTCAAATAGAAAACAGTTATTTTAAATGGTAAAAATATTTCAAATGTTACTGTTTTTGCTGTACTTTGGATCAAATAAATGCAGGCTCGGTGAGCAGTCTTTAAAAAACATTAAAAACCTTACCATTCAAAAACTGTTGACAAGTAGTGTACATTTCTCCAGATCTGATGAAGAAACAAACTCATCCTATTCTGGGATGGCCTGAGAGTGAGCACATTTTCAGCTAATGTTCATTTTTGTCTGAACTATTCCTTTAACCATCTCAGGTTATAATCCACATCATCTCAGAAATCCAGCTTCATTTTTAAAACATGATGTAAGTAAAGTTTTCTTTAATAGCCAACTCATCCAGCTTCTGTCAAACCTGAAAACATACTTAACGCAAAGCATCATCTGACTAATGTGAAATGGACACTAAAAGGGCTGCATGGGGCGATATGCAGATCGATTCTGTTCTAGAAATAAACTTTAACAGCTTGTATAATTGTTGATTTATCTTGAGTTCTCTCCATATGGAAACTATAGGTCAGCGTTGAGCTTCACTCAGCTGCTCTGACGTTTGCTGCTCTCAGGTAACGTTCATTAGTTTTCTGTAAGAGATGATTGAATCTCATTAGCAGAAGTCAGTCAATATCTGCCTGTATTCAAACTCCATCAGCGCCTGCAGTCTGGAGAGACAACGCTTACAAAACGGAATTCTATTAGTGACAAATCAATAGCAGATGATTTATGATAGTTATCATTAAATTTAAATGTAGGGGAGTGACACCGGGGCATGTTGTCACTCTTTCACTCCAGTGAATATTTCTTATTTTTAGGTTTTGACTACAATAAACTGTATTTTTATGGTACAATTAAAATATACAGCCATTTGAACACATGTTGAGCTATAGTGGGGCATGTTGTCACAATGGGCGACTGAACAACCTACTATCAGCAGAATTTAATCAGTAAAACAGCTATGAAGTGCAAACAATTCAAGAAACAGCAAAAACGTTCAACATACAAAAATATAATTCCATCGTTTTGGCCAACAGAAATTGCCATTAAAAATGGTATAAATTACAAGACTGAAAACAGGACAACATGCCCTGATCTGACATTTATGGAAAATACATCACAGTTCAAGCTTTCAGTCTGTGGATGACTCTTGATGTCAGAGAGAATTTATTGTGTTTCTTTCTTTACTCATGATCTCAAACCAGTGATATTTTAGTATTATTTATATACTATTATACACTGAAAACAGAAACAATATTCATTCAGAAATTGCTAGTAAATTTCACAAAAAAAATAAATAAAAAAATAAAAAATTACAAAGAAACTGGAGGTAACACATTGGATTAAATGTTACATTTTGAAGTAGAAATGCAGAAAAAGTTGTAGAAAAACCTGAAATTTATCTGAAAAAAAAAAAATTCTTGTAAAATGTACTCGTTATTTTTTTCAATTTACAGCTTTGAAAAAAACATTAATTTTTCTTATTAATATTTTGAACTTTTATATTTATATTATACTATTTTATGATTATTATTATATATTATGTAAAGTTCTCGTTTTAATTTCAGTCGAACGTTTATGATTTTTTGTCATATTTAGTCTTATTTTTTAATTATTTCAGTTTTAATTTCAACTTCTTAAAAATAAAAATTTCAGTACTTATTTCAGTTATTAGCCAAAGCACCATTTAAGTTTTTTTTACATGTAATATTTATATTTTATTCCAGCTTTACTTCAATTACTTTTTAAATATCATTTTATCATAATTTTTAAATATCATTTATCATCAATTATCATTTTAAATACTTATAGTTTTGATTAGCAATACCAACAGTGTCTGAAATTCACATAAATATATTAATAAATCAAATATGTGACAGAAATAAATAAAATATGATGATATTGGACTGTTAGTTTGGAGGATAGAGCTCACAAAATATTCAACACTCTCAGAAAAGAAAAAAAAAAAAAAAAAATTACCAAAAAAAAAATAAAAAATTAAAAAGCGGTCACTGGGACGGTACCTTTTCAAAGGTGCACCTTTGTACCTAAAGGGTGTATATTGGCATTTTAAAGGTGCAAATCAGTACATAAAAGATACAAAAGTGTACCTTTTAAAAAGGTACTGCCCCAGTGACCTTTTTTTCTGAGAGTTTAACTTAAGACAGCTTTAAAACCAACATACAAAACCACTGTTGCAGAAAAATCAAGTGTTTGTGTAACTGGACTTACACAGACCTTGTTAGCGTCCCCTTGTGACAACTAGCCCCGGTCTGCTGAGCAGTTGTGTCTCATTATTACACACTGATATGAAGCCAAACACACACTGATCTGGAGCCTGTGGAGCTGCCACATGTCACACTTGCGTCTCCTGAAGGAGCTCCTCTCCCGTCGAGACCATATGCTGCTCCTGAGCCAATCGATGAGAGCAGAGCCCCACGGCATGCTGGGAATGAACTCACAGACATTAACATGCCAGTCAGCAGGTGAAATGCCAGAGAGGAGTTCAGGAGGATCCGCTGGTGACCTTCCTTCTGTGAGGATCATCATCATCATCTTCATCACAGAGGAAACCTGCTCACATCTCACAATATTAAACAAACCAAGCCTGTTTCTAAAAGCAGGGGTTAACTAAAGCTAAACCTAAAATACAATTATACATGCTAACTTAAGTTACACATTAAAACCTAAACTTCATTTTAGTTAGTTCTCATTTTCATTTAGTCTAACTTGATGTACTAAAAAAAAAAAGTTAAACTGAAATAAAATTAATACAAACTATAAAGACATAAAATACTAATAATGACAAAAACACAACAAAAATGATAAAAGTTAACTAAAATGCAAATATAAACATTAAAATTAATTTAAAAATATTCATCTATGTAATATTAAATTTGGAAATGAAAGGAAATGCAACAAATATAAATCTTTTTTTCTTTATATTATAGAGAGTATTGGGGGAAAATGACAAATATATTGGCACAATGCAAAAAAAAAAAAAAAAAACCCTCATGCAAAATTTAATTTTTCTTTTGATTTTGAAGTGAAACAATTTACATTTTCTCAACTGGTTTAGTGAGATTCACCCAGCAAGTAAATGTGTTTCTTTGAGCAACACAGCATCATATATACATACATATATGTTTTATTATTTTAATTTTTTATGATTTTTAAAAAAAAATTATTTTTTTTTTTTTTAACTTTGAAATAGCGCTGTGAATGAAATGTGCTATATACTGTAAATAAACCTGCCATGCTTTGCCTTAATGTAATACAGTATCACACCTGGATGATTTAGAGGCCATTTAGAAAAGAAAACTCCAATTTCACTCACACAACAAAAAGAAAAACCATAAAAGTATACATTTTTCCCCTTTATTTTATACTCTTGATTTTGGGATGAATGTGTGACCCTGGACTACAAAACCAGTCATTGTAAATGAGATTTATACTCATTATTCATCATAATTTTTTGAAATCATCTGAAAGCTGAATAAATAAGCTTTCCAGTGATGTATGGTTTGTTAGGATAGGACTGAAATACAACTATTTGAAAATCTGGAATCTGAGGGTGCAAAAAAAATCTAAATACTGAGAAAATCAGCTTTAAAGTTGTCCAAATGAAGTTCTTAGCAATGCATATTACTAATCAAAAATGAAGTTTTGATATATTTACGGTAGGAAATTTACAAAATATCTTCATGGAACATGATCTTTACTTAATATCCTATATCATATAATGATTTTTTGGCATAAAAGAAAAATGGATAATTTTGACCCATACAATGTATTGTTGGCTATTGCTACAAATACATCTGTGCTACTTATGACTGCTTCTGTGCTCCAGGGTCACATATATTTCTGTGAGATTTACCGATGCACACACAGGTCACACAAACACTGATCACATATTAAACCCAATCACATCTCTCAAATGAATAAATGTAAATGCACACATCAGCAGATGTTACTGGTGATCTCGTGTTACACAGTGAACTTTAATGCTCGTCACGACAGATTTAAGAGAAACCACAACTTCATTTGGCAGAGACACACAGGATCAATGCATGTGAACCAATCAGCTGTTTTATTGTGCAAAGGCATCATTCTGGTGACCTTTATCCAGCGGTTCTGCTCTATTTGGGCCCCAGCATGTCCTGCGGCCGCACCCACTGCTCAAACTGCTCCTCCGTCAGGAAGCCCAGCTTGACGGCCGTGGCTTTCAGAGTCGAGCCCTCTTTGTGCGCCGTCTTTGCAATAGCAGCAGCTTTATCATAACCTGAAAGAGCAGCAAGAGAAGACGAGATCAGATACGACTGAGGACATTCAGACACACTTCAGTTGCAAGTTGACTGAACGTACACTATATGTGACTCTGGACCACAAAACCAGTCATAAGGGTCAATTTTTAGAAATTGAAATTTGACAATATTTGGTCGAGATACAACTATTTGAAAATCTGGAAACTGAGGGTGCAAAAAAAAAAAAATCTAAATATTGAGAAAATCTCCTTTAAAGTTGTCCAAATGAAGTTCTTAGCAATGCATATTACTAATCAAAAATGAAGTTTTGATATATTTACGGTAGGAAATTTACAAAATATCTTCATGGAACATGATCCTTACTTAATATCCTAATGATTTTTGGCATAAAAGAAAAATGGATAATTTTGACCCATACAATGTATTTTTGGCTATTGCTACAAATATACCTGTGCTACTTATGACTGCTTTTGTGCTCCAGGCTCACAAATGCCAAAAGTATTGGAACAGCCCCAATGAACAGGTTTGACTACTTTAGTAATTTCCATGAGAACAAATCTTAAAGGATTAGTCCACTTCCAAAATAAAAACTTTCTGATAATTTACTCACCCCCATGTAATTCAAGATGTTCATGTCTTTCTTTCTTCAGTCGCAAAGAAATTAAGTTTTTTGAGGAAAGCATTCCAATATGTCTCTCCATATAGTGGACTTCAATGGTGCTCAACTGATTGAAGGTTAAAAATGCAGTTTAAATGCAGCTTCAAAGCACTCTAAACGATCCCAGCCGAGGAAGAAGGGTCTTATCTAGCAAAACCATTGGTTATTTTCCAAAAAAAAAATTTATTGGTGCGGAAGTACCGACCTAATGTTTACAAAGTGAACATGCAAAGGAGGTCAAAAGCCCTTTACAAAAAAAGATAAAAATAGTGAATGAGATGAGAATTTTCCAACATACCCTAACTGTCATGAACCAGAAAACACAAGAGTTTATGCAGAGTTAGACAAGACGAGCGTTTGAGGTCAAAAAGTATATAAATTGGAAATTTTTTTTTTTTGAAAATGACCGATCGTTTCACTAGATAAGACCCTTCTTCCTCAGCTGGGGTCATTTAGACCCCTTTGAAGCTGCATTTTTAACCTTCAATACGTTGAGCACCATTGAAGTCCATTATATGGAGAAAAATCCTGGAATGCGCCTGAAGAAAGAAAGACATGAACATCTTGGATGACATGGGGGTGAATAAATTATCAGGACATTTTTATTCTGTAAGTGGAGTAATCCTTTAATGTTTCAGCATATAATGATATTCTAGGGAATTGTGTGCTTCTAATTTTATAGCAACAGTTTGGACAGGACCCTTTTCTATTCTAACATGACAATGCCTCTGTGTATAAGGCAAGGTTCAAAAAAAGAAATGATTGATTCAGTCAGTGTGGAAGAACTTGACTGGTCTGCAGAAAGCCAGCTGAATACCTCTGGTGTGACTTTAAATGTAAAAATTCTTTACCAAACACCAATGACTTGTACATACACTATATGGACAAAAGTACTGGCACCCCCTTCTTTAGAACAGAAAAATGCACTTACAAAAACTGTGGCAACAAAGATGGAAACATAATTCATGTATTTAAAAATTGTATTTCCATCTCTGTTGCAACAGTTTTGGAAATGTCTACAATGACTGTACCCATATGTACAAGTCACTGGTGTTTGGTGATGAGTTTTTGGCTCAAGATCTGCATTTAAAGTCACACCAGAGGTGTTCAGCTTGGATTAGGACTTAGTCAAGTTCTTCTACACTGACTGAATCAATCATTTCTTTCTGAACCTTGCCTTATACACAGAGGCATCGTCATGTTAGAATAGAAAAGGGTCCTGTCCAAACTGTTGCTTTAAAATTAGAAGCACACAATTCCCTAGAATATCATTATATGCTTAAACATTAAGATTTGTACTCATGGAAATTACTAAAGTAGTTAAACCTGTTCATTAGAAGGGGGTGACCCAATACTTTTGACAATATAGTGTATTGCAGGTCTGAACATAAGTTCATTAATACACATGCAGGTTCTGCTGCGAACACAGAGCTGCTCTGATTTGCTCAAATCTTCATCTGGACTCAGGACTAAAGTGTTTCTGGTGCCCTCTGCTGTCGTTACCTATGTGAGGATTCAGCGCTGTGACCAGCATCAGAGACTCGTTCATCAGTTTGTTGATTCTCTCTGTATTGGCCTCGATTCCGACCACACAGTTATTGGTGAATGAAACCGAAGCATCACCCAGCAGTCGGGCAGAGTTCAGCACGTTTTTAATCTGGAACACAGAAATTAAACATTAAAACCCTGAAAACACCTCATCTGAGAGTGTGTGTGTGTGGTGTGGATGTTTCTTATATATAACTTGTGATATTAAATTAAGTAACATTGTGAACACTGTATTTCATGATAGTTTCATCATCCTGACTGGTGAGAATGAGGCTGGTAAGACAAATGTTTTAATACCATTAAACTTCAACGTCCAAGAATTTTTTTGAATCATTCAAAGAGTCAATTTCAATAAATATTTGCATACATTAAGGTTTGGGGTCAGTTATTTTTTTTTAGCAGTAAATTGAACAAATTGATCAATAAACTGGTCAAAACTGACAATAAACTGTACACTACTGTTTGACATTTACACAAATGTTTGGAATAATTAGGATTAGTTTTTGAGTCTCTTCTGCTCACCAAGGCTGCATTTAGTTGCTAAAAAATACTGTAAAAACAGTAATATTGTAAAATATTTAAATTTAAAATAATTATTTTCTATTGCAATACATTTTAAAATATTATTTATTCCTGTAATCCAAAGCTGAATTTTCAGCATCATTACTCCACTCATGAATGGATTTACAGTCAATTTTAATCAATTTAATGCATCTTTGCTGAATAAAAATATTACTTTTCTTTTTAAATCTTACTGACCCCAGCGTTTTGAATAGAAGTGTATCATGGTTTCCACAAAAATATTGGGCACTGTTTTCAACAGTG
>CM077256.1:875428-895428 GCA_039654775.1 Spinibarbus caldwelli
GTGGAGTAAAAGTAAAAGTTGGCTGAAATAACCTCAAGTAAAGTAAAGCACATATACTTCCAAAAAATACTTAAGTACTGTAACAAAGTATTATTACATCGTTACAATACACTACTATTAAATTATTCATGAGAAGATGCTTCGCTTAATTATTCTCAACAGCATGTGTTGATTTGCTATGACAGACACTTCAGACTGTCAGATCACGCACATTAACAGAGAAACGGTCATGGATAATGCTTTGTAATAAGAGTTCAGCAAAAACGTGATTCATTCACTGAGTGAGTGTAACTGTTTTTACAGCTCCTTGACGCAATCCATCAAAAGGCTTATATAAACACCGCAGAATAAGCCTTAAAAGTTATTAGAGGTGCAGCAGCGTGTTCATATATATGTTTTCGATGCAGAGTGCAAATGGCTGTGCAATGAGTTTAAGTTAAAGTCGTCTGTCTTGCTCTCCGCTCCGCAGCGCACCTCACCCACTTTTTTAGCATTTTTTAAAACTGTGATGAGAACTAACCAGTGCTGAAACGGGATTTCATGACCCTTTTAAAGGAATATTCCAGGTCGAAGTTAAGTATACAGAAGAAATGTCCACTTTGTTTTCACCTGTCCGAGAGAAAGCGGCACGGCGTCTTGTGTGTGCGTGCGGCCGATCTTAATGATGTCTTTGAACTGTTGGGCTTTAGCAGCGAGAGCATCAAGCAGAGTCTGAAGACCTGGAAGAAGAACCTCATGGACCTCCTTAGCAGCGGCGATGTGCATTGCAGTGGGGAACGTGTCATTGGAGCTCTGAAACACACACAACAGACAAACACTGGCTTTGCATAACCTAACTAGTTTATAGGATTTATTCAAATATTCAATTCAACTCAAGTTTATTTGTATAGCGCTTTTCACGATACAAATCGTTGCAAAGCAGCTTTACAGGAAATTATGTTTCTACAATATTTATATATTGTAAAAAAAACAATATATTTAACATATGGCAAAATTTGGTAATTCTGTATGTTGTCTGAGGGGTTGGCATCATCTCTTCTCAGGTGTTTGGTCATCTCAGATCATTTAAGGGTTGGATCCAGACTGAAGCTTGTGTAATATAAATATGTGACCCTGGACCACAAAACCAGTCGTAAGAGTCCATTTTTTTGAAACTGAGATTTCTACATCATCTAAAATTAGGTTTTAATATATTTACAGTAGGAAATTTACAAAATATCTTGATGGAATATGATCTTTACTTAATATTCTAATGATTTTTGGCATGGCATACAATCCATAATTTTGACCCATATAATGTATTTTTGGCTATTGCTACAAATATACCGGTGCTACTTATGACTGCTTTTGTGATCCAGGGTCACATATTACCAATGTAGCAGGCTGATTTAGTCTAGAAACCAAAGAAAATTATATGCATGTTTGTTGAAAGGTTTAATGCACTTCCACCCAAAACTTATTTTATTACTATGAGTGATTGTAAATCTCCCAGAGTATCTTAAGGATGAACTTGTTATGTTTAGGTTGGAGCAGCACAACACATGAGAGTGATTCGAAACATGGATTAATTTAAAAATACAGAGCAGGACGTGAACTAAACATGTTAAGATGAGAAATAATTTGGTATTAAGAATGTTTGTTATTTATTATTTATTGGTATTAAGGGGTATAATGAAGCAACATTCATTTGTAAGGCCTTAGCACATTTTTAATTTTTTTTTTTTTTCAATTTCCATCAAAAATAACTACTTGTGAGATGAAAATAAATAAATAAATAAATAAATAAATAAATAAATAAATAAATATTTTAATTAAAAATAAATGTTAAACATTTAAAAAATAAAATCATAAAATAAATAAATAAAAAATAAATAAATTCTTTAAAAAATAATTTGCATATTTAAAAAAATAAAGCAATGCATAAATAAAGATATAAATAAAAACAAAAATGTCAAAATAAATACAAATATACATAAATGAAAGACAACTAACTAAATAAATAAAAATATAAACAAATAAATGTAAATAAATAAATACAAAAAAAATAACTATACATATACATCATGGAATAAGTGAATGTTTTCATTTTTAAATTTTAAGCAACTTGAAATTTAGACCCATAAGTCCATAAGGATCTGTGTGCTGTTTAGTGCTGGTTGATGTGTGTGTGTGTGTGTGTAACCTGGCTCTTGTTGACGTGGTCGTTGGGGTGAACGGGGTCTTTGCTGCCCAGTTTTCCTCCCAGAATCTCGATGGCTCTGTTACTGATCACCTCATTGACGTTCATGTTAGTTTGAGTTCCGGATCCTGTTTGCCACACCACCAGCGGGAAATGATCATCCAGCTTCCCAGCAGCCACCTGCGAACGAAAACACACACCAGACACCGCTGGAGTCACAAACAGAACACAGATCAATGCAATCTCAATGAAATCAAGCCAAAATATGATGCATGTCTTTCTGTAATAAAATGATTGATGTGTGAATCTTATGACCAGACTTTAATGTGCACTGATGTTACTTTTGAGTTTGTTTGTAACAGTGTTATTTTAGTATTGTAGAGATACTACTATAGTTTTTTAAATATTTTGAATAAGTTGAATATTATTCAATTTAGTCTTTCTAAATTTTTTGTGCTTTTGTAAATCTCTTTTTTTTTTTTTTGTCTATACAGTTTTTTTTTTTTCCATTTTAATATAAGATTTAGTTTTAGTCATTTTAGTATATTGTTGTTTTTTCACATTTTATTTTATTTAACATCTATTGTAATTCAAGTAACCAAAATGTTAGGAAATTTAGAAAATGAAAATTAATTTTTAGTTATCTATATTAACCCCGGTCTGTAATTCTCATTAGATTTGCATTACTGTGATGCAGAAAATATTTTTATAATTAAAATCAGCATATAAAAGGCAGTACAAAAATAATACCATGATTTATAATTATTTCCCTATTAAATAAGCATTAATAGTTTACAAAAGAACCAGTAGCTGAGCTACTGAGGAACATTTATAATAACCGTGGTTGTATTAACACTACGAGAATGAGATGAAATCACCTCATCAGCAGCTTTTATGATGGCGTCTGCGATCTTTGGGTCCAAACCGTAATCTTTATTCACATCTGCAGCAGCTTTCTTCAGAATACCAAAGGCTTTGATCACCTGAATCTACAAGAAGAGGAAATATTCTCACCGTTATAGATCATAAATCAACATTAGTAAGAGTAATATGTGTATTTCTCACTGGCATTCTCTCGGTGGCTCCTCCGATCTTGAAGTTCATGGTTGATCTGACAGTCTGAGCTCCATAATATTTATCAGAAGGAACTTTGAGCTCTCCGAACGTGTCCCTCTCGATCCTGAACGACTCTGAACTGGCCTGAAACGACAAAACACACGATAAATAATTATGACTCTCATCATTAAAACTGATCAAATGTCTCTCAATCACTGTAAATCACACTTTCACCCCTCAGAAAAACAACCAAGCCCTATTTCACCTCAAATACACATGTATAAGGTTATAAAAAATACATATGTGACGCTGCAGCACAGAAGCAGTCATAAGCAGCACAGCTATATTTGTAGCAATAGACAACAATACATTGTATCCATTTTTCTTTTATACCAAAAATCATTAGGATATTAAGATCATGTTCCATGAAGATATTTTGTAAATTTCCTACTGTAAATATATCAAAACTTAATTTTTGATTAGTAATATGCATTGCTAAGAACTTCATTTGGACAACTTTAAAGGTGATTTTCTCAATATTTAGATTTTTTTGCACCCTCAGATTCCAGATTTTCAAATAGTTGTATCTCAGCCAAATATTGTCCTATCCTAACAAACCATACATCAATGGAAAGATTATTTATTCAGCTTTCAGATGATTTCAACCCTTATGACTGGTTTTGTGGTCCAGGGTCAGATTTATGAGTAATAATAATTCAGACGCGTGATTTCTGAGGGCTTCAGAAGGTCATTCGCGGTCTGTCATTCCGCCTCACAGCTCACTAAACACCGCAGAAACAGCGCGATTTTACCATTCTGAGCGGGCTGTGGAGGACTTCCAGCGGTGGACAGATTTCCCGGACTGCGCTGGATCTCTCTGCGGCCCGCAGGTTCGACAGAGCCGCGCTGAAGCGCTTCAAGTTCCGTGCGGAGCGATACATGGCGACCGGAGGCGGAACTAGTTTTTCACCAACCAGAGGCGAGAATCAGGGGGCGGACACTTATTAGTGAAACACAACACGGCTATTGTTACAGGGGGGACACAATTACCCACGAGAAATTAAACCAAAAAGCGGTTTTGGTGGCCTGCATCTTGTCTCTAATTTATCAGATGTGATGGAGCTTAATAATTATTTGTTATGTTTCTCTAAAGGGCTTCAGTTGTGGAGCGGAGAACGCAGCTGTTACTTTTCTCAGCGCTGTTCAGGATTGACCAATCACAACCGAGTGTTGATATTACTAGATGCTGCGTTTTATATCATCATTTGTGACCCTGGGCCACAAAACCACATGACCCTGGGTCATAATTTTTTGAAATTGAGATTTCTACATCATCTGAAAGCTGAATAAATAAGCTTTCCATTGATGTATGGTTTGTTAGGATAGGACTGAGATACAACTATTTGAAAATCTGGAATCTGAGGGTGCAAAAAAATCTAAATATTGAGAAAATCACCTTTAAAGTTGTCCAAATGAAGTTCTTAGCAATGCATATTACTAATCAAACATTAAGTTTTGATATATTTACAGTAGGAAATTTACAAAATATCTTCATGGAACATGATCTTAATATCCTAATGATTTTTGGCATAAAAGGAAAATGGATACAATGTATTGTTGTCTATTGCTACAAATATAGCTGTGCTGCTTATGACTGCTTCTGTGCTGCAGCGTCACATTTGATATAGACTGATCAGATTTGATCAGATTTCTACTCTGATCGCTGACATCAATAGACTTAAACGATTTTACTTTATAGTGAACAAATGTCTCTTAATTTTTTTTTTTTTTTTTAAATATTTATTTATGGGCTTTTTCATGTCTTTATTTGGACAGGACAGCAGTGGGTGAAGAGAGAGGGGAGCGGGATCAGCAAAGCACCACGAGCTGGGATTCGAACTCGAGTCGAACAAATGTTTCTAATGGACTACTTGTGCTGAGCCTCGTGACGCACTTCCGTTTTGAAATAATGCGGCTCAGTTATTTCCGGTTATGTATATTTTCAATGTGATGTAACCGTGTAGTTGACTTAAACACCTAATAAAATGAGAGTTAGCGGGATGATTTCAAAATCTGTTTATTTTCAGAGACAGGAAAGACATTCTGATGATTACTGTCTACAGAATTTTCCAAACTCAACAGAACGTGAAGTTTTAATCCAACATAAAACGATCTGAGATCTGATGAATAAGATCAGAATGAACCTTTATTTATCTGTATTAAATATGTTAGTCACTATTCTGTGTCATTATTTCACTGTATGTAGCCTAATGCCAAAATATGAATTATTCAAAGTAGTCGCACTGTCAACGTGTTACTGTTAAAATGATTTAAAATTTTAATTTTAAATTTAGCGAGCACAACATCAGTCTCTGTGGCTAAACTGTGGATCATTTATCATTGCTTTGGCACAAAATGCATTCATTGACCACATCTGTCAAATTACATCAATTCTATTATCACTTCAACACAAACACCACCAAAACTTTATGAACTATACAAGCCAATTTGCACGTTTACATACTGTTTACAAAACTGTTCAAAACCTAACACAGTACAAAAATGAATAAGACAGAAATCTGCAACATTTCTACAGTAATATCATATAGAAAAATATTCTGAATGTAAAAAAAATCAAATACTATCAAAGCAGTTGCATGTAGTTGAACATCTTCACAAGTGTTAGTCTTTCATTACCATCTGTACAAAAGACTTAGGAATAATTTTATACTGTAATGTAAACATGGAGCATGTAACATATACCGCAGTCAATTATAAACAATAGAGAGTATCATTCTTGTTTTGTAAAGACATTTAACAAAAGCAAACATTGTATAATGCTGTCTGTTGTTAGTGTTTTTTAGGTCATTGTGTTATGAGTGATAAAGTGTGTTTGTTTGGTGAAAGCCTTTGCTAGAGTTATTGAAGAATGAGTTGATTTGAGACTTTAATGAAGTGTTTTGGTAGTTTTAGTGCATTTTAAATATGAAATGAACTGCTGTGTCAAACAACTATTTAAATATGTTTTGTTTTTTTATGCCCATCAGAGACAAAACGTAGTAATTATAGTTTACCAAAACTGTCAGTAGTGGTTTAAATTGATTATTATTGAATCATTTTTTAATCAATTCACTACTTCGTATTCCTATTTATTATTATTATTATTATTATTATTATTATTATTATTAAGATAACTGTTCAAAAATGTTTACGTTATTTCTACATTTCCACACCACATCCACCAGATGGAGACAGAATACAACAAATTAAATTCAGAATCCAAAGCCTTGAGACGTACAGAAAGAACAAATGCTTGTGAACGAAAAAAAAAAACCTAAATAAATAAATAAATATATATATATATATATATATATATATATATATATATATATATATATATATATATATATATATATATTAATGAACGTTGTCAGAACATTCTGCCAAGGTTTTCTCATAGTTATGCACAAACGTTCTTCCAGTAACGTTAATAGAACGTTCATTTAGTTAATTTCTCTGATCTTTAACAATGTTCTCAAAACGTTAGCACAAAAACATTATTTATACATGAAACTTTTTTTCCTTCTGAAATGTTTTAGCTGGATGTTCATCTCACGTTTGTTAAATGTTACACTTGTTTCAGATCGTTCAGAAAACATTCAAATGTAACATTCCCAAAATGATCAAACGGAATGTTCATTTAACGTTCGCATAACACGGTAACACTTTATTTTAAGGTGACCTTGTTACAGTGTAATTACACATTTAACTACTAACTAATATTAATCAATTACATGTAATTAGGACCCTAACCTAGGGTTAGGATTAGGGTTTGACTTAGGGTTACTTGCATGCAATTGTGCATAATTAATTGTTATTATAATAGTAACACGCAAGGTGTAACAAGGACGCCTTAAAATAAAGTGTTACCGATTTTGTTTTGTGAGCTGGGAAGATTCCATAATCAATTGTGATGTTCATGTTTTACTAATAAAATCATCTCTAACCTTGAAGTGTCTGGTTTTTATCATCATATTTTTAGGCCCAAAATGCCAAAACCGCCCCTGAGCGCTTGTTCATTGCTGTGTTTGTGTGTTTGTTCTGTCAGCAGTTTGAGATGATGTGAATGAAGAGTGTTCCTGTCACACATCATTATCTGTTTCCTACTCGTTTGACTGATCACAGCTTTTCATCTCAGCTGTATTTACTGTAATCAGCTGCTAATTGAAACTAACCGTGATCAATAGCGCCTAACCACTCTGTTAAGAAGTGATCAGATCGGACTTCTCTTATCAAATGACTGCAAATGGCGAAATTACAGCAAGTGCTACTGGAAAACTGAAGAAGCTAACTGCATTTCTGTTCTCTGAGCAACGAGGAAAAGATGAAAGTTCGTCATTATTGATGCGCTTAATCGAACAGGTCATTATTTTCTCCTTGCAGTGTGGATGTGATGGAGTTTGTCCAGAATGAGCTCGACTCGAGGCGCCACGACTGTGACAGCAGATCAATTAACAGCAATGATTGGCAAAGCGCAAATATTAGCTGTTCCCAGATCAGCCTTTCATGTATGAAATGGTTTCATCTGCTGATAAACGCAGAGGTGATATTAGTCGGATTTATCTGTAAAGAGCTTCAATCAGGCTGAGAGTAGATTAATGCGCTCCTGATGAGCCAATAATTCATTACAATCCACTGAATTCAACAACTTCACTTCAACACAGATTTGCGTGTTTTTATTGTCATTGTATGGCTAATAATAATTGACTTGAAATTAATTAAATAAATCCGAATATAGATATTCTAGTTATAGGCCTATTATTATTATTTTTTTAAATATTTTGAATTTATTCTAAATATATGTTTTAAACAGTGAAGTTCAGTGAAATATATTTTTGAGACAGAAAAAACATTTGGTTTCAACGTTCATATAGCCTTCCAAAATTTCGAAATGTATTTCATTATTATTATTATTATTATTATTATTATTATTAGTTGTTCCTTGCTGATTTTATTCAAACGTGTTTTATGTTCACACGTGTTATAGACAAAAAAGTGACATCACATTTAATTTTTTATTTAATATTTTATTTTTATTTAAATATAGAGCAAAATATGTTTTAAAATGCTTTACAATTATATTTTAAATATATTTTCAAAAATATACAAAAACGACAAAAAATATGTTGGTAGAAAAAAGATATTTCTCTAAACATATTTTAAAACATATTTTAAAACATATTTAGCAAACATTATTAATCTTTTTTTTTTTTTTTTTTTTTAAATCTATAGCCTATTTAAAAATATATACTTGAACATATGTATTTTTGCTGTATGGGTGAGGTACGAAAATTTACATTTTTTCCCCATTAATTTTCATTTGAAAATGCTTTAATTGCCAGTGAATGTGTTTATTTTTTAAAGTAATTTTCTGTGTAAACAAACTTTAAATTATGGCTCAACAAAAGCTACTGTATATTTATTATTGCCAAATATTAAGTAAGTACAAGATTATATAGTTAATTTTTTAGTAAAGACATTATCTTTAAAATCAAAGACATTACTACTCTTTAATATTTCGTGATTTCATTTTTATTAATCCATTGCACAAAACAGCATAAAAATAAAATCACGAAATCTTTACTACAAATAATCTCTTACATATAGACGAATAACCGGAATACAATCAGAATAAAATCATCTTTGTATTTATCCATTTAATTTCTATTGATTTTATTCATTATTTATTTCTATAATTAATTCTAATAATTTCAAATCGACTTTTTTTTAGCAGTAATTAAATATAGTTTACTGAATTTAATTTTAATTAAAAAAATTAAGCAACTAAACGAAATGGGTTTAGTACTTTTTTCCATAATTTTCATAATATTTATAATTAATGCAGTGAAATTAGGCTTTGGTTTGGTTTATGTAACTTAAATTAAAAGGGAGACTGAATCGTTCTCCACGCCGCTTCATGAATGCGTGTTTATTCCAGGTGCATCCTGACTTTCCTCCTCAGGTTTCTTCTGACTTCTTCTTCATCTCGTTCTTCTGCGAGCCAATCAGATCTCGCGTACCTGCAGGAAGTTTGACCCGTTATTCTCCTCCCTCATAAGACATCATCACCTCCCTCACTAGTGACCTCCCGCTTTCGCTCAACGCAACCTGCCAAAGTGCATGGAAGCAGAAGTCCAGTCTCCAGCCATGCAGTTCCAGCACTCACACGCTCCTCTTTACGCGCCGACGCCCGCGCCGCCCGCGCACCCGACGCCCTTCTACATCGAGGACATTCTGGGCAGAAACGCTTCTGCGTCCGCTCCTGCGGCGCCCAGCCCGACCCTACCGTCTCCAAACTCGTCTTTCACCAGCCTGATCCCGTCTTACCGGACCCCGATCTACGAGCCCACGCCGATCCACCCTCTTCTGACGCAGCACGCCTTCGCCGCGTCCTACGCGTCCATCTACCCGCTCCAGCGAGACTTTACGCACGCCCTGATCCGCCACGACCCGCTGGGTGAGAGCCAGACTCATTCTGTCACGCTTCGATCGAAACATGAACTGCTGAACACTGTAATGAGCTTCATTTTATGGTTACATTAGTGCTTAATAACGCGCTCTCATGAAAAAAAAAAAGAAAAGGTTCAAAGCTCCGCCGCTGCGGTGATACTTTTTCAAAAGTTTCACTTTTGGGTGCATATTAGTGCCTTAAAGCTGCATATTAGTGTATATGTAAGTAGCTTTTGAACGATTACTGCCCTGGTGATAGAGTTTGTATTCTGAGAGTGTCAGTGGTTGACGTTTTCTTTGAATATTAAACATTTTATTGTTAAAGTACTGCTTAATAACGCGCTCTCATGAAAAAAAAGGTTCAAAAGCATCGCCGCTGCGGTGATACTTCTTCAAAGGTTACACTTTTGTACCTTTTTACCGCTACAACAGTGCCTTAAGCTACATATTAATGCTATATTAGTAGCCTAGCTTTTGAACTAGTGATAGATTTTGGACTTTTTTTTCTGAAGAGTGTCAGTGGTTGACGCTTTCTTTCAATCAAAGATTTTATTGTTAAATTACTGCATGACGCGCTCTCAGAAATAAAGGTACAAAAGCTTCTCCGCTGTGGCGATACTTCTTCAAAAGTTACACTTTTGTATCTTTTTACCACTAAAGGGACTTGAAACTACATATGAGTGTCTAAAATGCTATATTAGTAGCTTTTGATATACCTTTTTTTCTGAGAATGTCAGTGGCTTTTAATATTAAACATCTGTGCTGGAATGAACTCCACATCAACTGACTCTGGTCCAAATCTGGCTTTATTCAAGTCTAAATTATTTAACACCTAAATGCTTTCATTTGTACCCACAAAACTCGTTTTTATGGTTGAAATCGGACAGAAATGAATGTGCGTAAAACTGAAAGTTGACAACAGCGACCATTTGTGAAATTGTACCTAAAAGTTGGTGTGATTTGGCCATAGAGAGCAGAGCTTCATGAGGTCTGTTTACCAACAGCTCATGTGGTTAATAATATCAACCAGACTGACCTGAAGAGGAAGCTCTTCTTGATTTCGAAACTGCAGTTCAAAGCGCATTTGTGTGACCCTGCTGCAGTGAACGAGCCTGAGTTCGGATCAAATTCCAGCTGCTGGGCTCTGAGGAAGCTGAGGAAGACTCCGCTGCTGATCTTCCTCACATGTTGTCGGTCTGAGGTTCAAACTGCCTGTGCTCAGCAAGCCCTGAGCCTTTCCGTTCATTCCGGAAATCTTGAGCTCTCGATAGGAGTAAATGTGCTTTCAGAAGCTGTGAGATGTTTTCCTGGAGCAGGACTCGTGCACGCTGCTGATTATTTTATCCACATCCTCAATACACACATATTCAGGAAACACTCAACTTCTGATAGCCGGGATCCGTTTTTTACAGATTGTTCTTTTCCCTTCATTGGGCTGAACCTTTTTAACTGCTAAAACAACTCAACACACCTCACGGAACTGAATAATGACTTTACGCACGCTTCAACTATTTCAGCTTTTTTACACAAAACACATGCCTAGAAGTTTGAGACCAGTTTTATTATTGCAAATATGATTTGTATTAAAATAGGCCATACTAAAGAGATGATACAGTTATATTTAATATATTCATATCTTTATTGATGCCTTAAAATCAAGACGAAGTCACAATGCTGCGAAGTTTATTGCAGCATTAGAATTTCATTACTAGTCAGGAAAATAGTTTGATGAATTTCAGGGCTATAATTGAGAATATGTTATAGGTGTTGTGCACAAAATATAAAGTTTTTTCTTCAAATGTGACACATGTGAATGTGTTTTCTTGGATTGAAATATATGGGGGACAAAAGATATTCTTAAATGCTTTTTAAAAATAGAATTATTTTCTTAAATGTTTTTTAAAAATAGGATTATATATTTAAAATATATATAAAAAATGGCCAAAAATATTTGGGTAGAAAATATATTATACGTTATGCGTAACACACACACACACACACACACACACACACACATATATATAAAATAAATAAAGCAAAATCTAAATAAGATCACATTTCTTTTATTCTTAAAATATGTATTATTAAACACCGCAAAAACGAAATAAAATAACTTTTTTTCTATTCCTAAAATAATATTTATTATCAAAAAGCGCAAAAACGAAATAAAATAAAATTTATTTTATTCTTAAAACAATATTTATTATTAAATTATTTTTTTATGCTGTAAAATACGTCTACGACATAGGATTGTATCATATTTTCTAAATACTTGTCATCAAAAAAGAAAAAAAATGCTATATTTAAATATTTTAATAAGTATCTAATTTCCTGAATATTAAATTCGAAATCTTTTTTTAATAGATAGATTTTTTTTTTTAAATCATTAAAAAAAAAAAAAAGATTTACATTTTAAAAACACTTTAAAACGGATAATTTCCTAAAGGTCTCAGCACGTGTCGTGATGAATGGGGTTTTCAGACGGGATGAATCGCAGTTTCTTCTGTGTTTGTGAGGGGATTGGACGGATGTTCACCCCATTCACCAGATTAACCAACAGGAAACACATTGACGGAAATTTTGCCATAGTCCTTCTGCTCATAAACTCCAGCTTTCAGCGGATGTTCGAGCTGACAGACAGAGATTCCGACAAACCAAACACATTCACCATCAGTCTGAAGATCTGCAGGAGCCAAACTCGCTCCTTATGTGACCCTGGAGCACAAAACCAGTCTTAAGTAGCACAGGTATATTTGTAGCAATAGCCAAAAATCCATTTTTATCGATTTTTATTTTATGCCAAAAATCATTAGGGATATTAAGTATGTTCCATGAAGATATTTTGTAAATTTCCTATACCGTAAATATATTTAAACTTTTTGATTAGTAATGTGCATTGCTAAGAACTTCATTTGGACAACTTTAAAGGCTATTTAGATTTTTTGCAGCCTCAGATTCCAGATTTTCAAATAGTTCTATCTCAGCCAAATATTGTCCTATCCTAACAAACCGTACATCAATGGAAAGCTTATTTATTTTTTTAAAAAATGGTCCCTTATGACTGGTTTTGTGGTCCAGGGTGCACATATGCTCATTTATTATTTTTTATATTTGTTTGCATTACATATTCGTGTGTTTTCTTCTCTGTTTTGCAGGTAAACCTCTGCTGTGGACGCCGTTCATCCAGCGGCCTCTGCACAAGAGGAAAGGCGGACAGGTTCGCTTCTCCAATGATCAGACCATCGAGCTGGAGAAGAAGTTCGAGACGCAGAAATATCTGTCTCCTCCTGAGAGAAAGAGACTCGCCAAGATGCTGCAGCTCAGCGAGAGACAGGCGTGTGCATTTCTTTTCACTCATTTATTCAACAGTCAAAACGATCAAATATATTTGGTCTGATTTTTATTTTTCATATCTGTCTGCAGGTGAAAACGTGGTTCCAGAACCGTAGGGCGAAATGGAGGCGATTGAAACAGGTGAGAATCGGACATGTTCTCATTTCTGCTCTTAAAACACCCGTAAAAGAGTTAATTTTATTATTGTAATAATTATACTGAATCTTGTGGGTTATCATAATAATCCTAAATAATAATTAGAATTTCTGACGTTTCGTTTTAACCTTTACAGCAAACAAAAACACAACTAAAACAACCAAAACGCGGATCATGAACGAAAAGAAAAATGCACGGTACAAATAAATATATTTCATGCACTGAAAAAAAATGATACTAATTTTTTTTAAGTGGTCGCAAACAATTTATTTTAGCTACATTTAAAATTTTAGCTACATAAAAAAAAAATATGCTGAAAGTTAGTCAACTAAATTTGTTTATTTAAATGTAGGTAAAATAAATTGAATGCAGCCAATTACCTTAAAATTTAGTAAATTCAATGAATCATTTTTTTTTTCAGTGTAGGCTATATGAAGGTTAGAAAAACAGCTTTTTGTTGTAATATTTTATTTTGTTATTTTATTACACTATAAATGATTTTTCGAAGTTAAATTGAGATTAGCCTATTGGAGCGCGTTTTACAAAAAAAAAAAAAAATAAATAAAATAAAATAAAATAAAATAAATAAATAAATAAATAAATAAATAAATAAATAAATATATATATATAATATATATATATATATATATATATATATATATATAATTTTTTTTGGTCTTTTACAAAATGTCACATTTAATGTAATGCGTTTCTTTGTTTTTGTGAAAATAACTTGCGATTTTTGAGTGAAAATTGTCTCTACACTTATTTTTTTTATTTTTTATTATTATTATTTAATTATCCTGTTCATTCGTTTTGATCGCTTTCGATCGCTTGCGTAGATCTTAATAACAGCGCAATAAATAAATAAATATATAAAAATAAATAAAACGAATTAAAATGTAGTCTATACAAAATATAAATACGAAACAAAGTTTTCAAAAAACTTTTTTTTTTCAGTGCAGTACAAACAATTGTACTAGATAGGACTGTATGCTGCTTTTCTACTACTACTTGCCTTTTTAAAAGAAACATGTTATATTTAAATATTTTAATAATTATCTAATTTCCTGAATATTAAATTATAAATAATAATAATTCAGAATGTAATGTTAATATAATGTTTAGAATTCCTAGAAAATCTCTATAATATTTCTAATCTCTTTTTTAAACAAAAGTAAAAAAAAAAAAAAAAAAATAGAAAATGAAATTCACGCAAATAAATAAATATTTAGATAAATAAATAAATAAATAAATAAATATATATATACAAAATATAAATACGAAACAAACTTTAAAGCTATTTTTTATTTTAATGCAGTAAAATAATTGTACTAGATAGTACTGTATCCTGCTTTTCTACTCTTAAACTACTTGTCTTCTTAAAGGAAACGTTATACTTAAATATTTTAATAATTATCTAATTTCCTGAATATTACATTCTAAATCTAAATAATATTTTAAAATATAATATTAATGTAATATTTATAATTTAATATAGTATAATTTAATATATTATAATATAATATTTAGAATCTCTATTTAAAAAAAAATAGAAAATGAAATTCAGGCTGGTGTACAGTAAGTAAGTAAGTAAGTAAGTAAGTAAATAAATACCGCTATATTGACATATACTGATTATATATAATATATATATATATATATATATATATATATATATATACTGATATTGACATGATTGTGTGATGTTGGTGTTGAAACAGGAGAATCCTCCAAACAGTAAGAGAGATGTGGAAGACTCAGGCGAGCAGAGAAACTCAGACAGATCGAGTCCAGATGTGATGCCTGACTCTGATGAATCAGATGATTCTGAGCAGGAGCTGGACATCGAGGAGGACCCGCAGTTCTCCATCAACCCTCAGCTATGAGTTCATCATCTCAGCACTGTACATACTGTATCATACTGTACATTTAGTAGCACAAATAACTTAATGGATGTGTAGATTTCGATCCAAACCTGTATCTGGTGTCTGTGGGAAATGTGTAAATATGTTGTGTTTGTCAATAAACAGTATTTTGTGGATAACATATCTGTCTATTTTGCCTTTTTAATGCCTCAGTCATATTTCGAAAAGATGAAGGTTTTATTATTTCCACATTCAAACTTGATTTGAGCTGTTAATGTGGCAGATGTTGTTTTCTTTCGTTTGATATGAGCACAATAGGGCATTAGTTTTATCAGTGTTATTAGTCTTTATCTGCTGATTCACAATCCTCTCATCATAGCAGATGATCTGTTAGTCATTAAAATCAATTAATCTCTATCACTTCCTGAATGAACAACAGCAGCGTTTGAGCTTGGAGTTTAGTGATCTGTTTCAGCTTCAGCTTATCACTTCCAACAAGACAAACAGGCCTGCGTTTGTGCTAATGCTGTAGTTAATGATTGGACAGTGAGAGGAGCTGGGCGATGAATCACAGCGTTCTGAGAGAGTTCAACAGCCTCGCAGCGGTGAGAGTTTGCTCCAAAACCAACACCATGAGCATCGATTCGGCCTGAATTGAGAAATGCTTCACAAATTGTGATCCTGAAAAAATAGCATGTGAACTGAAACACATCATAAATGCGTTCTGAGTGGGTCTTTACCTCTTGAAAATGACGGTTCTATGAAGAACCTTTGAAGCTTTTCAATGCACAACAGGTTCTTCACACTAATGGTTCTTTTAAGATTCTTTGAGGAACCAAAAACGCTTCTTCTATGGCATTGCTGCAAAAACACACTTTTGCCTCTTTATTTTTTAGAGTGCATGCAAAAACCATTCATTCATTTGTATTTGTTATTTGTGAGCCTGGAGCACAAAAGCAGTCTTCACAGGTATATTTGTAGCAATAGCCAAAAATACATTGTATGAGTCAAAATGATGATTTTTCTTTTATGCCAAAAATCATTAGGATATTAAGTAAAGATCATGTTCCATGAAGATATTTTGTAAATTTCCTATCGTAAATATATATACTTAAACTTACATTTTGATTAGTAATATGCATTTCTCAGAACTTCATTTGGACAACTTTAAAAGTGATTTTCTCATATTTAGAATTTTTTGCACCCCAAATATTGTCCTATCCTAACAAACCATACATCAATGCTTATTTATTATTGTATAAAACTCAGTTTCAAAGAATTGACCCTTATGACTGGTTTTGTGGTCCAGCGTCACATATTTTCTTTATAGTCATGTTGTGTTCTGGTCATTTTGATCTGGAGAGGGTTTTCTTTTCCAAAAATGCTATAAATGTTATCATATTGGACTAAAACCTTCTGACTTTGCTCACATAAGCTATAACAACTTATCAAAGAAAAAAAAAAAGATAATTTTTTGTGTACTATTTTGTGATTTTCCTCATTAAAAAATGGCTGACCTACCAAAAAATAGTTTGTAAATCTCTCATTATGCTCTATATCACCAAGTCTCAGATTTCATCTTTTTATCAGCTGTTTTCTTTCAGTCAGCACAGATTTTGTATTTCTTTATGGAGCTGACTGATTGTAGGCCTCATCGATCTGAGGTTATGGTGCATAAAAAAAAAAGTGCTAACTGAAAGAAAACAAGTTGATAAAAAGACAGAATCCAATAATTGGTGATAATATAACATATAATGAGAGATATATAAGCAGTTTTTTTTTTATGTGAGTCATTTTTGACCAGGAACAGAAAACTACATAAAGGATTTTCAGCACAGAATAAAAGATTTTCTGACTAATAAAGAACATATGGAGACTTTTCTTGTCATTTTAGAAGAAACATCTGAGACAAAAGTTACAGTTCAATGAAACAAATCTGATATCGCTATTAAATTTCTTCAGCTATAAAGAGAAAATGTACAAATATTAACAAAAACATGTTCTAAAATGTTTTGCTGACGTTCCCATAAAGTATGAAAATATTATTTCTGAATGTTCTCTGAAACATCCAGATTTAAAAAAGAAAAAGTTTAAAAAAAATTTTTTTTTTTTTCTTGATTATGCGAATGTTAAGGAAACATTCCATTTTGCAACCATTAGGGGAATGTTACATTTGAATGTCCTCTGATGTAAAATAGTAACATTTAAAATTGTTACATTAGACCAAAGTCCAACTTGAAAAATGTAACATTCTAAGAAAATGATTACAGACCAGATAACTATTAACACTACTGTTCATAACTTAACACTGTGAGAATGTTACATGGGTTAATACCAATATATCACTCACTTCCAAACTCATTCTGTTGCCCATTAAGCCTCCTATCCTCCTGAACCCCCCCTGACTGAGTATTTATGATCTGACGTTTACAGAAGTCATTATTTTCCAGCGCAGACAGTGAAGCAGAAAGTCTGACGGCGATATAAAAGCTCCATCTCCAGCTGAATTAGACCTAATTGAAGAGCAAACAGCACACTTGAGTGAACAATGAGGCCTGAGTGATATTTTCCTGGGCTGCGGAGGAATCTGCCCTGCCTGACACGTTTTCCTGAAGGCCGCGAGCACAACTGCTCAAATATTGACCCGCAGGACGTCCAGTGGCTCTGATAGTTTAATTGACAGCAACTCTTGCTTCATCAGATCAATTAGCGCAGCTCTTTCGGGCCTGTTAGCTCTCATTACTGTGTGTTTAAAACTCCAATCAGTCTTTTCCATGATGGCAGAGAATCTGGGCTCTTAATGGGTTGTTTGTTCCTTTTTGCTCGGGCAAACCTGCAGATTGCTTTTATGTGCGGCCTGATTTATTCATCCTGTGACTTAATGATACGTGATAACAAGGCTTCCATTAAAGATTATGGATGCAGTGATTAGGCCTTTCCAAAGCAATCAGGCTCTTTCTCTCAGCGTTTAACGACAGAACAGTGAGTGAGAGTTTACTAAGGAAACATTCAGCTGTTCTCCTTTGATCAAGTCTAATGGAGACATCTCACTGGAGGACTGGGGAATGAAATTAATCTGTAAACACAAACATAATATTGTATCTCGACATGTTTTAGTAGCCATAAAAGGTAACCAAGTCATGCATTTTCACTGACTAGTGAAAATGCTAACAAACGTGAAACTAGTGAAAATAGACTAACAAACGTTTTTCCAGTAACATAGAATATTGGTTCAAAGTTATCTGGTCTTTGATAATGTTCTCAAAATTAAAATAAATAAATAAATAATTAAAAAAATCTGAAACATTTTAGTCATTAAAAAATATATATATTCTAAAATATATTTTAAATATGCTTCAAAATATACATAAAATGGCCAACAATATTTTTGCTAAAATGTTTCAAATATATTTATGTAACTATATTTTCTAACAATATATATTTTTTTGCATTTTTGAAAATAATTTTAAAAATATAAATATATATTTTTAAAACATTTAACAATTCATTTTGCCCCCCGTATATTTGCAATCAAAGAAAATGCATTCACATGTCATATTTGAGGAAAAATGTGTGAACATATAACAAATTTTATTAAAAGATTACATATTAATAAATCAATACCAATCTGGTTTTGAAATACATTTTGAGGTATATTTTGGTTTATGAAGATTGAAACTAAATATATTTTAAATTGAAAAAAAAAAATTATTTAACTTCAGTTTACAACATATATTTAACATACTTCTAACATTTTTTAAATGTTATTTCAGAACATTCAGAGAACATTCAAAAGTAACATTCCTATGATGTTTTCAGAATGATACAACTGAATATTCCATTAATGTTTGCATAACCAAGAAAAACATTTTAAAAATAGGGAACATTTAGAAATGATGTTTTCAAAACTTCATGGGAATGTTATCAAAAAGTTCTTCAAAGATATTTTTGAGAGCTGGCAAGTTGGTAATTATAGCAGTATATGCACAGAATGTTACCTATAAAAAATCTATTTAAAAAGTTACATTTCATTTAATTTATTTAAAACTGCTGTTTTAAAAAATGTTTTTATAGCACTAGAGTTTGGGTAAATCAGTATTCATTATATCAAAGGAAGTAGTCTCTGATCACTGTTCATTTAGATAGCTGAGTAAATATGAGTGTGTGTGTGTGTGTGTGTGTGTGTGTGTGTGTTAAATCACATCACACTCTAAGAACACTTTGCTCCTTTCCTTTCTGTGCTTGAGTAATATGTAGTTTTCAGTTGTTGGTGTTTTCAGTGCAGTCGTCTGCGCTTGTCTGCTCAGTGCAAACACACACTGCTCATTAATTTATCAGCCTCAGATAAATGGTGTCCATTTGCTCAAGGTCGAGCGTCACACACATGTTCACGCACACACACACACACATACACACACACACATTCCTCAGTCACCAGGTTAAACTTCATATTTCAACTTATGAGACCGTTTGGGTTTCAGAAGTTAAAATCTTTTCTATGCTACTTTATTGTGACATTTTTTTATTTATTTTGCAAAAGCAGCTAAAACAAGGTCTCGTCTCAAATGACACATTTCTACCATGCTGATGTAATGTGGTACAGCATTACATCAGCAAGGGTTTACTAGGAAGAGGACAGCGAGGGCAACATCTGAAACAGGGCATTCATTCAAAGGGTCAGAGAGACTGGAAAATGAATGCGAAAAACTACATTATAACTGATTTGGTGTGATAAAATGCAATAAAATCCAATCAAATAAATGTATTTACATATTTCTTTTTCAGACACAATGGTAATTCAAAGTGCTTTGCATAAAATTATTGAAAGTATTTATAAAAAGATAGATAATAAATAAAAAATAAATACTATGGGATAAAAACAATAAAAAAACAAGAAT
>CM077256.1:900428-1085428 GCA_039654775.1 Spinibarbus caldwelli
AAAGAGAAATGAGGATGCGTGAGTGTTATCTCCTCTCTATGACTGTTATTTACTGATAATCTGTGTCATTACAGCAGCACCTTACACTCACATTACACAATCTCTGAGTTATCGTTACTACACACACACACACACAGATCATGAGAGTGTGTTTGAGTCATGTGAGAAAACACTCGCAGATCTGGAGACATTTGAACATCTGAACATGAGCAACAGTCACCTGCAGAAAATCATAATATCCTTGTTTTTATATTGATTATCACAGTTTTTGGTGCATAACCTAATTTGTGATGCATGCACAGTGACTTATTTACTATAAGTAATTATATTTATTATAATTTTATAATAACTATATTACAATATACATTTTTATTAATATTTATATAATTATAACTTATTTACTGTATTTGTTGTATTATAAATAAAAAAGTTATTTATTTATTTATTTACAGTAAAGAAAACATTTTTTTCATTTATGTTATTTATTTTGTAATTTTATTTGAATAAATTTATTTATTTACAGTAACAAAAACAAATAGTTATTTTTCATATATTTTATGTTATTTATTTTATAATTCTATTTTAATAAATTTATTTATTTATTTACAGTAAAGAAAAAAAATATTTCATTTATTTTATTTTATTTATTTTGTAATTTTATGTCTTGTATGTCTTATATATTACTTATGGCCACTTAATGATTAATGAATCACTATATATATATATATATATATATATATATATATAAATATATATATAGTAATAAAAAATTTTTAAACAAAAGTGCTATTAAGTACAACAAACGTGTGTATTTTTAACAGTAATGACCACAAGCTTAAAGTAAACACAGTAATAGCACTTTGTTCATTTTGAAATGACTAAAGTATTGACTCAAGGTTTCATAACATCTGCACTGAAGCATTTAAACTCTTGAGTTGTGAGTTGTTTGCAGTTTATTTTTGCATGCAGATTAAACTAACTTAAACTGAAGTTAATAATCAAAATTTCAAATAAAACTGCAATCCTGGTCGATTCAGCTCTATTCGTCTCTTCTCTGCTGTTCTGTTCTTAAAGGTGATGAACATCTGATTTCACATGAATTCCTCTGAACTGCTGAAGCTGATGTGTTTGCTTAACAGAGGCTGGACGTCTGAGAGCCGCTGAAGGATCTGAGCGTCTGTCTGCTGATCTCATGTTATTTCTGTTCTGTTTCTTATGCAACGAATGAGGAGAAGCGGCACTCGAGGAGACGGCCGGTGATGGAGGTCAAAGGTCAAACAAGGTGGAAACTGAAGCGTGTCTGCGCTGTGCTTGCAACATTGTGTTAGTGTTTCCAGCACTTGGGTGAGAGACTAATGAATATAACACAACCACAAACTGCTGATTATATGACCAAATCACTAATAAATGTATAACTGAACAATACAGTGCCAGAAAACTACCATAGTACTTTATTTATTGTGAACACACACACACACACACACACACACACACACACACATATATATATATATATATATATATATATATATGTGTGTGTGTGTGTGTGTGTGTGTGTGTGTGTGTTCACAATAAATAAAGTACTATGGTTTATAGTACTATTATTCATAGTAAAATACTATTATTCATTTAATACACACACACACACACACACATATATATATATATATATGTATGTGTGTGTGTGTGTGTGTGTGTGTGTGTGTATTAAATGAATAATTTGTTAAATAAATATATGTTAAAAAAAAAAAAAAAAAAAAAAAAAAAAAATATATATATATATATATATATATACATACAATTAAAATTATTTATAGTAATCATTATTAGTATTTATTGAATTGTCAATAAATATGTGATAAATTATCACTTAAAAATATTTATTAGCAGTAAACGTGATTGAATATATAATGTTATTATATGTTATTAATATAATTTACATTAATAATTATAATTATTTATTGTATTGTAAATACATGAATCTGTGATAAATTATCACTGAAAAATAGATTTATCAATAAATACATTTGACTAAATGCATCTGAAACTAAACATTACAAATGATCAAAAAAATATGAATTATTAAAAACTTTTTTGAGTAATGTAATTTTATATCTTGGATACTGTGGTACCTAGGGGTCAAGAAAGTACTTTGGTATGGTATTTTGATTAACATGATGGAATTATGAATTTACATGCACAAAAAAAGTAGTAAATCTGAACATTATAAAATCAAGTACATTTACTTGAGAATCAAAATGACTTAAGATATTATTTTCAAATAAATAAATAAATAAATTATAAATAATAATTATCTTTCTGTTTTTTTTTTCTTTCCAGAAATCAAGACTTAACATCTTTTTAGATTTTTGTACTGCAAACCAAGACAAAATGATTGTTTACACACTGCTACTCCCAACACTGTACCGTGGTATTACATCACTGTACTATGGTAAAAGATGCTCGTCTGAGCAGCATACAGTTAAGTATTTCTGCAGCTCAAAGGAGAACGAGAAAACACCCGCATCCTGAGAGGCGTGAACTTCAAACACATCCAGAGCGGCTTTGGTCAGACGACATACACTGCATACGGCCAGTGCTGGGCAGAGTTACTTTTAAAGTAAAAGTAATAAAATTACTTTTTAAATAAAAAAGTAATAAAATTGCGTTACTTAGTTTCTTTTATGGAAAGTAATGTATTATGTTACTTTTGTGTTACTTTTTGTCACCTGGGCTGGGCTTGGCTTATTTGTTTTTTAATAACCCAGAAGTTATATTTTTGGCAACTGTAACAGCCCTTTAAGCGTCAGGCTGAAGAAAGTGTCTCTGCACTTACTCACGATTTCTCTCAACACTGGACAGAAGAGCTGTCAGTCAATACATGAGGAAACAAAGTAACTGGCATTACTTATTTTAAAAAGTAACAGATATTTTATTGTAAATTTAAAAGTAATGCATTACAATACTGTCTAACAAACTCCACAAAAAGTAACTAATTACATTACTTAGTTACATTTTATGGAAAGTAATGCATTATGTTACTTTTGTGTTACTTTTTGTCACCTGGGGTGGGCTTATTTGTCTTTTAATAACCCAAAAGTTATATTTTTGGTGACTGTAATGGCCCTTTTACACCAAAAGTGAAATTAATAAGCGTCAGGCTGAAGAAAGTGTCTCTGCATATTTTATTGTAAATTTAAAAGTAATGTGTTACAATACTGCGTAACTCCACAAAAAGTAACTAATTGCATTACTTAGATACATTTTATGGAAAGTAATGCATTACGTTACTTTTGCGTTACTTTTTGTCACTTGGGCTGGGCTGGTCTTGTTAATTTGTTATTTAATAACAAAAAGCTCAAAAGTTATATTTGTGGCAATTGTAACGGCCCTTTCACACCAAAAGTGAAATGAATAAGTGTCAGGCTGAAGAAAGTGTCTCTGCACTAACTCATGATTTCTCTCAACACTGGACAGAAGAGCTGTCAGTCAATAGCCTACATGGGAAACAAAGTAACTTGCATTACTAATTTGAAAAAGTAACTCAGATATTGTATTGTAAATGCATTACTTCACTAGTTACTTGAAAAGTAATCTGATTACGTAACTGGCGTTACTTGTAATGCACAAATGCATTCTGATTTTGGTTTTCCTGCATTAATGTTCCGCATCAGGAATGTGTTTTTATTGTTTCCAGCATTCTCTGACCACAGCTGAGACGCTCTATTGTTGCGGCCGAGGAAAAAGAGGCTTTCATTTGAAGAATCTTGACTCACAGCAGCATCCATGAGAGCTGTTATCATAGGCAGCGCTCTACAGGAAACGCTGTTTATCACTTCCTTTTAGTCGTAGTTTGTTTAGGGCTTCGTTGTGTGATCAGATTGCGACGCATCGGAGGAGAACACCCACAGGAGCTGCTATCAGCCGCCGCATATGTCTGTCTGTATGAAAACACGCTCTATCACAGGACGACAGATCGCTCTGCTGCTCTGCTTCAAGTAGAGCTTTTTGTAGAGTGTGAGGGATTTGGAAAGAGGGGAGCGTTTCACTTCTGCTTTCTAAATGAGCCGAGAGCATTCAGCCAAGACACGGTCATTTCAAAAGGGAGGAGAGGCACATCGCTGCACACTCAAACAGAGAGCATTCAGAGAAGTGATCTGTCTGTCTGTCTCTGTGTGTGTGTGTGTGTGTGTAACTGCATAAAGTGCATTGTCAGTGCAGATATATGAGTGCTTAATGACACAATATAGAAAAGCAGAACAGACAATTGGACGCATTTTAATCATCTGATAAATTTCCTTTTTGCACTGACGCAACGTGGGCAATTAAAAGAAATAAAGCTGGAGTTCTCCATTGAAGAGCAGCTTCATTCGTGTCAATGGCAGCTGCTTGGCTGGAGCAGAAGCCATGGAACTTTTTGAGCGTAATGTCATGTGACTGTTCACTCTACACTGTTACTTTTCATAGTTGTAAATAAAACGAGGATCATTGGAGCATGTTTTATGAGAAAATTCTATTTTAGTTTTTTTTTTACTTCAAAATTCCATGTTTAATTCAGCATTAATTGTTACTGAAGTACGTTTTACAAGAAAATACTGTTACAGTCTTTCTACTTCCAAATTTCATGCTTGCTGTTTCTTTGTAATAATTTGTGAAATTTACCAGCAATTTCTGAGTGGAACTTGTTTCAAATTAAATCCTTCATCAATTTTTTGTGTAAATTAGAAATCACTAATGTACATTGAAAAAATATTCATCTGTTTCCATTATGTGACTCCTTTAAAGTCATGTTTATGAGCATCAGGGGCAAAAGCAATGAGAATTCATCAAAATGCATTATCCAGAAAAAATACATATCACCGGTTTTGATCAGTACAAAACCACGGGAATAATTTATACAGATCTGAGTCTGTTATTGTTGCTTCAAAAGTTAATTTTTCATGTTGTATATTGGTTGGATTTGGACAAAATCATCTGCAATTATTTAAAAAAAATGCTATTTCAGTTTTACTATTCTTCAAAATTTGTTTATTTTAATGCATTACTTGCCATTTTTTGTAAATGTTGGTGAAATTTAGCAATTTATTAGTGAAAATTGTTTCTACACCATTTTTTCAGCAGTTTTCAGAGCAGGGTTATATTTCACTGATGTCATTATGTATTTAAAGTTCATTTAAAAATATAATTTAGATGTGAAATTGTTTGTCTTGATATAGTCTTACAAAAAAGCCTGTGTCTGATATTCTGAGTATGTCTAGTGTTTGAGAACATGTTCCGTTTTGACTAATGTTTGCATGAAGATATACATATCATCCACTGATAAACATCTTCTGTGAATTTAAGTGAAAACCTAAAAAGATGTTTGATGTGAAATGTAAAGGCTTTAGGCCAGGCAGGTTCTGAACGCAGAAAGTCTCTCCCTCTACTGGTCATCTGTGGTCAGGAAAGCAAACAGCAGCATCATTTCATCAGTCTTTATAAATAGAAACTGCAAACTGCAAAGTTGCAATCAGTATTGTGCATCCCACAATTCAGCACACTGCGGTTGGTTTTGGTCACAAATATAGATTGCATAGAAAATATACATCTTCATACAACAAATCATACAACATTAATTCTAAACATGTTAATCTATAATCTCTTGAAACAATATGTGTGTATTTACATTCATGCATTTGGCAGCTGCATTTATCCAAAGAGATTTCTATTAGAGTTTATTTATTTATTTATTTTTTTTTTTTCAGTTTCTAGCATGCATGCATACTGTGTCTGTGTGCACTAAATGTGATAGTGTGCACTTGTGATCCAGCAGCACTCGAGTTCAGACTCCAGGGAAGCATCTCAAGGTCGAGGCCCCTCAGTCGCCAGATCTCCGCGGGTGAGCTCAAATTAGGGCACTACCTAAACAAATCAGGAGGTTTTTCTAACACGATAAGCTATTCTTTCACATGTATGCAGAGTTTCAAAGGTGAACTATTGATCGTGATGAGTAAACCAAGCCAACTTCATCACACCCACTAACTAATCTAATCAGAGGACTGACAAAGAACACAGTTAACTCCAAAATAAACGCAGTGCAAACACAGCTTTCATACTTCAGCCGCTGATAGAGACACTCGTCTCGGGCTTTACATCAGCTTCGAGTGAATCGATTCGAACTGACGTCATGAATATTAATTAGGCGACGACCGATTCACCTACCCGATTGGCTGGTAAGATACGCCTTGTTATGAATATTAATGATCTATAATAAATGACCTATTATTAATCTTAATATGAATGAGCTGAAAAACCTATAGCAATAGAGCGACAGGTCAGCTGTCCAGAAGGACACGCAGAGACGGTGAGAGAGTTTAATGTTTAGACACAGGAAGCAGTAAAAGTCGGACAGGAAGTGGAGAGAATGACACATGGTGACCTTGACTCAAGCACGTGTGTGTTTTTATTGGTTTTAAAGCAACAATTGTACACTGAACATACAATGCAGGCCTCAAAAAGCCAGGGTTCATACATAACACAAGGCCAAACAACCAAATAAATCCAACAAAAATAAAAAATACAAAAAAACACTTACTTAAAATACTCATACTTTTAATGAATGAATGCATATATACTTACATTCATACATATATGTATGAATATATATGTTATAATAGATTACATATCACTTACCTAAAATAGCCATCCTCTTAAAAGAAAAAAAAAAATGAATACATACATACATAGATGCATAAATACAGAAACAAAACAAAAATAACTAGAGATTTAAAATTTACATACAAAAATCACTTGCATAAAATACCCATCCTCTCAAAGCATAAGTAAATAAATTAAAAAAAAAAAAAAAAAAAAAAAAAAAAACTGGTACAAAAATCACTTGCATAAAAATTAAATAAATAAATACTGCAAAAACACCAAGATTATAGCATTTAACCTGAGTTTCTTGTTACATGAAGTAGATGAATTTATTATAGATCCTAATATCTCTTTGACAGTGAGAAAAACAAGACATTCTCAAAATAATTCTGTAAGTCTATGTCTATGAAATCTATGATGAACTGACAAATTTACAATAATACCATATAGCAGTGTTATGGATGTATTGCCATAATGCAGTGGTCTTCTTCGCAATATCTTGTGAATATCATTGTTGATTAATATCAAAATATCATTATCATCATACACTCTCAGAAATAAAGGTACAAAAGCTGTCACTGGGGTGGTACCTTTTCAAAAGGTACATGTTTGTACCTAAAAGGTCCATTTTGGTACCATGAAGGTATATATTATTACTTAAAGTGTACATATTTGAACTTAATAGGTACAAAAGTGTACCTTTTGAAAAGGTACCGCCCAAGTGACAGATTTTGTACCTTTTTTTCTGAGAGTGTATAAATCAGAGTATCACCAACAACAAAAAAAAGTGTAATATTATGGTATTTTCTGAATGACCTTAGTCGTCATGTCAGCATCATGGTATGTAAATATGGCCATGACCATTAAATTTAACCGTCTGAAGTGCCAGTTCTGTCTGAAGGCTTGAGTGAGTGTGTGTGTGTGTGTGTGTGTGTGATCATTGACCTCAGAGCTGAGAGTCAGCAGAAACACACAATACACTGCGGCCTGCTGCTGTTCCTGCTCTTCACACACATATCCGTTACAGATGTGAGCCATGGTGACCCGCCGCCGTGAGGAAACACTATTGTTCACACAAGAGTCTGATGAACAGCATCAGATGAGCGGGAAATCACAGCAGCAGCAGAAGCCCAGAACAATGTCTCTGCTCTTACAGAGACGCTCATGACCAACGCTCTATTGTTCTGACTGCTCCAGTGTTTCTTTAGACACACAACCTTTAAACTGCATTTACAAGGAGTTAAATCAGGGGTCTAATAAGCAGTTAGAGAGCTAGCTAGATCTTCTCTTATTGAGTCTTCTCTTATTTATGTAAGATCACTCTATCTACTAGAAACTAATGGGATTATTGTGAATGAGCTCTGAATTGTGGCTTTAGCGACACCAAGTGGTGAAAGAAAATCAAACGCTTTTCACCCAAATAAAATATATTATTAAATTAAAATGATTGTTAAATGATTGATTTTTTTCTATTTAAAATTTCAGGTAGTGTCAAAAAGAAAATATAATATTAAAAAAATTGATGCCATAAGAAAATCTTTTTAGGTCCCACCAGTAACTTTATATATTTTTTTAGTTGTGTAGAAAATTTAAATAACCTAGAAATCAATGTCCAAAGATTCATATACAGTGTCTAAATCCATTAAAATAACCTGAAACCACTGAAATGTTTTATTTTTATTTTTTTACTTAAAAGCTTCTATTTGTTTGTTGCATGAATTTTGTTGGTTTTAATATTAAATTTAAAGTGGGGAAAAAAATCTGACATGATTTATCTAGAATTATATTTTTTTTACATCTCAAAAACCTACAATTTTAACAGGAATTGGTAGAATTTTTATAGCCATTGTATAACACTAAAAAGTGAAAATTAAATATATTATTAAATTAAATTATTGATTTTTCCATTTAAATGTTCAAGTAGTGTCCAAAATATTTTAAAAGAGAAAATATAATATAAAATATAAAAATATAAAAACAGTTTTACAGCCTGATGCCATAAGACAATCTCTTTAGGTTCCACCAATAACTTACTTTTCTTTTTTCTTTTTTCTTTAGCTCTTTGGACAATTTAAATATCCAAGAAATCAATGTACAAAGATCCATATACAGTGGCTAGATGCATTAAAATAACCCAAAAATCTCTGAAATCTTTTATTTTTATTTTTCCTGAAAAGCTTCTATTTGTTTGCTGGTTTTAATATTAAATTTAAAGTGGAAAAAGATCTGACATGATTTAGCTGTGATTATTTTTTACATATCAAAATACTTCAATTTTAACAGAAGTGTGTAGGGATTTTATAGCCATTGTATAACACTAAAAATTAACAATTGTTCTTGATAAGAAGGTTCTTTGTCGGTGTGAATGAAACAATCAAACTAAACATAAAAAACATTTTTCATAACAAAACACACGTCCATGAGGAACAGACACTTTCAGATTTACACAACTAATCTTTTATAAAGCATCTTACAGATTCAAAACACAGGAAAAGACCTGAGGACATCTGACACCAAACTGTGCAAAGTGTTCTGATTTCAGCAAAACAGATGCAATACAAAATAGTCATTTGATAATAAAATCTGATACAGACACACAGGCAGGGACACACCATCACAAACATGCACAAATATTCATACTCTCTTAATATGCATTTCCAATCAATAATATCAATTCAAAGCTAATAGTAATTCTGATTAATCCATTGTACAGCTAAACAGATAAATGCATATTTCTTTCATAGGGATTTGCAATATTTTTGAGCGTCTGTTGGTGCATAATATTCCCAGATCCTGAGATTAAAACGCAGCATAAGAAAATTCAGGAACGTGAATGAGACAAACTGCACTCTAGTGACACTGATCTATTTATTATATGACATTTGTTATGTATGGTACCAGTGGTTATGGTTCAGCTGGTTAATTTCAGTAGCTGGTGGATATAAAAACGACAGCACTGTGCTGCTAAAAAGCTTCTTTCAGAGTCATTTAAAAGTAGCTGTGATCTGGAATCAATAGCAAGCAGCATATAAAATCACAAAAAATTCATTATATTATAATAGATCTTTTACCAGTGCATGTTTTACTCTTAAATGGCCTACTTTTGATTGAATACCGTATGCATGCTACTCATTAATAAATACTCTGGTAGATAGGAAAGGAGGCATTATTTGGAGTTGGTTTCATTAAAACATGTCATTTACTGCTTTCCATCCTGTACACATGAAAAAATAAATGATGTTTTTCTGACACAATCTTTGAAGGTTCAGTGTCAAACAAAACATGATGACTAGTAAACATCAGGAGTTCGACAGCAGCATCTGCTGGCTGCGACAGAAATGTCTTTTCCTCTCTTCACTCTCCTGTTCTTGTCTTTGTCTCGATTGTTTCTTGTTTTGTATTTTCTAGCTGAAGCCGCAGCAGCTGGACGGCTCTTTCTCCAGCTCCATCACGTCATGAAGGTGAAATCTGGGCTCGATGGGCAGCTGGACCGAACGTCTCACCAGCTCCCTGAACAGATCAGAGCATTACATCACAAACTCTAACAACTTTTCTTTAAAAGTTTAAGTCAGTCCTTCAGTATTCTGCAAGAATGCTGGAAGAAACTCACTTTGCCACTGTCATAAAAGCCTCATCGACGTTGAGCCCAGTTTTGGCACTGGTCTCTAGGAAAATGACTCCATATTCCTGCAAAAACCATGTTTGAAGGGGTTTAATGTGAATGTTTGGGTTTCCAAACCAATATATGACCAATAAATGTATAATTTTTAATTAACTATGAATTAGGTATTACTTGTAATTTGTGATTCTGGACCACAAAACCAGTCATAAGGGTTCAGGATTCCTTATAAATAAATAAATCAGCTTTCCATTGATGTATGGTTTGTTAGGATAGGACAATATTTGGCTGAGATACAACTATTTGAAAATCTGGAATCTGAGGGTGCAAAAAAAAAAAAAAAATCACCTTTAAAGTTGTCCAAATGAAGTTCTTAGCAATGCATATTACTAATCAAAAATTAAGTTTTGATATATTTACGGTAGGAAATTTACAAAATATCTTCATGGAACATGATCTTTACTTAATATCCTAATGATTTTTGGCATAAAAGAAAAATCGATAATTTTAACCCATACAATGTATTGTTGGCTATTGCTACAAATATACCTGTGCTACTTATGACTGCTTTTGTGCTCCAGAGTCACATTTGTGAACTGGTTCTGAGAGAATAATTAAAGCTGTACTAGCTTATACATACACATACAGTAATTATATAAATGCACACACAATCGGTCAGAAGTTTGGAATAATTATGTTTTTGTGATGTCTCTCCTGCTCACCAAGGCGGCATTTATTTGATCAAAAACACAGTAAAAATTGTGAAATATTATTATAATGTACAACAGCTGTTTTCTCTGTGAATATGTGATCAAAGCTGTATTTTCAGCATCATTACTCCAGTCTTCAGTGTCACATGATCCTTCAGAAATCATTCTAATATGCTGATTTGCTGCTCAAGAAACATTTCTGATTATTATCAATGTTGAAAACAGTTGTGCTGCCCAGTATTTTTGTGAAAACTGTCATACATTTTATTTTTCAGGATTCACAGATGAATAGAAAGTTCAAAAGAACAACATTCTTGTAACATTATAAATGTCTTTACTGACACTTTTAATGCATCCTTGATTAATAAATTTCTTAATAATATATATATATATATATATATATATATATATATATATATATATATATTTTTTTTTTTTTTTTTCTTTTTTTTTTTTTAATGGTAATCTATGACAGTTTTCACAACTGTTTTCAGCATTGATAATAATCAGAAATGTTTCTTGAGCAGCAAATCAGCATATTAGAATTTTAGATTAATATAGAGATTTAAGGTATTCCATGACATTTTGAGATCATACTTTCTATGCCAGGAAACACATTTTTAAAATTCCCTATTTTTTCCATGTTTTCCATGAATGTGGGAACTAAAGAGCCGACATAAATGTTCATGATCAGATCTGAAACGCTGGAATAGAATAGAATGGAATAGACTCACTCTGGCGAGTTTCTCTCCCTCCTCTCGTCTGATCACTCTGCTGCTGGCCATGTCTGACTGTACAGACAACACATACACTTACAGTTACAGTGTGTGCTTGAGTTATGACTTATATAACACAAGATCCAACCTCGAAGTCCTCTTACCTTGTTGCCAAGCAACATGATGACCACATCATCCTGAGCATATTCATGGATCTCAGTAAGCCACGCCTACAACAAAACATCCAGCCAATCAGAAGCCTCTAACATTCTCTCAGAAATCCAAAAATCCAAAAAGCTCAAGTCGAATAATCTTAGATAATTATTATGATAATTAGTTACATTATGTTAGATAAAGAACATACTAACTGCCACAACCACAAACTATTATTATAGTTAACTAAACTTAAAAGCATATTTTATATATCTATCTCTCTCTCTCTCTCTCTCTCTCTATATATATATATATGTATTTATATATCAATATATATCTATCTGTGTGTATATATATATATATATATATATATATATATGTGTGTGTGTGTGTGTGTGTGTGTATATATATATATATGTATTTATTTATCTATCTATATATATATATATATATATAAATATATATATATATATATTTATCTATATATCTATATATATATATATTTATCTATCTATCTATCTATCTATCTATCTATCTATATATATATATATATATATATATCTATCTATCTATCTATCTATATATGTGTATATATATATATATATATATATACACACATACACACACACATACATACTTTAAATTAAATAAACTTTGACTGAAATAAAATAAAATTATTGTAACTAGTTTTACTATGTTAACTTGATGGACTAAAATAAACTAAAACTAAAATTAAAATAAAAATAAAAAAAAAACAATAAAATTTTTAACTATTAAAACTATATATGACTAATTATAAACATAAAATTCTGAAAAATCTATTTTATGAAATATAAAATAAAAACAAATTCCAAATATTAACAAAAACTACACTAATATCTTAATGATACTAAAATAATTACACTGCTTGACAAAGACAGTTTTTTGAAAAAATGCTCAGTGAAGAAATGTGATTAACATTCAGCCGATCATCAACCTCAGGAGGTGAAACTAAATATTATTATTATATTATTTATTTTATGTGCATAGCATGCCAAATCCTGCTTGAAATGAATAATCAGAGTTTGTACCCTTGTGTTGTCAAAGGAGGATTTGCTGGTGATGTCATAGAGCAGGAGAAGAGCTGTGAGATCAACGATAAAATGATCATCAATTAGATTAAAACCACTGTATCCTACACAATCATTTCTACATTAATCATTTCTCACCCTGAGCATCTCTGTAATACGCATGTGTGACGCTCCGAAACCTCTCCTGTCCCGCTGTATCCCAGATCTGAGACAGAAAATCAGTCACACTCATCTGTTATAATGATAACTTTCTCTCCTGCTTCAGCTGATTCATTTATACTTCACAAAATCTGAATCAGATTCACTCACCTGTAATCTCACCTTCAGCTCATCCACTGTGAGGACTTTATTCTGACAACAGAGAAGCAGTGAATGGGAATTACAGCATTATACATGCAGATGAATCAGGTGTGACATTTTTCAGGTTTAAATCTCTTAATCCGTTTCTCTATCCAGTGATATATTCACAGAGGTGAAAGGTACACTACCAGTCAAAAGTTTTTGGACAGTAAGATTTTGTCTGAAGACTGGAGTAATGATGCTGAAAATTCAGCTTTGAAATCACAGGAATAAATTACATTTTAAAATACATTCAAATAGATAATAGTTATTTTAAGTAGTAAAAATATTTCAGAATGTTACTGTTTTTGCTGTACTTTGGATCAAATAAATGCAGGCTTGGTGAGCAGAAGAGACTTCTTTAAAAAACATTCAAAATCTTACTGTTCAAAAACTTTTGACTGGTAGTGTAGATGTTATTGATTAACAGGGTGAATTACCGTAAATCCAATTCCCACCGTTGCAGAAAATGATCCAGGGATAAACTTCCCTTGATCAAACTGAACCAGTAGAGACGTCTTTCCAACTCCGCTGTCTCCCACCAGGATGGTCTACAAGACGAGAAGAGAAAGGGAAGATGAAGAGATACATTCAGAGTACGACAGATCAGTGATGTGCATTAATGGAAGCATGTAGAATACATTAACAGAAACCACTGTTTTATAATCAGTGCATCTCTATGTGAAGTCACAGATAAGTGCTGGTGCTGATGGAGGTGTGTTGTTGCCATAACAACCGCCCCCAACAGGAAGTAATTAGGCGGAAGAAACACAGATGCTGTGGAATTCATTACTCATCAGAAACACAGGTTTTCTTTCAGATATTTTAGCTTTACTGTGAGTGTAAGGAAACAATCGATTCTTGGGATTTGAAATAAAGGATGAATGAAACACAAGAGTCCACTGTGACTCTGTTTCTTTATTTAGAAAGAAGACTTGTGCCAGTTTTATTCAGTTATGTAACAGCCACTTCAATACACAGAATAACAAACCCATCCAGAGACCCAAGGCTAAAACACACAAATTAAACTGCCTCTCATCTAATGTGTGTGTGTGTGTGTGTGTGTGTGTGTGTGTACACAAGCCACTGTAGCACTAAACACTCTGTCTGAGAGCAACCTGACACTAATGAGAAAGAGATATGCTGATCATCATCACATAACACAGTATAATCACCATCACATATCATAACACACTGTAATAGCTGCCATCAGATATCAAAATACACTGTATTCACCATCACATACCATAACATACTATAATCATCACATCATTACATAGTATAATCACATCATAACCCATATAATCACCATCATCTCATACCATAACATACTATAATCACCATCATCACATCATAACACTATAATCACCATCATCACATCATAACACACTATAAATCACCATGATCACATCATAACTCGATATAAATTACCATCATCACATCATAACCCATATAATCACCATCATATCATACCATAACATACTATAATCACCATCATCACATACCATAACATAATATACTATAATCATCACATCATAACACCGTATAATCATATAATCACATCATAACACTATAATCACCATCATCTCATACCATAATATTCTATAATCACCATCATCACATCATAACACACTATAATCTCCATCTTCACATCATAACCCATATAATCACCATCATCTCATACCATAACATACTATCAACATCATCACATATAATCACGTATAATCACCATCACATCATAACACACTACAATCACCATCATCACATCATAATCCATATAATCACATCACCACATCATAACACTATGATCACCATCATCACATTATAACACACTATAATCACCATCACATCATAACCCATATAATTACCATCATCTCATACCATAACACACTATAATCACCATCATCACATCATAACACTATAATCACCATCACATCATAACACACTATAGTCACTATCATCTCATAATCATTCCATAACATACTATCGCCATCATCACATATAATCACCATCATATCATAACACACCTTCATCACATCATAACCCACTATAAATCACCATCATCACATAATAACACACTACAGTCACCATCATCACATATAATCACCATCACATCATAACACACTATAATCACCATGATCACATAACACAAATCAAATCACATCATAACACTATAATCACCATCACCACATCATAACACACTATAATCACCATCACATCATAACACACTATAGTCACTATCATCTCATAATCATTCCATAACATACTATCACCATCATCACATATAATCACCATCATATCATAACACACCTTCATCACATCATAACCCACTATAAATCACCATCATCACATCATAACACACTACAGTCACCATCATCACATATAATCACCATCACATCATAACACACTATAATCACCATGATCACATAACACAAATCAAATCACATCATAACACTATAATCACCATCACCACATCATAACACACTATAATCACCATCATCACATCATAACACACTATAGTCACTATCATCTCATAGTCATTCCATAACATACTATCACCATCATCACATATAATCACCATCATATTATAACACACCTTCATCACATCATAACTCACTATAAATCACCATCATCACATCATAACACACTACAATCACCATCATCACATATAATCTCCATCACATCATAACACACTATAATCACCATGATCACGTAACACAAATCAAATCACATCATAACACACTGTAATAACCACAATAACATATCATAACACACTATAAACATCATCATCACATATAATGGCATATAATCACTCTGATGACATACAATATAATCACTATCATAACATGCTACAACACACTGTAATCACCACCATCACATATCATCATACTATAATTACCACTATCAGACATCATAATACTATAATCACCATCATGAGATATCATAACACACTATACTATAATCACCATAATCACATATCATAACACACTATAATTATCACCATCACATATAACACACTGTAATTATCATCATCAAATATCATAACACACCGTAATCACCATTATCAGATGTCATCACATATCATAACACTGTAATCACTATCAGGTAAGTCAACATTATCAAATGAGGCTCTGACTCATTCAAGACAAATTAATTTAACCACAAGAAATGTGTTGCATTAGGTCTACTGTGAAATTAATAATGAATAAACAAACACCAAGACAAATAAGACTCAGCATCACATGAAAGAATATATCACAGAAACAAAGCAAAAGAATATCACATCAACCCATATTCTCATCTCGTCAAACAGATGACAGAGATATCAACATCAGGAAACAAGCATTCAGCGGGTGGTTTATTGGCTGATCAATAATGATTACCTTGTGTGTTAAATCCTGATTATAAGCAACGCCCGCTGCGCTGATCTGATCCATCACTGAGCGCTCGCTCTCCGCTGATGACGAAACACCAGACAAATCTGCGTCATTTCCACACCCACCACGCACCTCCTTCATAACCAATGTTTAAAAACAATTAAATAAAAATCTTGCAGCGTTACTATAAATAATCCGGCCATATGTTAAAATCCTCTTGCTCTTTTTGCATTGAATAAAAACATTGTTGAAAAAGAAAGAAAAATAATAATAAAAAAATAGATCTCCTTCATATAAACACAAAGTGCACAAGAATATGAGTATTTATTATTATTATTATTATTATTATTATTATTATTATTATTACAAAACAAACTGAATCACGAAATGGTATAAAAACGCAGACAAATGAACAGATGAGTTTTAATGGTGACCACTAGATGGCTGTACAGACTAAAAGACAAAAAATAATATTGTGTTACTACTTTTCTACTGACTGTAGAAAATAAGCATTCAAGTAAACATTCATCCAAATTGTAACATTTACTAATTTACTAACTCTGTCCCTCCAAAACCGTATGAAAAAAATAAGATATGATGCTGAAAACACCAGTCACTCTTTCCATATAATACAGAAGAAATGACTTAAAATAGATGAAAAAAAAAAAAATAGAACAATAAAAGTATTATGAAAAGAGTTCATATGACCCGTCTGGTATATTCCAAGTCATCTAAAGCCAGTGTTGGGGAAAGTTACTTTTAAAAATAATGCATTACAATGTTGCATTACTGTTACTTTTGTGTTACTTTTTGTCACCTGGGCTAGGATTGCTTATTTATTTTTAACAACAGAAAACCAAAAAGTTATATTTTTGGCGCCTGTATAAATTAATAAGCCTCAGGCTGAAGAAAATGCCTCTGCTTTTGCACTTACTCCAAATTTCTCTCAACAGAGGGACAGGAAAATTGTCAGTGAATAAATAGGAAAACGTTGCATTTTATTTGAATGTTAGCTCCTTGAAAAAAGTAATCTGATTACGTAACTCATCTTACTTGTGTTATGCCCAGCACTGTCTAAAGTCACATGAACTTTACATGATGAACATGTGCAGAGATACCATAGAGCATCTTGTAAATATATCCTATAACAATATGCCAGTACCATGTTTTACATTGGCTTTTATGTGTTTGACAGACCCTTTTGGCTGTGCATTCACACTATAACTAGATTTGATGATTTCACTATGTTCTAGGACAGAAGTTGCAGAGGCCAGTGGGACACAATGTTCCACATCAGTTATGAGTGACAGTTTGCCTTCTGATGGGTTTCTCTAAACACAGCTTGCTGTAAACCCGGTCTGAACCCAGTTCTGTGTCACAGCAGGACCTTCATGACCCGATACAGAACCACTGCTGTACTGGAGAGAGATGATGGCCTTCAGAAGCAGTTTAGGATTGGGTTCTAGCCTCTTTAATCTTCAAATTGAAGGTTATCAGGAATAAATTGTCTTTAAGAGTAAAAGACCATCATTTATATGCAGAGCTGGGGAAATTACAAATTGTAATCTGTTACTGATTCCAAATTACATGACAAAAATTGTTGATAGTAACGTAATCCATTACATTACACATTTTAGGTAATATAATCAGACTACTTTTAGATTACTTTTGACCTATCTTGTTTTTCACATTGATTTAAATAGGATAACCTTGTAGCATATTGATATAAAAATACAAAGAGTAAGAAAATATATTCCGTTTGTTGTTAACAACAGCATGAAGTGCAATAAACAATTATAGTACATCAAGTATTGCCAAACTGGATTTGTGAAGGAACTGCAGGAGGTTTATGAGTTTAATGAAAAGCTAATAATTAATTAAATCTAAAAATGTTAAATTAAAACAAATGATTTTGAAATGAATCAAAATAAACACTTACTGAAAAAATGAAATATTTGCTTACCTGCACGTCATGTGACCATAACCAATGTCAGAGAACCATGAACATGCAAATGTCATACTTCATTATTAAAATATTTATTTTAAAATCTCAGGCATACTTCAAATAAAAAATATATTAGGTGAAAGAGGATCAGATGATAAAATAGTTGGTGGATTTGTGCCTTTTAATGTGTTTGAAAGAAAAAAAAGCCTTCCAGAATAATGCATGGTGAAATAACTGACTGAGTGATAATTCAATTAAAAATGAATGTGTTCATCAGTAGTTGATGCAATGTTGAAACACTTTTTTAAATCCAGTGTGGCCACCTGACTAGTGACTGATCTCTGTGTGAATGTCCACAAAACTGAAAACTTTCCGTAATGTATATAAGAGGTAGGCTATTTTACTGTAGAAAGGAAAATTTAAAAGATGAAAAAGAGGAATTACAGAGAATCAATAAATTCTGAATAAATTATTGTTATTGTGTAAATAATATGTAATCATGTAATCCATAAAAAAGTAACTGTAGTCTGATTACAAGTAATTACAAATATAGTACTTCATTTTTGGAATCTGATTACGTAATCCAGATTACATGAAATCAGTTGCTTCCCAGCTCTATTTATACACACAATGACTTACCTGAGCACTGTAGTGTCTATCATGCATGAGCTAAAGTCCCATCATCATCTCCTTGACAGGCCCTCAAGCAATCAAGTCTAGAACAGTGTATTTTCTACCATCTGACATTGTTCTCATAGTTTCCGAGCAGAGCAGCAGTTCATGCAGACGTCTGTGGTCAAATCTGGAGGCAATTCTGAGCCTGAATTCTCTGCAATCAGCTGAAACCTGATGTAGATGGAATGTGAAGACTAGCGCACAGATATTAGATTTACATCACTGTTTAAAAAGCCAACTGGGTATTTACATATGACTAAATGACAGAAAACATTCATTTATGGTATATTTCTGGATTGCACTCTGGAACATGTTTAAACAAATCAAAGAAACCTCCATGAGCTCCTGCTTTGAATGTGATGATTGTTTCTCACTGAAATGCAAATCATTCCAGGTGAGTCTAACAAATCTGGCACTACAAATACAGAGATGTGAAAGACAGGTCAAGTCATTTGCTGAAGATAACCAGCACTGTTTCCTCCGTTTTAGCTGCAGGCTTTTGTTTCATCAGATGCACAAATGAGCTTCATTAGACTGTAACAGAGACTGTGAATTAATGAGACATATGGGACAAACCCAGGGTGTAAAGATTCACCTCTGACACGCCCGACTGTCTCCTGCTCACAGCTCTGTCATACACGCACACGTTTGGATTGGTTTTAGGTCAGATATTAACATTCGACTGGATTATAAACAGAAGACAGCTTTTCATATGCAAATGTGCTTTACACTGGAAGAAAAGTGAATATTAATGATTTAAACAATATTTACCCCTAAAAACCAACAAAATAATAAGCTGAATGCTTTTGTTTGGTCTTTTAGTAATGTTTATTAGCTCTGTGCATGTGTGCTCCACTTTATTTACTTGACTATATAAATAAATCTTTAGTATATATTCTAAAGTTAGAGAGAAGATTAGTATGTTTTGAAAGAATACTTATTCAGTTTTTCTACTTCAAAATGTCACATTTAATTCAATGTGTTGCTTGCGGTTTCTTTGAAATTTCTAGTAAATTTCACAAATATTTACAAAGTGAAAACAAAGTAAATTCTAAACCTATTATTTTCAGTGTAGATATAAGCACTTTGCTATTATTCCACAAAAAAGACCTGTTTCAATAGGAAATACATCAAGCAGGAAATAAAAATGTGCTCGTCAAACCATTTCATGTGGTTTTAAAAATATGACAACAAACTGGGTCACATTCACACTGTAAAAAAATATGTTTAACACTGTAAATAAAAGAAATAGGACGTTTTACAAGTAATTACTTTTTTAGTCTTTCTACTGAAATTTCATGTTTAATTCAGTGTGTTACATGCTATTTCTTTGTAATTATTTGTGAAATTTACTAGCAATTTCTGAGTGCAATTTCTTGTTTTTTTACACATTTTTTTTTGCAAAAGATAATTTATTTATTTATTTTATTATATTAATTTATCTCTTTATTTTTTCTTTATTTATTCTTCTTGCACTAACCCTAATCTTTACAAAAATAGCTCACAAAATATGTTCTAAGAACATTTTTCTAATGTTCCCTTTAAGTTATGAAAAACATTATTTCTGAATGTTCTCTGAATATTCAGAACATCCAATTTTTCTAAAATCATGTTTTCCTGGTATTGCGAACATCAAGGGAACATTCCATTGTCTCATTTTGCGAACATTATGTGAATGTTACTTTTGAACGTTCTCTGAACTTTCTGAAAAAAGAACTAACATTTAAAAAATCAGACAAAAACAACACATTTTAGAAAAAAAAACTCTCCATGAATGATGTATAAGTAACACTGTTGTGCTAAAATTTTGCGAACATTAACAAAGATCAGATAACTTAACAGTTAGGGTGAAGTCAGCTAAAATGGGCTAGCAGGTAAAATGGGCCAAATAAGGTTGTAGCAACATATCTCTTTAAATTTTTACAGAAAATCACAATAACTGATCTTGCATTGTTGCTTCAACACTTGATGACATGTAACAATAATTTTTATTGGTCTGAGTTTTTTAAGCCGGGCAGGGCAGCATGTTACATGAAGCTCATCAGAGAAATTGTAAGGTAATTGAGCATGACATAGAACATTCCATTAATCACTAATAAGGGTACTAAAGCAATTATAAGTTAGCTTACCAACAAGTAAGTAATTATAAGTTAGCTTACCAACAAAGCAAAGGTTTATGAACACTGTTTTGACATGCTCTTTTGACATGCTCTTTCAAAAAAAGTTTAATTTATAAAAGAAACTGATTTTTGTGAAAAAGGTAATTTTAGGTAGAAATAGCTGGTTAAGCTAAAATGGGCCATAATTTTCAGCTAAAATGGGCTGCACACACACACACTTTTACACAGAAATTGAGGGTGAAATAGGTTTATAGGCCTACTGTAGATATGTATCCATACAAAATCTTAACAGTCTTAAAAAAGAAAATACAAGCATACACACATACATGCACACAAAAGACACCAATGCACAGAAACACACACCTATACAACATGATCAGTTCATTTTTAATTGCATTGTTTAATTAAATATTCATTCAACTTTCTATTTAATTAAATACATTTATGGTGTTGCTATGGCACACTAAAGACAACAGTGTCAATTTACCATTAAAAATAAACTGATTTAATCTGAAATTACCTGTGTTGTTCTCTTTTTATATTGGCCCATTTTACCTGAATGTTGTGCTGTGGCTCAGGAAGGTACCTGCTGATACTCTCATCATTTTAAAACACTTATACTTTTTCACATTTAAAAAATATAAATATATTTAAGAGACCCATGTTAATTTATAAGAATATCATTAGATCTCATGCATAGCTTATTTGATGGTATTAAAAGTCATTTACCAAAACGTGGCCCATTTTAGCTGACTTCACCCTACTGTAAGAACATTTGTTCATAACTTTCAGAGAACCTTGCTAGAACGTTGCTCCCTACAGTTGGGTCCAAGCAACACAGATCACATATAACAAAATATATGCCATATGATGTAATATAATATCCCTCACACTTTATTCTGCTGATAGCTGATAAACACTGATGTCCGTTGGAACAGTGCATGGGAGACTAATTGCGGTGGGAGCAACAATGAACAATAGCTCTGTTTGCCCACGTCAGGACATTCCTGCACTTTCCAGAACATTCCATTGTCTGATCTCTCACAGTCTGTTTACCAAGCACAAGACCGAAACTCAAGACGCATGCAGCGATGATGAAGATCCGGTCCTGCTCTGAGCTCATGCGTCCTCTCAGGTCAGCAGCGCTTCAACATGAGGGAAAAGCGGATCGTTTGTAAAAGTGCGAGACCTTCCTGACCCAGTTTCTCACAGAGATCTGCTCCAAGAAGCAGAACATCCTGGAGGCTTTTAGAAGACTGCATGCTGCTCTAAAGAGGCCAGGCACGTCTGGAATCTGCTGGCTCGCTGCTGATCAGATTCTCATGAGCTCAAACTTCTTGTTAGACCAGTTTTTCGAGTGTTTGAAGCATTTGAGGAGCTCAGGTCATAAATAACACAGACACTCATCTCCTGTGAGCGAAGGGATGGACTGATATCAGATGTGAGAGAAGAGAGGCTGAGTGAATGTGTTTGACTGATGGGCTGGATGTGATTTCTCGGTTTATTTTATATGAGTCAACAGTAATTAGATTAATCCATGGCAGTTTCGCTCAGGAAACCAAAGAACTTTCTGTACATGCCTCAGGATCAGAGCGTCTGCTAAATGTAAATCTTTTCCTCAGGTATTCTATGACTGTGGGAAACCTGGAAAAAGATTTACATTTAAGTAAAAAAGGCCTGGGAAAGTCCTGAACTTCTGTAGGGAATGTAAACATCTGAATTTCTGAATCTTCCATTGAACCTCATTCCAACCTTTAAAATCCTTAAAAACATGTTACAAAGCAAAACATACAAAATGAAATAAAATAAGAAATAAATGTAAAAATCAAATAATAAAAAAACTAAATACATAAATAATGAATAAATAAATAAATTTTACCTAGTGGTGCAGTCTTTATTTGGTTTTAGGCATTCACATAGGACATAAACAGATATTATATATTCATATTCTATACATGGGTCTTCTATTCTATGACTGGGAAACCTGGAAAAAAGATATACATTTCTGTAAAAAAGGCCTGGGAATCCTGAATTTCTATAGGGAATGTAAATGTCTGAATTTCTGAATCTAACATTGAACCTCATTCCAACCATTAAAATCCTTAAAAACAAGTTACAAAATAAAATAAGAAATACATTTAAAAATAAAAAATAAAAATCTAAATAAATAAATACATTTTACCTGGTGCAGTCTTTATTTGGTTTTAGGTATTCACAATGTAGGACATAAACAAATATTATATATTCTATACACTCAGAGAAAATAACTAGGCTATACAGGAACATATTTAGAAATATCAAACCAATCAGGAAATCAGACTTCATTACTTTTAGCTTTCTATGAACAACATGCAGCGGTATGTCTGTCCTAAATGACTAAAATATCCTCATTCACACACTGTACTCCTATAAATATTAATTACGTCGTCCTGAAGCGTCCAATCACCAAACCTAATTAATATTCATTAGATCAACCCCTTCAACAGAGTCGTTTTCGTTCATTCGCGGTCTGAGCAGTGCCCGCCCACCAGCGTCAGGCTTTTAGCCAATCGGTGAAGCACGCTTGAAGCGCGCCCTATCATGTTATTAATATTCATGAGGCTACAGTTCATCATGGGGGAGGGGCATTGGGAACTTCAGCTGAACAGAAAGTCCGCGATATTAAACCTGGACAGTAATAAACCCTACAGTATGGTGAGTACAGGCGATTATTCTGTTATAATAATCTGACAGACAGACGAAATACAGGATAATGTACTTTATAATCATGTTTTATATCGATGAGAGGAGTTATGAACTGTGACAGCGTCTCTTATTGACATTGAGGCAGGTTTTTCCTCAGTTTGTTTTGAAAGCGCTAATGTTGGGTTTGACTTTAAACTTCATCGGTTAACGAGACAGAAAGGTTAATCTGACAGCTAAATATGCTTCAGTCAGTCATTCGTTATGTTTATCAGTGATTATCATGAGGTTTAAAGGTCTTCTTACAGTCAACATCGACTGTTTACAATAAACAGCCCTAGCTTCCCGTTAGTTTAGCATTTAACTAATCACTGTTGACATTAACTGTTAGAAGAAGAGTTTCGTTTAACCCCTTGCTGATCAGTTAATTCTAGATCATGGGCTTTTAACCTTGACACGCAAAGAAACCCAAATATAAAAGCAAGAAACGGTTTAAAGAACAATAACTAACATTATTTATTAGTTTAATGCATTTTTATACATTGCATCCCCACAGGCGCATGTCTGTTACTGTAAATGAGTCTAATAATCTCTGTGCTTAATGTTTAGGTTTAGTCTTGAGTGTAATAGTGTTATCTTGTTGGAAGTCTTGGTTCATTCACTGTAAACAGTTGATAAAGATGGCATATGTATATATAGATAGATATATCATATACACATATACATATATATATACTTATTATACAGTCAAACCAACAATTATTCAGACACCAGATATCATTCTTGATATTTTTTTACTTAGTGGGTGCAGGACACTATAGTTGATTTATGTAAGTGAGGATAGCAAAATAACATCTTATAGCCAAAAATTCATCATACAGTGGACTACCAGTAAAACTGATAAAGATTTGGGACCAAAAATGTGATTTTGACACTTTGACCCGAGCATGTTTTGTTACATACCTTTCTGTTAAAGTTATCTGACATTATCAAGGTGAATTTGTTCTGACACAGTTTAACTCTTGAGTCATATTTTATTACCATTTTCTAAACTGTAGGGAATAAACTGTGATAATGTGAGAAATGTTGAAGGTGTCTGAATAAATTTTGGTTTGACTGTATCACTGTATCATGTATCATAACAGGCTAAAGGTCCTTTATGTGCCTATAAAATAGTTGCACAAGCACAGTTTTCTTTCCCGTGTTGACATTTGCTATTGAAACTGGAAGTTTATCTTAACTGGTCAAGGTCTGGCTGGTTAGTTCGGTCCAGTTAGCCTCTGCTGGTGGATGTTGTAAGTACACTATGTAATCTTAAAGAGCATCTTTGTCCATTGACAGTCATTCAGAAAGTATTTGTGAGTTGTAATGTGTGAAATGGATATTTTACCCAGTCTGCTGGCTTTCACGTCACGCTCTTGCCATCAAGCAGCTTCATCAGTGACATTTAAGATCACGCTACAGATCATGCTATTTGGCTCAAATTGCTTTGTCGTCCCATGAGCAAAGACAGCAGATTTCAAATTGCATATTTCTTGCACTATTCGAGCACCTGCCATCAAGATGAAGAGAGCGCAATAGTCAGCTCAGAAAGTTCAAATCTCATTCATTTGCTCCCTATGGGAATTAAAATGGTTAAAGATGGAACTAAAAAAATTTAAAAAGGTAATTGCGACATTTTTTGTGACAATTTGGACATTTTTTTATATGAACTGCAAGATATAAGTGCAGAACTGCAAGAAATAAAATCGCAATTCTGAGAAGAAAAGTCAGAATTGTGACATAAAAAGTCGCAATTGTGAGAAAAATGTTGCAATTTCCTTTTTTATTTTTATTTTTAGATTTAAAAAAAAATATTTTAAAAAATAATTGCAAGACAAAGTCAGAATTCTGAGAGAAAAAGTCAGAAACACAAGAAATAAGGTCAGAATTGTGAGAAAAAGTTCCAATTACCTTCTTTAGAAAATATTTTTTATTAATTTATTTCATAGAAAAAGCAAGTATGTCAAACAGTCCTGAAATACAGGAAGATGTTCAGTATTGCTAAGTATTCAAATAAAGGTGTGAGCGTTAGTTCATTCAAGTTCAGAGCTCATGCATGTGATTTGTGAGGAATATAGCATATAGTGCATGTTGTGTAGTGTGCATACTGTTTAAAAATAAAAACAGTAAATGAACCAGCAGGCATTATTCCATGATAAACTTGGCATGTGCTGTCATGTGACTTCATTGCACGTGAATCCAGTTATTATTTTGGAAATAAATGATTATCGCATTGATGTTGCACAAATGCAGCTGCATGAACACATGAGTTTAAACAGTCGACATGCTGAAATATGACAGGAGTTCAGTCAGACATTTACTGTATCTGTATCCTTCCAGTGACCCAGTGACCTCCAATCAGCTGCGTTTCACTGGGACGAATCACTGAATGAGGTTTGAGCCTTAATGAAGTCTGTTTGATTAGACAAAGTCGTTTCATATTCATTGAAACGTTGGGCGTGAGCAGATAGTGGCGTTAGTGGATAAAGGTCTCTGTGTTAATTACTGGCTGTTTATTATAACACTGATACCAGATCACAGCTGGCCTTGAATGCAGAAAACCGCTCTAATCCGAGAGACTAGTTGTCTGTCTGCTGACCGTTAATTAAGATTAGCCTGATGAAGTTGCACCTCATTTGCATTTGTTTAGGTCCTAAACTGGGGTTTATGAGGGAACAGGAGGTATGTGAGTTATAAAAAAAAATTAAATCAAAAATGTAAAGCTAAAATATGGTGTTTAAAGTAAATACAAATAAATGAATAAACAAACAAATTTTAAATCTATAAATAATACATTTAAAACAAATAAAATCAATAAGTGAATAAATTAACTAAAAACAATCAAAATAAAACGCTTACAAAAAAAGAATGAAATGTTATTTTTCTTGCATGTCATATGACCATTAACCCACATCAAAAAATTGTGAATGTGAATATGTTGCTAAATTATTGAAATATTAACTTAAATCTCAAGGAGACTACTTAAATCTTAAGGAGACAAGGAGAATATTTTAGCTCAAATGGGTTCAGAGGACAAAAAAAAGATTACAAAAATAAAAAATGTATGTATGTAAAATGTATTTTTTGTTTCAAACAAAACATTTTAACATTGCTCATTCTCCTTCAGTAGTGCTTAAGGGAAGTAAAGTAAAATAAAATAATAAAAAAAATAATAAACAATGAACAAATAAATGAACTGCCATCAAAAAAAATAAATAAATAAAAAATCATGAACATGAATATGTTGTTAAATTATTGAAATATTAATTTAAAAAGAGACTTAAAGGGTTCAGCTGACAAAAAAATAAAAAATTGTAAATCCCTGCTTAGCAAATAACATCATATTTTTCAGTTATGAACATCATAATGGAGATTTACTTTGTCATTCAGGCTCTTAACAGTGTTTGTGAGAGTCTTTTGTCTGTAATGTGAAATCTGGATTCTGGCTCTACCTGTCGCTCAGGTGTTTGAACAGATCAGCTTCCCTGAGCAAATCTGAGAGCATTTCCTCACTGAAATTCTATCATTCTATCGAGTGATAATATCATTCTATCGAGTGATATTAGTGGTGTTTGGTGTTGTTTAGGCTTAGAGATTTTAGTTTTTGAATAAGTATTGCATTTCACTGTGGGCCTCTGTTTTCATCATTAAATGTAAAAGTCTGTATATAATGGCCATTAAGCAGTGAAGTTTCCCAGCAGCTGCTGCAGTCGAGTCGCAGCTCTGGTTTCAGGCGTTTCCGGTGCTGATGGTGGAGTCAATCGCTGTGGGTGAAGCTCATGATGGTCAAACCCACATCCGCTGTTCCTCCAGTCTATAAACAAACTCTCTCTCACACACACTCACGTTCGTGCTCAGATTGAAGTTGGATGACATCATTTCCTGTGCAGCCACTTGTTGATGTTGTTGTGTTGCTCCTCTGGGAGTGTCTCAAGGTTTCTCAGAGAAGAATCTGAGTGAGTGAGAGAGAATAAAGAAAAAAAACAACTGTATTTTGCATGGTAAAAAAAAAAAGTAATTTTTAGATACTACAATTTAATCTTATTTTTATATAATAGTTTTATTAATATTTTAAATTAGTTTTTATTTTTATGTTTTGTTTTCATTTTAATTTTAGTTAAGCTTTAATTTGTTGTGTTTCGTCATTTTTAAATTTTGTTAAAAATGTCTACTTTAAAAATATGTCTATTTTATGTTTTTATCCAATTTTATTTCAGTTTTAGTTAATTAACAGCTAAAAAAAAAAAAAAAAAAAAATTTACTAAACTAAATAAAAATTTGAAATGTTGCCTTGGTAACTAATTGAAATAAAATAAGTTTTCTGTATTTTATAATTTTTTTTTCCCCCCGGTTAACATTTTGTTTTAGTTAACAATCGCCCTGCTCTACAATATATTTTAGTTTTAACTGGTTTATTCGAAATCATTACAGTAATTTTTAAATTAGGGAAAATGTGTTTAAATCTAAAAATAATATCAACATAAAAATAATGTCACAATGCAAAAGATATTAAATGGTCCTTAAATAGGCTTCATTTCCAGATGCTTTCTTGAAAGCCTTTGTGAGATTCACATCTACGCTGCTTTTATGTTTGTTTTGTAATCTATAAATATATTTGCATTATATCTGAAATGCACATGAATCAGGTGTGGCTTCCCGAAACCCATAGTTCTCTGAAAACGCTATTAATACGCACTCTATTTATAGAGCCGTCATCGGAGCGGACGAAGCCTTTTGTGTGGATTAAAGGTCTCTGTTGTGATTGATTCTCATCAGATATCAGCTTAGACAAAAGCAGACGTCCAGCCGTTCATATAAACACTGTGAGAGAGAGATACAGTAATTCAGCTGAACATGAAGATTGTGTGATTGTTTACTCGCCCTCATTTCTGTTCAATCTGTGTGCTGTTGTTTTGTGAGTGGAACATTAAAGGAGATGTTCAGCAAACATGATCTTTACATACATGCATACAGTGACCAGAGACTCAACCTCTAAAAATTATGAAAAAGCTCAACAAAAGTGCCATCAAAGCATGGAAGTGTCTCATGTGCTATTATCAAGTGTATTTGAAGTTATACAATGCTTTGTGTGATGAACAGAAAATTGTATTATTATTGTTGCACATATACAAACACACTTGCACCTCAATTATTGCAACAGGTTTGACATCAAATAATGTTTTTATTATTTATTTATTTACTTACTTAATTAATTGAGAACCAAGCATATTGTACAAACCAGAGTCCATATAACCAAACAAGTCATTTAGAAAGGGCACAAAAGGGAAAAGAACTGTAGAAAAACAAGTTTTTACTTTTAGATATTGTTTCCAAATACATTTTAATGTAAATTCAGTGTTTCCCCTGCCATTATCTTAGGCACCCCCCGCCCCCCTTGAAGGTCAAGTTCATTTTATTTAATTTTATTTTCTCTATAGCACCAGATCACAACAGAAGTCATTTAAAGTTACCTTTCCTATAGAACAGGTCTATACCTTGTTCTTTTTATTAAACAAATTAATAGCCTTACGTTATTTGTCTTATTTACACGACAGCATGTTATTTCTGTCTCTACATTACATTCGCGCTCTCTGTATCACGCACAGCGGAGTTCTGCCCTGATGCACACACACACACACACACACACACACACACACACACACACAAGTGAGCCCAATCCCACTAGTATTTGTAACTATTAAGCCACAAAAAGACTATTTAAAAATGAATTCAGAGTGTCTCTGTGTTAATGAGTGGCGCAGACGCAGATGTTTACTACTCGTACTGAAGCGCGCGTGAAGCTTGCGGTGATATTAGCATCTGCCGTCTCACTAAATGAGGACATAAATACATGAACAACATCTCCAGAACTGCTCTGAGAGTCACTTCATGAGCATTTGACCGTTTCATTTGAGTAAAACTATCATCATATCATATAAGTTACACAAAGAAATGTAAAGATATTCACGGCAACCCGTCAAAATAAAAGTTCGGGTTTCAATTGTTTAATTTTCATTAATTAAAAGATAAATTGAATGTTTTTATGCCGGAAAAAATGGAACACCCCCCACCCCCCCAAAGCCATAAACCTAGGGGAAACACTGCAATTTTAAATTGTTCAATCTGCTGCAAAAAAAAAAAACAAAAAAAACAACATTTTACTCATATATATATATATATATAAAATATAATATAATATATATATATATATATATTTATTTATGTGAATATAACAAACAAATATAAAAAAGTAGATAAATACTATATTTTTATCACCATCCAATGAGAAACAACTTAACATCACATCAGCTTCTACAAAATTTAATCTTAGTATCCTTTTGTTAATTCTCAATTCTCTCCAAACAGTGTGTGCTTAAGGACACTAATAATTGACTAATGGTTTCAGAAGCATTTTAACATCAAATGACCTGTGCACGCAGGCTTATGGATTATTATTATGATACTGTGATGGTGTGTTTTATGGTGCTTATATAAATTTTTCTGTCCTTTTTGGAGGTTGACAGACATGAAATTTCTTTAACTCTCCTTTTGGTGTTCCACAGAATAAATAACAGCATACAGGTTCAAACACAACATAATCATAATGATCATTTCAGAGGAAAGTGGCAGGAAAAGCATGCATGAACTGAGTGGATCTTTTCACATCTTATTCTCTCAGTTCACGTCACTGCGCTGCAGGATTCTCAGATTCTTCGTGGGTTAAATGTCAGTGATTTGTTTTTTTTTGGTCAGCTAAACTAGGTCTGTTGTAGGCAGTGTTCCCAGTGAAAGCTTGGCACCGCTGGACACTGGGAGCGACCCGCAGCTGTCCAGATCTTTGTCCTTATGTCCCAGCACAGAACACAAGCTCTCAAACTGGGTCGTGAAGATCGCAGGCCGAACAGAAGAGCAGGAGAGTCAAAGCAGGGCTGCAAATACCGATTCATCTGTTCACGATTCATTTAAAATTGAAGCCTATTAAGCAAAAAATAAGACTTCACAATGACTAAATGCAAACTCAACAACCAGACAAGTGTTTAAGTTAGAACTGCAAGAACTAATCAATGGAATCGATAAAAATCAATTCACTTGATAAAGATTACTGGAGTGAGTGTGTTTTATAAGAAAATACTATTTCTGTTGCCATTTTTCCTTAGAAATACATTTCATTAATGCATTTGGTAGATGCTTTTATCCAAAGCAACTTACATTGCATTTAAGCCATACTTTTTTTTTTTATTCAGTTCATGCATTTTTTCCCTTTATGCAACTGAAATGCACGACTTACATTTATGCATTTGGCAGATGCTTTTATCCAAAGCAACTTGCATTGCATTCACACTGTTGGATCAGTTCATGCATTCCCTGAGAATTAAACCCATGACCTTGGCGTTGCAAGCACCATGTTCAATGGTTTGGGCATCAGAAACACCTGTATACACAGAAATGTATTTCATTATTGTCAAAGTGTCATCACTAACTACACTGAAAAATTTCACTAAATACACAGTTTACCTTGGAACTAATTTCACTCAAAAATTGCTAGTAAATTTGACAAATAATTATGAGGAAATATTAAAGGGGTCCTATTATGCTTTTTCACTTTATGAATTTTAGTCAGTGTGTAGTGTGTATGTTTGGGCATAAAAAAGATCTACAAAGTTACAAATCTCAAAGTCCACTCCAAAGGGAGATATTTTGTTTTTAAAAAATCCCTTTTCAAGAACTACAACGAACGGCTCGTTTGGACTACAAAGTTGTTTTCCTGTATTTGTGACATCACAAATTGGCCCATTAGAATATCATTAAAATAAATCCCACCTCCGGAAATTCAAATGCATGTTTCAAAATCTAAACTCGGTGCAGGTGTTTTTATATCACCGTATTTCTGATGGAAACCGACTGTCTTCAGAAAATTTTAGATGTCATTTTCATTTCATCTTGCATGTAATGTTTGATAAAGCAGGGTTTGTGAGCGGAGCTCTCCTTTGTGTACAGCGTTACCGGGGAAACCTCGCTCTCTCCCGCTCCAACAGCGCCTCCCGCTGGCAGAGAATTAATTAGCATATATATGCCGCCACAAATAGTGTAACTCTGTGGGACTATGATATAAATAAATTCAACTGTATAACAGTTTCACTGCAATTCATGTTATAATGTTAGAATTATAGAACAATAAACATAATACATATTACCCTTGCACTTATCTGTACATAGTAAATGCAGTTATTTTTATGCTGTTGTTGACATCCTATTTAAAACGTGATTTAGCCAAAAAACAACAACAATATCGTTACCACTTCTTATCTCTTGTAATATCCGTGCGTGCAAAGGTTCTGCATGATCCTCTTGTTCAATATTCTCGGGGTCTGAATTGATATGGCAATATTGACGGATTTGCTGTTTTGTCAAGGGGCGTGGCAGTACTGAAACACCGTCTAAGCTGTTCGCCAATCACAACGCACTGGGACAGCTAACCAATCACAACACATTTCGTTTTTCGGAAGGCGGGCCTTCATCAAAACCGGAACTAATCCAGCCGTTTGTGTCAGGCTGGGGAGGAAGGTATTGTAATAATGTAAATGATGTGAAAAAAAATACGATTTTCGAACCACCAAGCATGAGAGCATGTTCTAGTACACCCCCAAAACAAAATCAAGACTTTGTAAAAGAACATAATAGGATCCCTTTAAGTAGAAGCTTTTCTCCAAAGCAAGTTATATTGCATTTAAGCTATGTTTTTTGTTTTTTTTCTAGTTCACGCATTTTTGTCCTTCATGCAATTGAAATTTATATTTATGCATTTGCCAGATGCTTTTATACAAAGCAACTTGCATTGCATTCAAGGTCTACATTTGATCAGTTCATGCATTCCCTGGGAATCAAACTCATAAATTTGGCGTTGCAAGTACTATGTTCAGTTGTAGAAATTGCATTAAATTGCAAAGAAATTGCAAGTAAATTTCACAAATAAGTACAAAGAAACACAATGAATTAAAAATGAAATTTAGAAGTAGAAAGACTGAAATAGTATTTTCTTGTAAAACATATTCCAATGCATAGAAAACACTGTAGGTTTGTCAGCATTGTTTATGACTGATTTTTGATCAATTAGTTCTTGCAGTCCTCCTAACTCAAATACTCATCCAGTTGTTGAGTCTGAGTTTAGTCATAATGGAGTGTTTTTCTTGAGACATCAGCCCTTGACCCAGAATATAGTGTGCTTGTATCAGAATATATTTTTAATGGCCTCATTTTGTGAAATCTGATCATAAATATGGTGGCTGATCAAAGGTAGGAGCATCTTTCATCTCCTCGCAGCAGATCCCAGTATCACCCATCAGCGTTTATATAACAGCAGCTCCTGCAGGATTTACCATCCTTCTGAATCTGCTGACCTGAGGACTGATGGGATGATTTATGGAATTAATAACTTGATAACATTCGGTATACTCAAATTTAAATGAATAGTTCACCTAAAAGACCTGCATGACTTTCTTCTGTCAAACACAAAAGATGATATTTTGAAAGTCATTGGGGTCCAAACCAGTACATTTTGTCCCTTGTATGGACAAAAACATTATTGTGTTAATAAAACATCACATTATGTGCAGATGCATCATATGCATGAAGAGGAAACATGTCCTGATAGAGTGTGTGTGTGGCATGTTGAGGAGTGTGTGTGTGTGTATGTATGTGTGTTTTGGAGCTGATCCTGATTATATTTTCGCGTTTCGTGTTGTTCTGTTCTCTTCTCTGGAACTTGGACCTCTTTGCTTCGTTCTGCCTGTAGAACCAATTTAACAGTGTCCAGTGTGACCCATTTACAGGACCTGAGAGAGACACACACGGCACGCTGTAGCCTACTTACACTAGCCTATATATACCAGCACCGCACACTCATTCAAAAGTTTGCTCTGGAAGTGTGTGTGAAGAAAGATGGTCATGTATTTAATCTGTGTTTGCATTCATCACTGTCATTATGAGTGCTTAGAATTAATATTTGCTCAAGTGTCACTGTTAGTATTTGAATGCAAAATATACGCACACTGTAGTCAACTAATAGTCTTAATTGGCTGGTTTTGGGTTTGTCTGAGATGTTTCTTAGGGTTTGTTCTTATACAATGTGTTCCTGTGTTCATATTGTAGACGTCTAGACCTAAGGTTGGTGAATTTTCTGCCATGAACTCAGATGATCTGTGTTCGGAGATCTCAGCGATCTCAGATTTTCCACGCTGAGCTATTTGTGATGCTCGTAATGTCCCTGAGGTTTTATCGCACAGATCTGTGTCCCAGAATACTTTACAAGAAAGTAAAATTAGTAGCAGCTCGTCTAAAAACTGAAGCAGATGAAGCCGATGAGGGTGCCGTTTACACCTGCTATTAACATCTGTCTCAGCTGATCTGATCGCAAGTGAACAGCATTAAATAACCACATAGTAGGGAACGTTCTCAGCAAGGTTCTCCTAAAGTTGTGAACAAATGTTCTTCCAGCAACGTTAATGGAACGTTTGCTCAGAGATCTTTTATTCATGGAATGATTTTTTCCTGAAACTTATCAGTTGGACATTCAACTAACATTTTTGAATGTTACAACATTTGAAACAACTTTTGAAACTTTTGAAAGTAACATTCTCATAATTGCAAAATGATACAATGGAATGTTCCATTAATGTTCCCGTAAACAAGAAAAAAAATGTTTTTAAAACATTAAAAAAAACTGTACTTTTCTTTTTGTACTTCATCCAGTAACATTAACATAGTAAATGATGTATTCAGTCATGTCATTGGTAAAGTCACATTCATTTCTGTAGTGCTTTGTATAATACAGATTATTTCAAAACAGCTCCACAGAAATAAACAGAAAAATAACACTGTTAATATTCATCAGTAAATTCAATTTCAGCTGTAAATCAGCTGTACAGAAGAGAATAGTCATTATTATTAATTGTTATTATTAATTCAGTTTAAATTTTGTTCTCATTCAACAGTGTCAATGCAGTTAAATTGATAATATTACTGAATATTATTTGAATTTTAATTGTAAAAAATATTTAATTTGCATTTATCAGTTGTAAAAAATACCTATTATTTGTAAAAAAATAAAATAAAAAAGTATTCTTCTTACAATTTCCAACTGATAAAATATTTTATGCATTAGCATATCTAGAACAATGTATATCCATAATAAAAATGCAATTTTGTATTAACTGTAAAAATTATTATATTAAAAAATATTTTTTATTTACAATTTCCACATGATAATATTTTTCACATCTTGGCGTATCTAGAAAAATGTACATCTGTTATAAAAATGTCCATGCCTTTTTAAGATTAGATTAATTTCCTTGACTTTTCCAGGTCTAGAATCCGTAAGAATCTTAATAAAATACCTTAATATCTTGTTTTTTAGTTTTTTTGCTTATTTTAGAGCTTGGTTTTATCTTGATTTCAGTCATTTCAAGTCATCTTGAGGCCCTCTAGTGGGCGTCAGAGCCTTGGTTGAGAACTGCTGAAACAGTACAGTGTGTATGTGGCCAAAAAGAGATGAAACCGGATGTGAGATGTATTGTGTTTAATAGTTCTGTATGGTCTAGTGCTATCAGTATTTGATTGTGGAATAATCCTAAAACATACCATCAGTACTGATATAACAGAGAAAAGGGAAGAAAATGAAGGATGGGGAAGGAAGCAGAGACAAAGAGGAATATCATGAGCGCTAGGAGGGGTTTGAGAATGAGCGCTGATCTCTCTGGGATGGAGACTGAGCTACATTTTACACGTACAGCAGAGAAATGAGTTTCCCTCAGGGACACACAGACACACACACGCTGAGACAGAGCGAGACTGAAGTACTTCAGCTAGTGGAAGTGAAGCGACTGATGTACACACAGCTGCATCAGTATCAGTGAGACAGAACACAAAAACATGCAGGATTTAACATCAGGTATGTGACTAACAGAACCATGTATGTGTGTGTGTGTGTGTGTGTGTGTGTGTGTGCGCGCGCGTGTGAAACTGTGTCACTGTTTGACAGGCATTACAAGGCCACGAGTACAGTCTTAAAGCTATTTTATCCCTAAAGAGACTTTCATTGCTCAGACTAAATGAAATTTCAACTCACTCATATGTTTCTACTAATATTCCACAGGAGAAATAAAACAAACCTGAATGAGTCTATAGCTGTTGTACAGTAAGAGTGTAGAGATATAAAATCAATGTGGAGCTGCTTAGATCATCTGATCAGAATTGTTTGTCACAGCTATCAGGGAATGTTCACATTTTTATAAATGTTATGACAAAATGATTATGGACCGTTTTTGTAACTTTGTTAATATTTGATGTACATTCTCATAATATTGAGAGAACAAAGCTCTTAGAACAAATGTCTTGGTGTTCTTTTCTCTTGGTGAACATTCTCATAATGTTGAGAAAACGTTCTTAGAACATCATTCTCAAAATGTCCTTGTTATTTGTACTTGAACATTATAAGAAACGTTTTTGAAAACTTTAAATAATGTTATAATCACAATAAGAAAACAGGACATTTTAATGTTCTTAGAATATATTATATATTATATATATAATATATATATATATATATATATATATATATATATATATATATATATATATATATATATATATATATATATATATATATAATATATTATATTATATTATATTATATATATATATATATATATATATATATATATATATATATATATATATATATATATATATTATAGGAGATGCAAGAGACTTAAGGGCCTACATGAAACAGCATTCACAACTCATTTGACTTCCGTAATTTGACGAACTTCCATGTAATTCTGGATAAAAAGAACAACAACTGGAATGTTGAAAAGGAAGTAAATGAGTTTGTTTTGAAGTCACATGACTCACATTGTTCTGTGTTTAATCTCACTGTTGTCTTGGACAAAATGTCAGATTTGTCAGAGGGAAGTAGGAGGCAGCAGACGCTGAAAGGCTTTTTGACTGGAGTCACGCTGCTCTGGAGTGTTTTCTGTTGCACACAGAGATTTCAGTGTCTCAGAACAATGAATACAACACCGTCCTGCAGCATGATGTTGAGCTGAAACACTGAAGGAGATCCGTGTAGTTCCGTGTATTTAATATCATTCAGGAAGAGATCCGGATCAGTGATCCTGAATAAAGCCGTATGATGCATTTGGTCAAAGCCTTTTCCTTTTAGTACAGATCTGACAACTCAAACACTGAACATTAAACATCAGCCAGGTGAGGGATTTTGGTTGCAGTCAGTTCTTTATTACGTTTGCATTTATTCATTTATGTGAAGTGACTTACAAATGTGGAACAAGCAGCTATTCATAGCACACAATGGCAAGATTAAAGAATAAACTAGATTAGTACACAAACTAGAGCAGAAGAGGAAGATACGGATTCATTTTTCATATTTAAATAGGAGTTATTGTAGTAAATGTCTTTGTTTATGGTTGTAGTTAGTTTAGTTCTTCTGTCTTCAGCTGTTTTTGAAGGTTATGATGGTCTTTAATGGTCATATGGAGATTGGAGTTCATTCCACCACAGAGGAACAGAGAAGGTGAAGGGTCTGGAAAGCGACTTTGTGCCTTGTCATGAATGAACAAACACCTGTAAGTATGTTTCAATTCTGAAAATTCAAAGTCTTTAATTTGATGCTTGAAGTTCAACTGTTGATGGGACATTTGAGTCATGTTCTTGGTCTCATTATGAATGCTTCATTAGTCAGGGCTCAATATTAATGTTTGTCTGGGACAAGTAGCCTGGTTAAAATGTCAATAACAAAAAAATACTAGGGAAGCACCCAGTGGTGGCTGATCAATAGGGGGCGCTGGGGCGCCGCTCCCATCAAGTTAGCCAGGGAAGAAGCCGACTTCTTGTTTAGAATGTTAAATATATATTGCAAATTAATCACGAAATTACATTTAGTCGTATTATTCGACTGGTAATCATGTTAGCACCTATTAAAAACTAAAAAAAAATCAAAACTTTTTTTTTGTGTGTGTGCAGGGCGCCAGACTAATGTGTGTCTATTAGGTCTGTAAACTTTTGAAACGCATGTGTCTTGAGGCTTATCTCTAATTGGCTTGTTTCAGATTGTCCTCGGGACACAGATCACTGTGCCCCAGACCCTCCCACTTTAGATCTTATCAAATCAGTATTGTTTTTATACATTTATTTTGGCCTAATGTGATTGGACCGTTGGATGAATTTGAATTTGTGATTGGATGAATTTATATGCATTTTTTTTTTTTTTTTTTTTAATAAAAAGTAAATTTTATTGAACCATTTTCAGTCTTTATCTTGAAGGATTTGCTACCCTGTGGCTCCCTCGTGTGGACAATTATCTCTGAATTACGTTAATATAAATGGATCATATTTTTTTGAATGATTACAAATGTTTAATGATTACTTACAGATAATATACACACTGATTCACTGATTTGGTATCTTATTTTACACTTTAACAGTTGAAATTTTCACCTTACATTTGCAGTAATGATTCATTATTATGTCAAATGGTTATTTAACAATTGCATTCAGTCATATGCTGTTGCATTAACAGTGTGATTAAGTTGTGTTTTGTACATTTAAAAAAAAAAAAAAAAAAACTTTCTGGACAAGAAATTTTTTTATTTGGACAAGCACATGTGAAGACTTAAAGGCAGGGTAGGTGATTTGGTTTTGTTCTGCTGGTTGAAAGTTTCTTCATATCCTGATAGCAATCACTAAGTGAAGTGGTCTAAATGTATTTCTATGTATTTATATTCTCTGTGGAAGGTGAAGGACCATAAAATGTTTGTCCAATCATATTCTTTGGTCCGAGGGCTAGGATAGGTTGTCCGACCTGCCTGTCAACGTATGTATTTGCTGGTTAGCCTGTATGCGCTCATGTGTTTTGGAGGAGGTGTGGCTTTGGAGACTGATTATGCAGGGAGGGTGGGATCTTATGCTTTCAAATCTAGCCTCTCCCAAATTGCCTACCCTACCTTTAATGATTCAGTGTATTTGAATGAATCGGGTGAGTCATGATTCAGCGAGCCATTCATAAAGAATATTTATGTAAGAGCTGATAGAACACAGATGGGAATATTGCTTCAGAATAAATTACATGTACACCAAAAAAAAAATCCGGACAAGCTACTTTTTTACTTGGACAAGTGAATGACCAATCATCAGTATAAATAAAATGCTTGACCTTAACTTGCTCCACCTCTGAAATGACTTTGTCTTCTAGGCTGGACAGGCTGTTGTTTAAAGGTCAAATGTATAATTTCTGCTTCACCAAAAGGAATCATAATCAGTTTGAACAGCCCAACTGTCTCAGACTAAATAGACTAATGACTCAACTAATGACCTGAGTTTGGGCCGGATCTGCCCATCTGTCTTTGTAAAAAGTGTTTGAAACTTGTTTAACCTGTTTGAAAACAGTCATTTCTGTCATGACAACTTTTGGAGAGTTTAGCATAATAATAATAATAATAATAATAATAATAATAATAATAATAATAATAATAATAATGTGTGGAATAGATCTGCTACACAAGTACCCAGACTTACTACTGCCAGTACATCCACAGAAATGGAAACACTGCTGCTGCGCATATAACGTATATGAAATAACCCCCATATATAACATACATGATATCACTCTGTAGAATATTTATACAGGTGGAGCTGGGGAGGTGGAGGGTTTCTGAAGCATGTGGAGCAGCAAGCTCATTGGCTGCTGATGTCCAATTAGCTGTGGCATGTGATTCATGATGTGATTATATTAGGGATGCACCGAAATGAAAATTCTTGGCCGAAACTGTAACCGAACAAAATGAAACACTGGGCCGAAGGCCGAATAACAAACGCAGTTTTTCAAGTTTTTTTTCCCCCATGTATTTTGCCCCTTTTTTTTTTTTTTTTTTTTTTTTTAACTATTGCTTAAATTCAATAGCCAAAATGTGCTTTTTACTGTTCTGTCTTGCTTTTCAAAGAAAAAATCAATTACAAAACAAGAATTTAAAAATATATACATTGCCTCTCACTCTATGCTGGTTGCTATTTGATCACGTCACCAAAAATGTCATTGTTCGGTATTGTCCGGTATTCTGTCTTTTTGCTTATCCGGCCAAACACTTAAAGAGCTTTTTTTTTTTTTTTGGCTATTTTCGGCTGCCGAACATTCGGCATTCGGTGCATCCCTATATTATATCAAATTGATATCGGCCTGCACCATCTAGAGTTTCATGACAGAACTTTGTATTAATTGTGCGGCTCTGAAATGCAATGTAAAATGAGCTGTGAGTGCCATTTCTTCCACATTCTGGTTAAAGCAAAGGAAACACACAGATGTCACAAATGGTTATTTAATCAGCTTTAGTGACTGCATTGTTTGAAACTGTCAAGGCAGTTCAAACTGGGATTAATTTCTCTAATCTAGATTAGTCTCATATGCGGCGTGAATCCTGATAAGAAGACCAGCAGTACTGTTGTTTTGAATGATGGTCTCCACTAGAGCTGCACGATTCTGGATAAATTGAGAATCGTAATTCTCCCACGATTCTGAACAAAACAATGTGTGACAAAATATTATTGCTGCAGTCTATTTAAAAGTGTTTAATTTGAATGAATTATTAAACATTTTAATATATATGTATTTAAAATATTATATATTTAATACACCAAATTTTAATATTAAAATTATGAAAAAGTGGTTTGAATAAATGATTGATTCAATGACTCACTCATAAATACTTCACTTGTTTCATTACTGGATGAATCAGCGTTTTTGAACGAATCTCTTAAATGAATGATTCAATGACAAATACATTTTTTAACAGTCACTTGTTGTCACCTAGTGGCAAAACAATGCAATCGACAAACATTGTTTGAAGTGCCAGTTACTTTCAAAAGGGGATTTACTCTATTTTGATAGCTACCATACATCAGTCTGAACTATAAGCTTTCATCCCAGTATTTCTGTGATAACATGAATGACTGTAAGACCGAAATAATACTTTGTGGTTGAAAAGACTGTTTGTGAAGCCGTTTCTTACCCAAACGTAGCAGCTGTCTGCTCTCGGTGTCAAATGCAGATTTTAATGTTCCGGTATGATTTTTTTCAAAGGTTTAATAGACACAGGCGAATTGTTGTCATTTAAAAATGAGATGACATGGGTGATTTTTTTTTTTTAATGATTAATCGTGCAGCTCTAGCCTTCACCATCTTCACCTCTGTTATGCTGTTCATGGGTTCTCTTCTCAGGGTTCCTACTCTAAGCCAAATGTCCAATTCCCTGGCTTTTCCCTGACTTTCACTGACAAAAAAGATGAATTTCCATGACCTATAATGGACGGAAAAACAGGCCGCTGTTGTGCTGAGCACTGAGGAGACAAAAACCAGCCACAGACAGCATTTTAAATCCATCCATTTGCAAGCTTTATTTACTAGTTCACAGAAGTTTTTAAGTTAATCACACATACACACCTTTTTTTTTTTTCTCGCGTTTACCCGTTAAATGCACTTTGATATTTTTCTGTACTATTTCTACAGAAATTAAATTATGGTTTTTATACTTTCAAGGATTAAGGATTTTCTGTTTGTCATCAAGTTCATCATTCAGACTTTATATTTCTTCACATTTAGTTTTTGCTTTTCTGTCATCTACTTTTAACACCCAGTCTTTGAAGTGCTCATTTTGTATCCAAAGCTCTTGAAATTTACATTTTCCTGCATGTTTGCTTTAGTTAACAGGTGCAGCCTGACTGCATTTAACTTAGGTGATTGCCAGTTGACGAGCGGGAAGGGAATAAAATGGCACTGAAAAATAAGCCTAACCATAACAATAGGCAAAACATGTGAAACAATGCAATAAAAAAAAATGGTATAGAAAAATTACATTTTGATAAATGGAAACTAAAAATTAAAGCGACAAACAAAAATCCCTGATATTCCATGACTTGGACGAGAAACTTTCAATGTCCGGAATAGACCTTTTTAAAATTCCATGATAGTCCAGAAATGTCATGACCCATGGGAACCCTGTCTTCTTCTCCACGCAGGTTTTCTGATCTGGCGTGTCTTTGGTCATGGCGCTGGTCCAGTCTCTCCCTGTGTCCATTGATCATCAGGGGCCAGTTCTGGACCCGCGTCTCCATCCGGCTTCTCCTCCTCTGATGGGAGCGATGGGTGCCGTCAGCAGCATGATGCAGAGTCACATCACTTACCCTGACCGCGCAAACATAGAGGTCAGCACTAACTTCCGCAAGGGCACGCCGGGCTCTGGACGCCTGCTGTCCGAAAGCTCGCCGGACGCTCTGGGCAGTCGCACTCCGTCCAGCAAGAGGAGAGGCATCGCCGGCAGAGCCAAGGGCTTCGGGACTCGCTCATATTCACATGAGGACTTGATAAGAGACTGGAACGATAATCATTTGGATGTGGGTTCGACTGGTTTGAACGGACCTCCGAAACTGGTTCCTGTGTCTGGACAATTAGAAAGAGTGAGTACTGGATTAGGGGATTAATAAAATAATCCCGTTCCCTTCTCTTATTTTTCTCACTTCCTGTTTTATTATAAAACAGGTCAGTAACTTTACATTTGTTTAAAGAGATACATACATACATACATACACAAATGTGACCCTGGACCACAAAACCATTCATAAGTGTCAATTTTTCAAAACTTGAGGTTTATACATCATCTGAAATCCGAATAAATAAGCTTTCCAGTGATGTATTGTTTGTTTAAGATAGGACTGAGATACAGCTATTTGAAAATCTGGAATCTGAGGGTACAAAAAAAAAATCTAAATATTAAGAAAATCGCATTTAAAGTTGTGCAAATGAAGTTCTTAGCAATGCATATTACTAATTAAATATTAAGTTTTGATATATTCACGGTAGGAAATTTACAAAATATCTTCATGGAACATGATCTTTACTTAATATCCTTATGATTTTTGGCATAAAAGAAAAATCAATAATTTTGACCCATACAATGTATTGTTGGCTATTGCTACAAATATACCTGTGCTACTTATGACTGCTTTTGTGCTCCAGGGTCACATATGTAATAAAACTTCTAATATTGTATAGATTAAATTTTATTTATACACACACACAAACAAATGTAAAATAAAATTTCTATATTTGATAATTTTAAGTTAACTTCAAACAATTATATTTAAGTATTTATGTAAATTTAGATAAATGACATATTATAAAATGTAAGTGTTTTAAGTTTATATATATATATATATATATATATATATATATATATATATATATATATATATATATATATATATATATATATATATATATATAAAATGTATACAATATTAGAAACCATTACATTTAATTTCATTTAAAAAAAATAATTTTAGTTATTGATATTATTTATTAAATGAGCACTAGATGATGCGAAAGGTAAAGTTAATCTTTAACAACACAATTTAATAACACCATTAAATGTAATTTGTAATCTCTAATATCTCATTTTAATAATATTGTATTGTGCTGGCTACACAGTTTTTATGGCCTTATTTAAATATTCTTCATACTTTTTATTATTTTTAATCACTTTTATGTGAAGCACTTTGAATTGACATTGTGTATGAAATGTGCAATATAAAACATTTAAATTCACATTTAAAACTATTGTATTTAATATTTAGTGCTTTATTTTTAAATTAATAGAAATTTAATATATCATCCATATGAACACAGTTATCATCTTATGGACTGGTTTTTCCTTAAACTCAAACCATTAAAGTTAAGACTGGCATTCAAGGCCTGAAGCCTAACCTTAACTCTAGCATCCTGCTATACCAAAAACCTGATTGGTCGCTAATAATATCGTCCCACAACCAAAATTTGACATCGTTGATCTAGGCCAGGGGTCATCAAACTTGATCCTGGAGGGCCGGTGTCCTGCAGAGTTTAGCTCCAACTTGCCTCAACACACCTGCATGGAAGTTTCAAGTATACCTAGTAAGACCCTGATTAGCTGCTTCAGGTGTGTTTAATTAGGGTTGGGGAGCTAAACTCTGCAGGATACTGGCCCTCCAGGACCGAACTTGGTGACCCCTGATCTAGGCACATGATCTTTGACAAAATTCAAGCTCACCAAATAGGAACCATGTATTTGTAGTTTTATCACCGTTTGCATGCTAATGCATGAGTTTCCTCATGATTTCTGGTAGTGGTTGAATGTTCGGGATTAATTGCAAAATTTAACCATAATAGAGTAAAAGTTTATAATTTGTTTGTATTTACACAAGCAAACGAATTTTAAACTATTCCAGTGAGAGAAAAGGCGAAAGGGAACTTTATTCGTTACTCACGTGCTGTTTTCCATGTTTACAGCCGCTCACCGAACTGAATCCTTTTTCAGATCTCCTTCACTCCTTGCCTTTGAACAGACACATATACACATAAATTTATGACAAAATACCAATCTCAACAATCATTCAGGCAAACGCAGTCAGTTATGTCTCAAGTGAGTGAAAACAGCTGAGAAAGAAATTGGATGTGTGTCGTTATATTGGATCCGTGCATCAGGTCTTAAAGGGACAGCGGCCTATAAATACTGCTGCTGTTATTAATGCTCATCAAACAACAAAACAGCTTTGACAAAGATCTATATTTAATTTATACAGTGAACACACTATGCAGTGTTATTTTTCTCTAATTATTACATTTCTGTATTTTAATACCATTCAATTCAATTCAGGTTTATTTGTATAGCGCTTTTCACAATTCAAATTGTTGCAAAGCAGCTTTACAGGAAATTAAGGGGGTGAGTACATTATCTGTAAATTCTTGTTCTGAAAGTGAACTACTCCTTTAAGTAATAAATGGAAGCTTATCCGAAAAAAGACCCGATCCATGGATCAAAAACCGTAATGTGATCCGTACCGTGAGATTTGTGATCAGATGAACCACTAATTTCTGGTGTTTGTTTCTCTCAGAACATTCAGCAGGCCATAATCAGACCCACTGCCTTCAAACCCGTGATCCCTAAGAGCCGTAACGGCGTTCAGTATCTGTCCCCGCAGCTCGGAGCCGGTCTGTCGGGAAGCCAAGGAAACCTCAGCATGTTTTCTCCAGACGACGAAGACGACGTCTCACCCATAACAACAGAACGCCGCAGCTCTTACAGTGGCGCTCGCAACGCTTTCTTCAGCCAGTCCTTCACCAACTCCCTAACCAACCTGCCAGCCTTCAGCGGGTCTGTGTTTAACGCCTGCCAGAGCGAAGCCGACAGTGGCCGATCCTCGTCCAGCAAGAGCTCCGGCCCACTGCTGACCATCGAGGCCTATGAGGCCATCGTCAGAGAGCTGGAGGACAAACTGAGAGAACGAGATCTGGAGCTGCAGCAGCTCAGAGAAAACCTGGACGAGAATGAAGCAGCCATCTGTCAGGTGTGTGAGAGATGATTTCCGTCTCAAGAGACCAGGGAATGATCTCTGTTAGAAAGATTTATCAAGAAATGAAGTCGTTTTACCTTGAAGTCAATGTTTAAATTTAGAGTAAAGCCAGGCTACTGTGGAAAAATACCACATATTAAAACTGATATGAAAAGGAATGAGGAAGCTCAACAGAGCTCAACAGTCGGTTACAGAAGTAAACATCTCATTCCTCCATAAAAGTAACTTAAAAAAATATAATAATAATAATAATAATAATAATAATATTATTATATATATATATATATATATATATATATATAATATATATATATATATATATATATATATATATATATATATATATATATATATATATATATATATATATATATATATATATATATATATGAAAATGCAGATAAAAGTTATCCAAAATCTGGTACAATTTATTAAATGAATTCATGTTAAAAATTGTATAACAAATATAGAAATAATTTTGTTTATTGTGTTTTCTTTTACATTTTTAAATAATTTTTATTATTTAATGACATAAAATTTAAAAATTGTTTTAAAAATTAATGTATAAAAATTGTATTAATTTATTTTATATTAAAATAAAATATATGTATATATATATATATATATATATATATATATATATATATATATATATATATAAATAAAAACAATGGTATATATTTTTTATGTCATATAAACTGTGCAGTGTGAGGACCAAACCAAATCTCCAGTTTCTCTTATGAGAACCAGGCTGAAAAACTTATGTGCACCCCTGATGATAGTTATGGTTTTTGCTGTTAATTGGCCTTAAACTGAATCCGCAGATGCTAAACTGTGTGTGTGTTGGTGTAGGTGTATGAGGAGCGTCAGAAGCGCACAGAGCTGGAGATGGAGGAGTTCAGACAGACGTGTGCAGCTAAGATGCAGAAGGCGTCTCATAAAGCTCAGCGCGAGCAGCAGCTCCTGCAGCTCCAGATGTTTCAGCTGCAGCAGGAGAAGAAGAAGCAGCAGGAGGACATGACGCAGCTCCTGCAGGAGCGCCAGAGGCTCGAGGAGCGCTGCGCCTCCTTCGAACGAGAACACACACAGCTGGGGCCCAGACTGGAGGAGACCAAGTGGGAGGTGAGGAGTCCAGAAGCACTGGTCAGTAGGGCTGTCAAATAAAAATTCAAGGTCACACTTTATATTAGGTGGCCTTAACTACCATGTACTTACATCAAAAAATACATTGTACTTATTGTGGTCATATTGTATTGCAAAACACTTTTGCTGCTATTGAGGTGGGATATGGGTAAGGTTAGGGACAGGTTTGGTGGTATGGGTAGGTTTAACAGATGGGATGGGTCAACAGTGTAATTATAAATGTAATTACATGCAGGTTTTTTTAAAAATATAAGTACAATGTATGTACACAATAAATGCATTGTACCAAATGATTAATTTAAATTTAAGTACATAGTAGTTAAGGCCACCTAATATAAAGTGGGACCAAATTCGAATTTTGAATATCCGTCGAATTTAAAATAAAAATCCACATTCGAATGCAAAAACATTGCATTGGAATTTTAGGTGTGCGTCAGGCTGCCTTATCAGTGGAGCACGAAATACAATGACGATATAAGTGTTGTTGCTTTTTAATGTTTTTCACAGTCTATCCAGCTGAAGCCACTAGATGCGGCGCTGCTGCGTTGTTCATTCAAAATATTGTGGAAAAAGAGAACATTAATGCGGAGATGTTGTTGTTTACGTCAAAACTGAAACCAAGCCGTTCACACAGAATGCATATTTTGTGCATGTTCTAGAGGGACATCTATCACCGTTGCACTCGCATCTCACACAAGAGAGCGCATGTTTAGAAAGCCATGTAAAATTCAACTTTTAAAACATGTCTCAAGACTTTATGGCGTTTTTTTCATCTCACTGCATCTCATGCTTTTAAATGAAAAAAGTACCCTATGCATACATGATGCTGTTTTGTTTATAATTAAGCAACTTAATTATACTTGGTTTATAAACATTATGCACTTTTTCACAGATAGTCGTGTTAATTTATTGCTTTAATAAACATGCAATAGTAATATTTTGTTCGATGCGCCCTCTTGTGGCCTCAGGAGAGAAGCCAAAAGCTTTTTTCACCCTCACTGAAATTATGCCTTTTAAATTCGAACATAATTCGAATATTGATATTATTTCAAATTTAGTTTTCAGCCATTTTGATAGCCCTAGTGGTTAGGGGTGGACGTCACAGGATATTACACCATATTAAGGGAGATTCTAGTCTGAAGGGAGTGAACAAGTTCAGTGAAAACAGCATAGAGAATAAAGTACATGGACAATCACTTCATGGGGGAATTTACCCATCAGCCATTGCGCATCACACCAGTGCTGCAAGAAGTTAGTCTAAAACTCCAGAGTCCAGTTTTTTTGAGTTTAATTCGTCTCAGGTGTGGTTTGCATGTGGTTGTTTGTGGGTTTAAAGTGCACAAAATCATGATTATGGTTGAAATACGATAAAATACACACAAGTAAATTTCATTTATTTTCATAGTAAACAATGCAACAGATATTCATCACTCACTTTAGCACTTTCAAATATGACAATTAATATTAGTTAAATTAATAATAACTTAATATTTCAGGTTTTCTGCAAGTTTTATGAAGGTAAATACCTTTTTAAGACCAATTAAAGAAAATTTGAAAAGGGATGTCAGTATGCTCTCCAAATGTAAATGTCTAAGGAAAACACAATGGGTACCTTGTATTATCTCCATTACTTTTTCATTGATCTTGCAACCGCATCAACAACAAAGCTTAGAATACTAGAATATGGAAATATCTTTTATGGTACCTTCTGATCACACTGCACTAAAGTGATTTTCTTCCTCAATATTTGTCATTTTGCAGTGCAAATGTCTAAAAATCAAGATGCAAGAATGACATATCATAAAAAGTCTTCTTTCTGAGAAACATATAAATGAATTTGCAATTTAAAAAAAAAATCTGCCAATGGGTTCAGAAAAATCAACTTCAATTCAAAACGTTTGCATTCCCCACTGACAGATATTTGTTCTTTTAGGCAGAAACAAAGACTTCATATCTTCATTTTGCATCTCAAGTAAATGTATCTTGATTTAAGGATGTTTAGACATTTATATAGACAAATACTGAGGAAGATATTCATTTTTTTGCAGTATATGCAACATTTAATGCCACGACTTTAAAATTTAAGACTTTCTGCTCCAGTTTAAGACCTTCATATGTGGAAGTATGAATTAAGACCCACAGAAACCCTGTATTTATAGAAATGCACTTGGATGCATTATATACACACACACACACACACACACACACACACATATATATTAAATGAAAGTATGGTAATTTCTACACAGGTATATTATGTCTAAATAGCTCAAATCTCTCATATGTGACAATGTTGCACAGTGTTCTGAATGAAAGTCAGGGAATAGTGAGCAGTGAACACTATGTAGGGATCATTCAATCAGAACACAGCTTAGTCTAGAAACTGAAATATGTGGCTTCTTCAGTTTGCAGTGCCATTAAGTACATTAAATGATTTATGCAGCAATAATTGGTGCAACTTCATTTAATTGAGTCTTGTCATGAATTATTTTGAGGGCTTGAGCACCTGCCCTTTTTCTTCCTCGAGAGAAAGTGCGCCCATGTGTGTTTCTCTTTGCGCACAGCTTTCCCTGTCAAACTAACAAAAAATTCAAAATATGAGGTCGGGTCGGGAAATGTCGAGACTTTCTGCCCTCCGTGTCTCCGCAGCACAGCAGTGTAGCACACATTGATCGGCACATGCACGTCACAGACAGGCAGAGAGCTAGTTGTGTTTGTCTTGGTGTGGAGGTGAGTGCTGATGAACAACAGACTAAGCTACCTGTGCCTCGAATTTACAGTTAATTATCCAAAAGGCAATTATAGTTAATTTGTCTTGCTAACATCCATGACTCATGAGAGAGCTACCATGTAAGTTAGCTAAAGTTTAGCTAAGGCAATAGGAAATCTAGTAGGTTAGACCGGTGCGCGTTCTTTCACTGCATGATTCAGTTTATTAAAATGCATTTAGAATGATCACAAAATTCAAGATACGGGGACAGAAATGTATATATTTATATAATTTCATATAATCAGTATCACGCGGGTGTTTTTCCCACCCAAAAGCAGCATGATTACAAATTAGATATTGATTTTATACAGCAGTTCAATAAACGAGTATTTAATATTAACACACTTATGTTTTAGACACAATATTGACTGTTTTTGCTCTCTTTCGCCAACAAATATAATTCCAGTTTGTCTTTGAGCAACATGACGCTGTTTCGTTCCTGAATGAATCAACCGTTTAACTTATTAACAGTGATTTGCTGCCACCTACTGACAGTTTTAATTTCACATTTAAAGTATCTTTTTATTTTAAAAATAATTTCAGATATCAGTATTCAATGTTTTATATTTAAAATATCAAAACAGTATTTCTGCATTTGTAACTGCAGGTTAAGTGCATTCATGTCCTGCATTAAACTGTGTAAATGCATCTAAATGCTCCTTCTAATGCAGCTTCTGTGTTTTCTCTGCATTGCAAAGATTTAGTCAATACTGATTTAATTTGTTTGGTAACAGCCCAAATGACTTATTCTAATTGACTGATTCAATTTAACAATTTGACTAAAAAGATGATGAACACCTTTAGAAAAAATGGCTTTATAAAAGTGCCCAAAATGCCCATAAAAAGTAAAAATCAATTTAAACTTATTGAAAATGATTAATTTCGGTAACACTTTATTTTAGGGTCTCTTAACTAGTTGCTTATTAGCATGCATATTACTAAAATATTAGCCATTTATTAGTAGTAATTAAGCACATATTAATGCCTTATTCTACATGACCTTATTCTACATCCCTAATCCTACCCGATACCTAAACTTAACAACTACCTTACTAACTATTAATAAGCAGCAAATTAGGAATTTGAGGGAAAAGTCGTAGTTAAGTGAATAAGTGTTCCCTATTCTAAAGTGTTACCTTAATTTCTATCACTGCTGTGAACTGACCACACAGAATATGAAGAATATCAAAAACTTTGAGTCTGCTGTCCACGGTGGTCCTTAAGATATCAGCACAATAACACACTCAGCAAAATATCATCTAATTATCGTTATTGATGAAATCCCAGAAAATATTGAGATATATTTTTGTCAATATCGCACACCCCTAATATATTTAACGTTTTGTTTAGAAAATTTTTTTTTAAATAAATATGAGAAGTGCCCTTTTTTCCACTTGAGCCCCTGCCCCTCAAAATGTCTGTGCACATCCCTGCATTTAGCAGACGCTTTTATCCAAATGACTTACAAACGAGGACAATAGAAGCAATAGTTTTGGTTAGACTAACGCAGTACATGCAGCAAGGTTTATATTTTTATATATATATATATATATATATATATATATATATATATATATATATATATATATATATAAGAGAGAGAGAGAGAGAAAGAGAGACGTATAATGAAAAGTAGTTAGGAAACGAAATAGAGAGTGCAAGTGTTAGAGGCCAAGTTTTTTTTAAATAAAGAAAAATAAATAAAATAGAATTAGAATAGAGAGTGTTAGATTTAGAGGGCAAATAAAGATTTCTACCTAGAGAACCTAATCACAATTAAAATCCTAGTAAGTTGCTGCATGCATTGCATGTTTTTTTTTGTTTCTCAGCTGGTTCTGAACTTTCTTCATTTCTCTCAGGTGTGCCAGAAGTCAGGAGAGATTTCCCTGCTGAAGCAGCAGCTGAAGGACCTGCAGGCCGATCTGGCTCAGCGCGTGGGTGAACTAGTGACTCTGCGCGGGCAGCTGAGGGATATTCGAGCGGAGCTGCAGACGTCTCAGAGTCAGCTTCAGGAGGCGCACACTGCCTCTCGCACTCGAACGCTGGAGCTGGAGGTCTGCGAGAACGAACTGCAGCGCCGCAAGAGCGAGAACGAACTGCTCCGGGAGAAAATGAGCCTTCTGGAGGAAGAATCGGCTCACCTGCGCAAACGCCTGAGCGCCGAAAACGGAGAAAACGGAGAACACGCCGAAAGCGAGGAGCTGAAAGCGTCGAAGCAGCAGACGGAGCGGCTGAAAGCGGAGCTCGCTTACGAACGCCAGCGAACGTCCGATCAGGTGTCTGCGTTCGAGAGCGAGAGAAAGAGCTGGGAGGAGGAGAAAGATAAAGTGATTCGATATCAGAAGCAGCTGCAGCAGAACTATGTGCAGATGTACAAAAGAAACCGAGATCTGGAGCGATCGCTCCGGCAGCTCAGCCTCGAGCTGGAGTCCAGAGAACAGGACGATGACAGCAGCGGAAACGAAGTTACTTTTGACGATATCGCTGCTACAGAGATCTGAAACATGGTCTAAAATTAAGCAATCGTCTACTGCCGCACTCATTTCAGAATGTGCTCTGCGTAAAAGTGCTGTTCTCAAAACAGAGTTAGGGGCCGTTCACACAGAACGTGTTTATTCTTTGAAAGAGTCGAGACATGAGTGGAATTGGAAAAAATCTCCATTACTTTAATTTTACAATAAAAAAAAAAAGCTTAACTTTATTTCTTTGTCATAAGTAGCACAGGTATATTTGTAGCAATAGCCAGAAATACATTGTATGGGTCAAACTGATCCATTTTTCTTTTACGCCAAAAATCATTAGGATATTAAGTAAAGATCATGCTCTATTAAAATATTTTGTAAATTTCCTACCGTAAATATATATCAAAACTTTTTGATTAGTAACATTTTTTGATTAGTAATATGTATTACTAAGAACTTCATTTGGACAAAATGCGTTAATACTTTAACTTCAGCTCCACATTTTTAGAAAGATGTCCCAGGTGAAAAAAAAAGTGCACTTTCATAATATACTTAAAGTGCTCTTTTCGCACACTAATTTTGTACTTAATATACTAAAAATGCTTCTTTAGTAAGTTACACTTAAGATCATCTAAGGTGTACTCAACTGTGCTATTTTGGAATGCCATGAATGTGAACTAAAATGCGCTTTTAACAAACTATCTCTGTATTTAAAAAATGCATTTAGTTACCACTTGTAGTACACTTGAACCTATCTTCATACTCGAGACTAACTACATTTTTTAAATACAGAGATCATATGTTAAAAGCGCATTTTAGTTCATATTCATGGTGTCCCAAAACAGCACAGTTGAGTAAACTTAGATGATCTTAAGTTTCTTAATATACTAAAAATTATTCTTTAGTACTTCTTAAGTACAAAATTAGTGCAAAAAAATAGTGCTCTTTAAGTGCATTATGGAAGTGTACTTTTTTTTAACCTGGGGTTTCATGTGCGAGATGCTGCAAATGATGCAAGACGTGCGTGCAGTCGTCAAGCACATCTGTCTAACATAGAAAAACAATGGAATATTAGCACAGTGGAATAGGAAAATGCATTTTGTGTGAACAGCCCCTAATCCTGCGGACAGCACAGCGTTCAGTGCCGTTTCTAAGTATGTTACATGATTTATGTGGCCCAATAACTGGTGCAACATTAAATTGACTGTGTCATTAAGTATTTTGGGCACAGTTTGTAAACTCACAGAAGTGCACTTTTGTGTCATTAGCTCTATTTCCATCCAAACTCGTGAATTAAACTTGGAATAAATCGCATAAAACACCTTTCTTTTGTGCAAAAAAAATTAAAAAAAAAAAATCACTATTGCTAACCACTACACAATCATCTGTGGCAATTCTGGAGGAATTTACAGCAAATCATTTTGAGACTTTGGCTCATATGACGGCGTTTTAGTGCCACATTATAAAAAAAAAATGAACATTGTAAGAATAAAGTTGTAACATTGTAAGATAAAAAGTAGTAATATTTTGAGAAAGTCCAAATTACCAGAACAAAGTCATAGCAATATGAGAATAAAGTTGCAGAAATACAAGATTAAAATATTGTGAGAATAAAGTTTATATTTTGAAAATAGTCAAAATTACAAGAATAAAGTCAAAGCATTGTGCGATTAAAGATGTAATATTTTGAAAATAGTCAAAATGACCAGATCAAAAGTTGTAGCAATAGGAACGAGAGCGAGAGAATAAAGTCATAATATTTTTGAGTATAAATTCAAAATTATGAGAAAGTCGTAACATTGAGATTAAAGTCGTAATACTTTGAGAATAGTCAAAATTACCAGTTTGTAGCAAATATGAGAATAAAAAGTCATAGAAATACAAGATCATAGTAATATTTTGAGAATAGTCAAAATTACTAGAACGAAGTCATAGCAATATGAGAATAAATTTACAGCAATACAAGATTAAATTGTGAGATTTAAGTTTATATATTTTCAAAATATTCAAAATTATGAGAATAGTTGTAGCATTGTGAGATTGAAGATGTAATATTTTGAAAATAGTCAAAACTGCAGATCAAAGTCATAGCAATATGAGAATAAAGTCATAATACTTCGAAAATAGTGAAAATTTGAGGGAAAAAACAACAAAAAAAAAAAACACTGTGAGAAACAACACTGTTCCCATAGCTCCTATATGAGAAATGGACTTTTAATTTTTTTTTGTGGCACTAAAACGCTGTCGTAGACTCAGGCATTTCAGAACGACTAACACAGTATTTGGGATGGTGTGTGATGAGATCAGTCCACTGGTTAGTCCAGTTATCCAATCCACCCAATTAACACGCTGTAATAAAATTAAATTCATAAAATTCATTTTTATTGCACATTCAGAAATTTATTCTATAAATGTGTTTCCATCGTAGTTTAAGCACACTTTTTCATGCCAAAAAAAAAAAAAAAAAATGTATCCGTCTCAATTGAGCACATACATTTTTCAAGCACATTTTAAGATATTATGTGCATCTTGGCATTTCCATCCAGCAGTTTTTTTTTTTTTTTTTATGCGATATCCCAAAATCTGCTACTCATCTCATCAGCATTGAGTCTCATATAAAAGATAAGAGATCTGCTCAGAGTCTGAACTTCAGAAGTACAGTTATACTGCATTAGTGTCATGTCAGAATTACCGTAATTGAGTCTGATTAGTAAACGCTGCTCATGTCTTTGCTGAACTCATAATTAAAGTTATTAACTCAAGCTGCTCTCATGTAAAAAATAAAATTATTCTGTTCTTCAATAGTTTAATATATTTAAGTACTTATCAACAACAAAGCTGCACATTCATTCACACTGGTGTTAAATAATAATCTATAACTCAAATCATTTTAGAGTCAGAGGTCATGAGCAGCAGGTAGAATCTCTTGCGGTGATTCTGACAGGAGCTGAATGTGAAGAATATAAACAGTTCTTTCATAAAAGCTGTTGACTGTTATATTTGTATCAAAATAAACCCATTACTGCACACGTACAGTCACATAATACTGAATAATATATAGACGCGTACATATAGAAGCCACTGTGAATAGACCAAAGCGTTGCTTGTATCTTGTGGGTGATTGTGGTGGTGTATTGTAATTTTTTAATTAACAGTATTTGTATGAAGCCGATACATTGTATATTTTTCGTGCTGTATATTTAATGTTCCTATGAGCTGTTTGTAATTAAATGCCTGCAATGACTCGCATTCACTGGTATTTTATTCTGTATTTATGTTCTTAGACATCCTCAAAATATTTTGTGAATACTGATCTTTGTAATAAATCAACGGTGTCACCAGAGCAATTAAACCAGGATTTATTTTAATATTATATAATATTAATATTCTAATTTACAAACATGTTAAAGTTGACAAATGTGCACTTTGTTGGATTTGATTTCTGAGGAACAGGGAACGTTCTCATGAGTCTGACTAACGTTTTTTAAAAAAAAGTTATAGAAATTCTAGAATAAAGCATTCTTAAAATAATGTTCATGGAACACTTATAAATTGTTGTTTCATATCCATTGTCAATGTTGAGAAAACATTGAGATCATTCTCAAAATGTTATTCATACTTAAACGTTTCTGTAACCTTTAAATAATGCTCTTAGAATATTAAAAATAATACGTTTGAATAATGTCATATTTTGGGTAAAAATAAAATTAGTACAATGTTGTAAGAAACATTTTTGTAACCTTTAAACAACTTTCTAATCATGATAAAAAAAACTGGACATTTTAACGTTCTTAGAATATTAAATATGTTCAATTAATGTTATTTTTTGGGTAAAAATAAAATTAGAATGGTTTTAAGAAACATTTTTGTAACCTTTAACTAATACTCTCAGAATATTGAGAATAAACTTTCAAATTATGTTATTTTGGGTAAAAAATTAAGTTTGTAAGAAACATTTCATAACCTTTAGACAATGTTACAATCACAATTTTACTGTTCCTGGAAAATTAAAATGTCAATATTTTGGGTAAGCATTGTAAGAAATGTTTCTGTAATCTTTAAAAAATGTTCTAACCACAGCAAGAAACCTGGACGTTTTAATGTTCTTAAAATATCACAAATAAAAATTCAAATAACACATTTTGGGTGAAAAACGTTAGAATGATGTAAAAAAAAAAAAATTTGCAACCTATAAATAATGCTATAATCATGACAAGAAAACTGGACATTTTAGAATATTGAACAAACTTTCAAATTATATTTTCGGTAAAAATATATTTTGTAACCTTTAAATAACATTTTATTAACGTCAAGAAAACTAGACATTTCAATGTTTTAGAAACATTTCAGAACAATGTTACCACAATATTCTTATAAACTAAATTTGTTATTTGGTGATAACTGGTTTATTTTCCCAACATGATTCCAGAATAATCTGTAGAATGTTACTGGATTTGTGGCCATTTATTAAACTTGTTTTAAGCACATGTTCTGGTTACATTTTATTTTAAGGTGTCCTTGTTACAGTGTAATTACACATTTAAGTACTTAGTAATAATAATTAACTACATGTACTTAGGGTTAGGATTAGGGTTATTTGCACTGAAAAAAAGACTCATTGAATTTACAAAATTAAGGTAAGTGGCTGCAATCAATTTATTTTAGCTACATTTAAATAAACAAATTTAGTTGACTAACTTAACTAAATTTGTTTATTTAAATGTAGCTAAAAAATTTTTTTAATTTTTTAAATTTACTAAAAAAAATTTAAGGTAAGTGGTTGCAATCAATTTATTGCAACCACTTACCTTAAATTTTTTTTAGTAAATTCAATGAGTCATTTTTTTCAGTGTAGATAAAATAGAATTAGAATAGAGTGTTAGAGTTTGATGGTCAAATAAAGATGGAAAAAAAAAATAAAGACCCCTTTAAAAAAAAAAAAAAAAAAAAAAAAAAAAAAAAAAATCACACACTTCTATTTCGATGCATTAAAATGAATATAAGAAAACGATGGATACCCAGAGACTGCTTGGTTTTGCTGATGTGGACAGTGGTGAGCTTAAATTTAATCCATTTGGAGATCATGAGAGGGAGGCTCTCCTGCAGGAGACACTGTTGAACTATGGGACTTCTTAAGGGAACCGAAGACCTGTGAGAGCAGTGGCCTCTTGTTTGGAGGCGCGTCCACTACAGTAAACAGCACCTCTGCTCTCCTCTCTGAATGACCGGTCCTGACCGGAGATCTTCCTCTCTGTGACGCATCAGAGCAGCTGAAAGCATCTTCTGGACGCGTGTTCTCTGCTAGCAGCCAGTTGGGAAGGAGCATGGACGTTCTGGAGGAGGTTAATGAGTCTGAATGACCGTAAGTGTCCACAGGGACGTCCAGTAACGGGCTGAAGGCTCTGGACTCACTCTAGTCTTGACAGCAGGACAGGCGCAGCTGCTCCAAACCTTCTAGAAGCTGATTCTGTCTCTCCAGGTCCTCTGCGGCGTGAAGCTCAAATTCACCACGCAGATCCGAGGCAGAGAGACACGCTTTTTTTTATTATTTGGAATTATGTGTGTTCACAAATAATGCACAACAAGACCAGTGGCCTGTTACATGAAGCGAGATAAACAAACTCTGAGTTTCAGAGTAGGTTTAGAGTTGACAAAACCAAACAAATCCAACCTGGTTTAGATCTGGGGCCTGTTTATAAAACAAGTTTACCAAATAAGCCAGGCTTATTTCAGTAAAAAGTTCTTGAGTCAGAGCAGAAAGTGTTAAATTCATAAAATCATGGCATCAAAATGTTGCATGCACTGCAAAAAATGAATATCTTCCTCAGTATTTTTGTCTTGTTTATCAATATAAATATCTCAATATCCTTAAACCATGATACATTTACTTGAAAGACAAAATGACAAAGTATTTTTATGAGAAATTGTTCAAAATGAAGTGCGTTTGATTAAAACAAGAACAAATATCTGTAAATGTGAAATTAAATCTTTTCTCTTTGAATTTATTTGATTTTTCTGAACCCATTGGCAAATGTTTGTTCTTGTTTTGATCATTTTTTCATAAAACAAGTAAGAGTTCTGAAGTAAGTGTATCTTGATTTAAGGATATTGAGATATTTATATTGATAAAGTCTCTTTGAATGTTAACAAACATTCAGCATTTCAACGTTTATGCAAGGGTGAATGTTAAATTTGGTTTCAGGTTCACAAATCAAATCAATATTTAAAAAAAACAAAACAAACCAAAAAAACCTGCAATCTTTTCAAGACAATACATTTCAGTGTTGATTTGCAAGTATTTTGTTAACATTTTTACAACGGTTTAACATGAAACATTGTTTCAACATTTCCTCAACATTGAAACAAATGGCTTTCACCACAGTTTGAATTTTCAGTTTTGCAAAATTAAATCGCAATTGTTTCATTGTAACTCCAACAGATCTCTAGTGTTGATTTATAAGTATTCTGTAAACCTTTTTAACAATCCTTTAACATTAAACATTGTTTTCTCAACACTGAAACAACTGACAACTACATTTCAACATTTGATTTTCAGTTTTGCAAACGGAATCAGCATTGATAATTCCAATGTTTCAATGTATTTTTAAAAGATCTTGTTCAAATTTCAATGTTGAATTGCATTTTAACATTTTATCTTCAGCACTAAACATTCCTATATTTTCTCAAGACTAAAACAACAGCTGACTTTGTAAAACCACATAGCCACATTTGAATTGTTTTACAAATTGAATCAACACCAGTAACTGCAATGTCTTTTCAAAAGATTGTTAACTTCAACAAGATGTAGAAGTATTTTGTTAACGTTTTTACAGTCCTTTAGGATTCAACATTTTCTCAACTATTTCAGCCACATTTCAATGTTTGAATTGTTTCAGTTTTGCTAAATTAAATCTCAATTTTGTTTCAATGTAATTTCAACAGATCTCTGATGTTGATTTAGAAGTATTTTGTTGGTCTTTCTACAATCATTTAGCATTAAACAGTGTTTCAACATTTTTTAAACTTTGAAACAAATACATTTCAGCATTGGTCGTCATGTGCCGGCTGGAAAGTTTTAAAGCTGAAGAGGTGCAGTTTATTGATGAATATAATGGTGAGAAGTGACGCTCACCTGGTACAGGTGTGATGAGGTGGCGTCAGGGGGCGTGGCCTGAATGAGGAGAGCGGAGAGGAGAAGTTCTGCCTAATTAAAACACGAGATGAACCTAATGAACTACAGTATGAACCACTGTTAAGATTGTGCCTTATTAATTGCAGATTATTATAACTTTATGTGAGTGACTCTTCAGAATATCATAAGCTTCCTCTTCGAATGGAGACACCATGCTGTTGAAGAGCAGAAGATCACTGGAGGACACGAGCGATCTGAGAGAAACAGAGACCGCTTCAGTAAAACTACAGTAACTTCTCTACACATTGCTTCTTGTTAACTTCTACCACCAAAAAAAAAAAAAAAAAAAAGGAAAAAAAAAATAAAAATGAAAAATTGCAGTTGAAATTGATATTATTATAGCAGTATCATAAAACTCCTAAGTTGACGTTAATGTGTTCAGATGTGCACCCTGAGAAGCATTGAGGAGAAATCAGCAAGAACAGATATTAGGGGTGTGAATTTCTTGTACAAATACTGGCTAGGTTTCCATCCAACATTTTTTTTTTTTTTTTTTTTAATGCAGATTTTGAATGTGCATTTTTAAAAATCTGAATGGAAACACCGTAATCATGCATGAACTCATAACCAAAATCAAAGCACGTTTTGGCATGACTGGCCCAATGAAAGGTCTGACCAATGATAGTTCTTCCACACAAAGGCTAATTTAAAATTAACATTCAGTTTTGGTTTCAAACTAATGAAAACCAGTTGAAATGTTCTGTTTTGTACTGTTCATTTCTGTGCAAAGACACTTTCTCCCTCTTGATATTTCTTTTTAAAGAGTTGTGAAACTCAAACACTTTTGAGATGTTAACGTGTATGCACTGCACACTAAAAACAATGACAACACATTTTTAATATTTTTTGAGCCATTTTGTACTTTCAACTTAAAACACTCATGCATTAGTGTCTGGTGCTTTTGAAACACTGCTGCAGCTCTGAAACCTTCGTGAATCATTTGTTTTGAATCAGTGGTTCTGAGTGCACATCAAACTGGCCGAGTCACATGATTTCAGCAAACAAAGCTTCGTTATGTCATACAGTTTCTAACCTGTTTTTTTTTTTTTTTTTTATAAATTCAGAGGGGTTTTTGCGAGAGGACACTGATCTGGTGAACCCATGAACCAGTGTCTAATATGGTTTTAAGGGATCTCCAGCTATAAAGTAGGTTCAGTTTTAATGACAAACACATGCTAGCAAAAGCAAATTATTAAAAGAACAAATTATACAGATACTTTCACTTTTGACATTCCCAGATGGTGTATATAAAAGGTCTTTATGCATTTCTGGATTAAGTTTTTATTGCATTTACACGTTTTGACCAGCAGATCAAAACGTGTCTTGTTTAAAGCATTTTTACACAATGAATCAATTTGCAAAGCAACTGGTTCAACTGAGTTTAAGTTGCAACAAGCAGTTTCTCCAGTCACTAGTGTGATGATAGCAGTGTGTGAAAAAATGTATGCAAATGCATTAGAGTCTATATCTAGACCTAAGTGTTTAATCTCTTTCTGAACACATTTCATCTACTCCAGTGCTCCAAACATGAACCAGCACCATTTACATGCATTTATTGGATTTGTTCGTGGAATATAGATGCTGCTTGGGAGTTTGTTTATGGTCTCATATTTGTTCATCAGAGATGCTTAAATGCTTCAGACAGTGATGTGTCTTTTAGGCACTAAAACACTGATGAATAAAGCTCTCTGAAAAAATGATAAATGTGCAGTGCAATCCTGCGTTTGCTGGCAGTGCTGTTCTGTTCTCACTTCAACATCTCTGGTGTGCAAACTGTTGTCATCTCACTCTTCACACATTCATACGTTTGTCTCATGATTGATTGTTTTCATCTACGGTCACATTTTAATGTTATATCTCTATAGTGAGTGTTGTAGGTCTGTGTTGAGATTTGCATTTGATTTTCTCCTCTCCCCACATTTGTTTCTTTCTTCACTTCAACAATCACACTCTTTCCTTCATCACACAACAGTATTTCACTCAAATCATCCACACATTGCTCTACACTCCATCTCTCTGTTAAACCAGAGCGCCACAAGCTGAGGGTTTTTAAAGGCTCTCATTAACCCTTCACACCTGCCTTCATTAATCAAACCAACCAGTATCAGTTAGCTCATTAACGGGTTGTACGTCCCAAACAAAAGAGATTTAAAAGATTTACGAGATATTCAAAATGAAAAATGCAACCTTAAAAATCAAAAATACAGACTATGAATATTTTTGAGCAATAAACCCTTCAACTCTTGTATTATGTTAAAAATGATCTTCATGATGGAGGTCAAACTGACCCTAATTGGATTCAATATAATTCACCAAAAATCAGGTTAAAACAGTACATTTAACATTAATAGTTCTCACACATTACAAAAAAACATGAGAGCATGATTTTTAAAACAGTAACTTTTCAGTGTTCATGTTTTTCACGAACTATAAATTTTCCGAAAACCAGTCAGTATCTGGTGTGACCAACATTTGCCTCACGCAGTGCAACACATCTCCTTCACACAGAGTTGATCAGGTTGTTGATTGTGGCCTGTGGAATGTTGGTCCACTCCTCTTCAATGGCTGTGTGAAGTTGCTGGATATTGGCAGGAACTGGAACACGCTGTCGTATACACCGATCCAGAGCATCCCAAACATGCTCAATGGGTGACATGTCCGGTGAGTATGCTGGCCATGCAAGAACTGGGATGTTTTCAGCTTCCAGGAATTGTGTACAGATCCTTTCAACATGGGGCCGTGCATTATCATGCTGCAACATGAGGTGATGGTCGTGGATGAATGGCACAACAATGGGCCTCTGGATCTCATCACGGTATCTCTGTGCATTCAAAATGCCGTCAATAAAATGCACCTGTGTTTGTTGTGTCCATAACATACGCCTGCCCATACCATAACCCCACCGCCACCATGGGCCACTCGATCCACAACGCTGACATCAGCAAACCGCTCACCCACACGACGTCATACACGCTGTCTGCCATCTGCCCTGTACAGCGAAAACCGGGATTCGTCCGTGAAGAGAACACCTCTCCAAAGTGCCAGACACCATCGAATGTGAGCATTTGCCCACTCAAGTCGGTTACGACGACGAACTGCAGTCAGGTCGAGACCCCGATGAGGACGACGAGCATGCAGATGAGCTTCCCTGAGACGGTTCCTGAGAGTTTGTGCAGAAATTCTTTGGTTATGCAAACCGATTGTTGCAGCAGCTGTCCGGGTGGCTGGTCTCAGATGATCTTGGAGGTGAAGATGCTGGATGTGGAGGTCCTGGGCTGGTGTGGTTACACGTGGTCTGCGGTTGTGAGGCCGGTTGGATGTACTGCCAAATTCTCTGAAACGCCTTTGGAGACGGCTTACGGTAGAGAAATGAACATTCAATTCACGGGCAACAGCTCTGGTGGACATTCCTGCAGTCAGCATGCCAACTGCACGCTCCCTCAAAACTTGCGACATCTGTGGCATTGTGCTGTGTGATAAAACTGCACATTTTAGAGTGGCCTTTTATTGTGGCCAGCCTAAGGCACACCTGTGCAATAATCATGCTGTCTAATCAGCATCTTGATATGCCACACCTGTGAGGTGGATGGAGTATCTCGGCAAAGGAGAAGTGCTCACTAACACAGATTTAGACAGATTTGTGAACAATATTTGAGAGAAATAGGCCTTTTGTGTACATAGAAAAAGTCTTAGATCTTTGAGTTCAGCTCATGAAAAATGGGGGGAAAAACAAAAGTGTTGCGTTTATAATTTTGTTCAGTGTATTTTATGTATTAAAGCAAATACTTAAATGAGGAGTTTAGTGATTGCATGTTGATAAGTTAATGTAGTAGAACAGCCATTTATTTATAATTTTTTTTTTTTTTTTTTTTTTACTGAGTTTGCAATGCATTTTGTGTATGTTTTATGTTTTCAGCATGAAGGACAAATACAGTGCTGTTTTAGAATTTAGTCTAGTATTACCCAGACTGCTCTCTGAGCGGGATGGAGATCTGGAGTGCGATCTTGAGGAATCTCGCTTTCGGAAGAGACCGAAGAATGTTGTGAAGCGTTGCAGAGGATTGCTTCCCTCTTCTCTTTTTGTCTGCTTCCTCTTCTGTTTGTCTGAGGGTGCAAAAAAAATCTAAATACATTAAAGTTGTCCAAATGAAGTTCTTAGCAATGCATATTACTAATCAAAAATGAAGTTTTGAGGTAGGAAATTTACAAAATATCTTCATGGAACATGATCTTTACTTAAAGGGGTCATATGATACGATTTCAAGTCTTCCTTTCTCTTTAAAAGTTAAGACTCGAACACGCCTCCCTAAAACGGCTCATTCAAACACACCCCACATGTCTACGTCACGGTGTGGGGAGATTTGCAAAACACCGCTCAAACGTACACGCAAAGAAAGAGGGCGGGACTTTTATTTTTGGTGTAGTGTTGTTGCTGCCGCCGGTGTCATGTCATGTCCTGGAGACACTGTGTTTCGTTGTGAAAGCGAAAAAACTTTGTTTGGGCTTCCAAAAGAGGACACAACTAGAAATCAGTGGTTAAGTTGTATTCACAACACTGTTCCAGAACAGTTCAACCCAAATATTCGAGTGTGTGCAGCGCATTTTAACGGAGGACTATTTCCTGAAGCTGGGAGTAGCTGCCAGCTGCTCAAAGACTGTTTCTATAAAGTGAGGTAATTCCAACTTTGCAAGGACAGTCTGGCGCTTCTGACTCACAGCCTGTAAGTATGTTTTCATATTTAAAGAATTTGCCACTGACTATTCAAACACGAGTTTTGAGCTGTGTAGAGTAGTGCTTGTTGTTTGTCGTTTCTCCGATCACAAATGCAGACATGGTTATGTTTACGTGGCGCGATGCAACGCGATGCGTAAAAAGACAGTATAAGTTATTATAATCAGTAATTATGTCCCCATTGGATGCAACAAATGCCTCGTTTGTAATAGGTTTTATTGTTTTAGTCTCCTCACGCCGGGAAACGGCATCACAATACAGTGAGGGGCGTAACATTTCCATCTCACGCTTGAGGTATTCGGCCAATCACAACGCACTGGATAGCTGGCCAATCAGAGCACACCTCGCTTCTCAGAACGATGAGCTTTGTGCGTTTCGGGGCGTTTCAGAAAGGCGGGGCATAGAGGAGCAACAATAATGTACAGTATGTGGAAAATAATGTTTTTTTGAACCTTAAACTGCATAAACACATTGCATTACACCAAATACACAAAATAATGTTCTTTTTAGCAATGTCATGACCCCTTTAATATTACATATTTAAGCTTAGCATTTAAAATATTGCTGTGCACACTACAGTCTCTGTTCTCACAGATACTAATATTTTAGCTGAAACACTGTCTGGTCATCTGGGATTTCAGTATGGAGATAAAGGTTAGGGTTATAATTTTTCAGTATTACATGACATCGTGGGTGTATATTAGCACAGTTTGTTGTTTTCTTGGGGCGTCTTGTAGAGCATTAGGACCCAGAAGTGATGAAGCGTGATGTCAGATGTAACAAGCAGATATTCTTAACCTCTCCTCTCCAACCATGAATCTGCTCAGAGCAAGAGGTGGAGAGGAGGTGCACCACAATAAAACCCTGCCCTTTATTCAATATTCCATTTCACTCAGAAATACATCACAACACTGAAGTCAGCTGCAACTTCTGTATAACGGGTACTTTAATATTGATATTTTTCAAGGTATTGAGGTTAGACATTCCTGTATCATGACCACTAATTCACGTACTTTGTCAATAAGATAAGGTTTTGTTCAAAGAAGCTATTATCCACATATCTTTGATATGAATGAATATTTTTCTGGAAATTCATTAAATATTGCCGGCTAAAAAGTAACTAGTAACTAGTACTCCGAGTAGTTTTTGAGAAGAGTATTTTGTACTTTTACTTAAGTACTGTTTTGACACCAGTACTTTTACTTGTAATTGAGTAGTATTTCTGCAATGTAACAGTACTTGTAATCAAGTACAAATTTTCAGTACTCTTTCCACCACTGCTCATATCATCTGTGAGACTACATTAAAATATTTGTACTTTTTTTTACATTTATTTGTACTTTATTTTTACGTAAAAATATTTATTTATTATTGTTTAAATGTAATAATAATAATATTTAATATACATTTAATATTAATTAAACAATTAATTTTTATTTAATTTAATATTTGTACATTTATTTGTTACACCAACATGATTTATTCAGTTTATTTCATAACCATGCACGTAATAATCTACATTTTAACAAAGGATTGAAGTGCAAAGAATTAAAGAAAATAAAGAGGAAAATGAAAAAAGACATTTCAGCATTTAAAACATTAAACATAAACATTTAAAACATTTAAAACATAATTTGATTATTTTAAATTTAACAAGAAGGAATTTTGTGTAGTAGAGAAAAAAAACAACAATTAAAATTCAGTCGTGTGTGTGTGTGTGTGTGTGTGTGTGTGTGTGTGTTGATCTGAAATGTCAAACATCAAGGCCGTCCTCTCATCAGAGTTTAGGATCAGTCTGTCACATAGACACTCTCAGACGACACACACACACACACACACAATAACACATTCTATGAATAAATGTTTTCAGGAAACTCAGTTGAGTTGATTTCAAGGCAAAGGCAAGTTATTTTTGAACTCTGCTGTGGCGGTTTTCATCAGGAATGGTTTGATATGAATCTAAGTGTCTTGTGTCTCTTCTGTTTTCTGAATCCGTCCGACAGCCATCTGAACCACAGAGAGATCGGCTTTATCTCCAAACTCCTTCTCATGATGCTCCAGCAGAATCCCCTAAAACACAAACCACATCACAATACAGCTCTAACATCATGAATCATCTGCTGCATCAGGAATCAGTCATCTTGACCAGAGGTTGTTAAACTCATCAGCTGGCAGAAAAGCCAAAAAGATATTATTTTGTCTTTAAAGATCCATATGTTTTATATCTTTGGTCTATTTAACATTATGTATCATGAAGATGACTGGCGGACATTACCTGATTCTTTGGTCCAATCACATAAAGGCCTCCTAAAACAAACCCCTCCCCCTTCCTGTTGCCATGGTAACCTCTCCTCCACACCTGCAGCAGGTTCCTCCAGACCCCGAATCGAGCGAATCCCAAACTCCTCATCGTCCTCCGCTTCACACCATAGAAACACATCTGACACAGCCAAGAAATCTCTATTTATTTATTTTATTTTATTTTACAATAATATAATAATATGAAAAATTCTGAAACAAACACTGCTTGACCAGTCGGATTAAACCAGAATTAAATAGTATGTATGTATTTAAAACAATGGTACTGGTGACTCATGACATCATGTACAACCACAGTAATTTTCATAATAAGAAACAGGTTGAAATATGGCAAATTATGAAGAGAAAAAATAGAAATAAATAAAAGTATGAATAGGTAAAATGTAAAAAAATAAAACAAAATGACGCAAAAGGTTACTAACTTGTGTAATACATTAGCATTATATAAAATCAATGACAAAATATTGCATGAAATACAAATTAAATTCAATTACAAAATATTAAATTAAATATATAAATATATATAATATATAAATATAAGTTATACAAATATTATATATTTTTTTATTATAAAATATATAATTTACAAAATATAATTGGAGAAGACAAAAAATTTAAATCAAATAAATTCCCCTAGTGAAAAATAAATATACTAAAATGTATTTGAAATAAATTTATTTCATGCTAAGTAGATTACAAATACATTTACATATTATGTACTTAATAAAAATATCCTGCAATAGTACTTTTGGCATACTACACTGGTATACTTAAAGTCTGCTAAACTGGAACAACTAATTTTGTACTTAATGCACTTTAATTGTGCTGAAGTCCAACTAAAGATACACTGAATTATATTTGATTGTGCTAAAGTGGTACGCTTTAAATATCTTGCATTTAAAAACTGATATTATTCAAAGATCACACAATCCTCATCAACAGTGACATTAAAACACATTTTAGGCTTAATATTAAGAAATGTGCATTGTGCACAAGTAGCACTCCAAATAAAGTTTAATTATAATTTTTACATCAGTAAGTCTCGTGTGATATGTCAGTAAATATGTTAATAGATTTGAACTACACTTAGTATGAAATAAATATATTTTAAACATATTACTTCTTTACTAAGGTCATGATGACTTTTCTAACAATATTTAATTAATTCTGACAACAAACTCCCAAATGTGCAAGTCTACAGTTATACCTATAGTCTAAAGCGTTCATAAACTGCAAAGATTTTAGTTTGGATCTGTCGTCTCATTAATTTGAGTTCAGAGGAGCTCCAGTAATGACCTGCTGATCGAGGAAGATCTCTCCGTTAAAGTAGGCTCTGAAGTCCTGAATCTCTGAGCCGATGTTCTCTTTGACCACAGCGAACAGAGCGACTCCACGCTCATCAAACTGAGGCTTGAGAGAGGAGAGATCAGACGCCTCCTGACACAACACACACAGCACTGTAAGCACATGTGTGTGTGATTATATACGCATGATAACATGAGAAACACACACACACCTCTCTGCACAGAGATCATCCTGGCCGTCTGACTGCCATAATAACAGCTCCTGTTCGCTCCCACAAAGAAACGGCTTTAACATTCACCTCGTCTTAGGAGAAACAACACCCATGTATAGATTCGTTAACTGTATGAATATCAGATTTCATGTCTTGGTTCAGTTAAACTGCCCTAAACAGCAAAAGCATCAACAACGAAACACATGCAATTTCACCAGCGCTACTACAGTAAAGCAGCTGAGAACATTTACAGTGTGAATCTCACATAGAAATGTCTGCATCATACAGTCAAACCAAAATTTATTCAGACACCTTCAACATTTCTCACATTATCAGTTTATTCACTATAGTTTAGAAGATGGTGATAAAATATGAGAAGAACTCAACTTTGATAGAAAGGTATGTAACAAAACTTTGTGTCAAATGTGTCAAATCAAATTTTTGCTCCCAAATTTTACTGGTAATCCACTGTATGAAGAATTTTTGGGTATAATATGTCACAGTTTACTTTATTTTGCTGTATTCACTTAGTGTCCTGCAGCCAATAGTAAAAAAAATATCAAAAATTATATCTGGTGTCTGAATCATTTTTGGTTTCACTGAAAACCAAATGATAAAAAAATAATAAAATATATTTTACAGTGGTACATTAACATTTGTAAACAGCTGTAATGTGAATGAGATGTTGTGACCTCTGACCTCCGGTGGTGGATCTGAGCTCTGCGCTGGCCAGTGTGTCCAGAGACGTCCGGTCCGGTTTGGTCAGAAACAGATCCGTGTTTGCCAGCAGAATGTAAACTAAAACGACACACACTCCTGCAGACCACAAACCCACACACACCCCCTCCAGACCCTGAAGAAACACTGCACACACACAACAATTCATGCAATTCATTTCATTGTTATATTTTTGCTATTCTCATTTTGCACTTGTATATGCAGCAGTGCTAAAAAGCTTTAGCAATATGAATGTAAAAATATTTGTTATGCCAATAAAGCACCAATAAATGTTAAAGTGATTCACCAAAATTATTAGTTCAAATAAAATTTTGCTCAAACATCAGTACAACACAAAAAACAGTTTTAGCCAGTCAGTTATCAACTTCACATTAATCTGAGATTCTCACTCTCTACACTAAAACATGAGCATGTGTTGAATATTTTGCTAAATAAAATTGATTTAATTTGATTAACTCCTGTGGTGTCTGGAGGAATCTAAGAATAAAAGCATTAGCAATAAAATAAAGCAAGATTAGGATTCACAAACTTTTTTGTCAGCTGAACCACTTTGAGCTAAATGAATTATTTGAAGTGAGATCTTAAGTTAATATTTCAGTAATTTAAAAAACACATTCATATGTTCATGGTTCGTTGATGTTGGTTAATGTCCACATGAAATGCAACTAAACTATTTTTTTTTTTTTTTTGTAGAATTAAATATTTTTTTTAGAAAGTGTTTCATATTTATTGTTTTTTTTAATTGAATTAAATTATTTCTTTTATTTTGCATTTTATTTTATTATGTTATTTATTTAATTAATTGAAATACAATTTTGCTAAAACATCAGTACAACACAAAAACAGCTTTGGCCACTCATTGTGTTAAAATACTGAATGATCACAGTATTGAAATATCAGCCTCACATTAATCTAAGATTTTGGTTAATCACAATCACAACCTTCCAAGTACTGATCAAATCAAAATTATGACCTGAGAACCACAAAATGTAAACCAAACCATGAGAATAATAAACATTAGCAAAGATAGTAAAGATGATCAGCAAAACACAATATTCATACTCACTGTCTGCTGCGGATGATTACAGTGGTTTGTGATGTTGTTTTGTCCTGTATCTCACACTGAAACTACATCCTCAAACACACATATCTAACAGAACAATTAGCATAAAACAAACATTAACCAATCAGCAGAGAGAACAGAATGACACTCTGAGCTGTCAAACCTCCTCTGAGATTTAGAAATAATGTCAATGATATTCTCACAGTCTGTTCTCTGCAATAAAACATCAGCATGTGTTTGATAATAAATCACATTGTTTGTATGCCTGGACTAATCTGAGAATGTAGAAGCAATAGCAATAAAATAAAGCAGAGATTTCCAAATCTTTTTGTAAGGTGGACCACTCTGAGCTACAATATTTTCTTAAAGTACACCTGAAATTTTTCATTAATAGAAATGTTGCAGATTTCTGTCTTATTCATTTTTGTACTGTGCTAGGTTTTGAACAGTTTTGTAAACAGTATGTAAACGTGTAAATTGGCTTGTATAGTTCATAAAGTTTTGGTGGTGTTTGTGTTGAAGTGATAAAAGAATTGATGTAATTTGACAGATGTGGTCAATGAATGCATTTTGTGCCAAAGCAATGATAAATGATCCACAATTTAGCCACAGAGACTGATGTTGTGCTCGCTGTGTGAAGAGTTCTGAAAAAGTGACCGAAGTATTGAGAAATGTGTCCTAGCGATCGTAAAAAACTGTAAATGGATTTGCGAAAATAGAGAAACAAGAATAAAGTAAAAATATGAATTTGTACTGTTTGCAAATATTTTTATTTTAAAACTTGCACACATTCACACTTAATATGTCGAAAATGTTCACATTCGGCCCACATTTTCAATTCAAAACACTGAAATTTGACAGAAATGGAGAAGCCTAAACCAAACTTTTAAAATTTTTTGGGCCAGTTTTACTAACAGCTTGTGCCAGCGCAAACTGTCTTTTGGCGTTAAAACAGTACTGTCAGGATTGACTAAAGACGCACAGTGATGAATTAGTGCTGAAAAGGTATGGACACAGTTATTTTTGCACCTGATCTTATTGAATATGCATTTGTAGGAGTTTCCTTTTCAGATGCTAAATTTATGGGAAGAAAGTATTCAAATGAATCACGCAACAAGATTGTGCTCGTTAAATTACTGGTATCTGTGCCATAATTTAACGCCCAAAAAAAGCATGTCTTAAACAATTTTGTGCTTGTAATGCCTGCAATTATTGTTGCTAGAAGAGACACCGCAGAGAACAGAGAGCATGTGGTAGAAGGAGAGGATTCTTCCACACGTATTCATTTATTTGGAATGCCACAAAAAAAAATTACATTATCCAAACACATAAACGGCCCCCAGTACGAAGGCTTCGCCCCGCACATTTCCCCAGAATCCGCTCTGATGCGCCCTCCATCCGTTCATCCAGACGCCCGCCCGCAGAACCCCTGAGACGCCCATCCAGCGCTCCTGCGGCCCGTAGAAACCTCTCTGATCAAACCACAGCAAATTCAGTGTGAGAGACGGATGATGGGTGTTTATATTTACATTTACATTTTAGTCATTTAGCAGACCCTTTTAGCGACTTAAAAATGAGGACAATAGAAGCAATCAAAATCAACAAAAGAGCAATGATGTGCAAGTGCTATGACAAGTCTCAGTTAGCCTAGTCACATGCAGCAAGGTTTTTATATATACATACATATATAAATATACAATATATTGCCAAAAGTATTGGGTCACCCCCTTCTAATGAACAGGTTTGACTACTTTAGTAACTTCCATGAGTACAAATCTTAATGTTTAAGCATATAATGATATTCTAGGGAATTGTGTGCTTCTAATTTTATAGCAACAGTTTGGACAGGACCCTTTACTATTCTAACATGTTAATGCCTCTGTGTATAAGGCAAGGTTCAAAAAGAAATGATTGATTCAGTCAGTGTGGAAGAACTTGACTGGTCTGCAGAAAGCCAAGTCCTAATCCAAGCTGAACACCTCTGGTGTGACTTTAAATGCAGATCTTGAGCCAAAAACTCATCACCAAACACCAATGACTTGTACATATGGGTACAGTCATTGTAGACATTTCCAAAACTGTTGCAACAGAGATGGAAATACAATTTTTAAATACATGAATTATGTTTCCATCTTTGTTGCCACAGTTTTGGAAGTGCCTTTTTCTGCTCTAAAGAAGGAGGTGTCCCAATACGTTTGTCCATATAGTGTATGTACAAGTCATTGGTGTTTGGTGATGAGTTTTTGGCTTTTTTACATACATTAATTTTTGATTAGTAGTATGCATTGCTAAGAACTTAATTTGGACAACTTTAAAGGTGATTTTCTCAATATTTAGATTTTTTTGCACCCTCAAATTCCAGATTTTCAAATAGTTATATCTCAGTCCTATCCTAACACACCATACATCAATGGAAAGCTTATTTCTTCAGCTTTCAGATTTCTTCAGCTTACAGATGTATAAATCTCAATTTCAAAAAATTGACCCTTATGACTGGTTTTGTGTTCCAGGGTCACATGTATTGGTAGAAAATATCTTTATGTAAATATATTTTGAAAATATTTTATTTAAAATATTTTTAGACATTAGTTTTGTATATTTTTAAATAATATGAAATATATTTTTTGTCTTCACACATCCACTAAGAATCACTAAAATCCAAAACAAACAGAATGTGTCTTGATGGGGTTTTTGTCGTCACTCACCTGTGTCCAGTGTTCTGAGGTCAGTCTCGCCCAGATGAGAGAGCGTTGCGCTCAAAGGTTGCGTGAGAAACAGCTCTGTGAAAGATCGCAACGCCTCGATGAGGCTCAGAGCGACAGCCGACGGCGCGGGTCACCGGCTCCATCACTCACAGCACAGCTGAAGGAGCTTCAGAGCGTCTCCAGATGAGTCCTGTGTGTTCAGCGGCTCACGAGGACTTTCTGGAGCTGATCTGGATCCAGTCATTGTGTAAGCTGGGAGGAGACTGACCTCTGTTCCCACAAACACTCACTCTTTCTGCACTGATTTCTCACGTTGATTACAGCTGATCACGCTGCTAATGAAGCAGAACAGCCGCTCAGGGCTTCTGAGGAATTCTGGGTGGATTTTCTAAATGTCATGCCAGCTTCTTTGGTTATTTGCATGGAGAAAACTATACTTGAGTGACTGAAATTTAAAACAGAAACTGAACAAGACTTATTTTTCCTAAAAATCTCAAACTTAATTTGAATTACACTACCAGTCAAAAGTTTTTGAACAGTAAGATTTCTAGTGTTTTATAAAGCTCAGCAAGCCTGCATTTATTTGATCCGAAGTACAGCAAAGGCAGTAAAAATGTGAAATATTTTTACTATTTAAAATAACTGTTTTCTGTTTGAATATATTTTAAAATGTAATTTATTTCTGTGATCAAAGCTGAATTTTCAGCATCATTACTCCAGTCTTCAGGGTCACATGATCCTTCAGAAATCATTCTGATATGCTGATTTACTGCTCAAGAAACATGTATTATTATTATTAATATTATCAATATTTAAAACAGTTGAGTAACTTTTTTCAGGATTCTTTGATGAATAGAAAGATCCAAAGATCAGCATTTATCTGAAATAAAAAAACTTTTGTAACATTATACACTATACCATTCAAAAGCTTGGAGTCAGTATCTTTTTTTTTTTTTTTTTTTGGGAAAGAAATTATAGAAATTAATACTTTTATTTAGCAAGGATGCTTTAAATTGATCAAAAGTGATGATAAAGACATTTATAATGTTACAAAAGATTTCTATTTCACATAAATGCTATTCTTCTGAACTTTCTATTCATCAATGAAAACCTGTAAAAATTCTACTCAGCTGTTTTCAACATAATAATAATAATAATAATAATAATAAATGTTTTATGAGCAGCAAATCAGAATATTAGAATGATTTCTGAAGGATCGTGTGACTGGAGTAATGACGCTGAAAATTCAGTTTGAAATCACAGGAATAAATTACATTTTAAAATATATTCAAATAGAAAACAGCTATTTTAAATAATAAAAATATTTCAAAATTGTACTGTTTTTGCTATACTTTGGATCAAAAAAAAAAAAAAAATGCAGGCTAGGTGAGCAGAAGAGACTTTTTTAAAAAACTTTAAAAATCTTACTGTTCAAAAACTTTTGACAGGTAGTGTAACTTGACCAAAAACTCATTGTGTGTTTTAGGTGGTTTCCAATGCATTCTGGGTAGTTGCTAAAGTGTTTTGATTAGATGTTTCATCACATCACTATCAGCACTAGCAGTAGTGATGATTGACTCAATGAACACACTAACTATGCAATGTATAACACAACACAAAGGTTCAGTTACAATAACTATAATTTAATATCAGTATGCATAAGATTTAATTGAGCAGTAGCAGAGCTGAATGTGAAACACACATCATGTTGGCGTTTAGGCTTGATCCTCTTCCTTCTGCATGTGAAACACACACACACACACACACACACACACATACACATACATATGACAATCTCTCTCTGTGTAATCTCACCCTGATCTCTGCATGAACACAAGCGTCTCATAAACCGTGACTGAAGTGAAGGATCACCTTGTCTGGTTCCTCAGGTCTGACCGCTGCGTCTGATGCGTCTTCAGTCTCTGGTCTGTCTGATTCCTGTGAAGAGCGACAGGAGAGAAATCTTCAGTCTGTTTCAGTATGTCAGATCATTAAAGCCTCTGTTTAAACTCAGAAATATCCGCTTCACACAGAGAAAACAGCCACAGGAATCTCTGTGTGAGTGAATGACCGCATCCAAATGATTGCACTGTGGCATCTTATGTTCTTCTCTTTTCTTCTTATTTGTTTTAATATATTTTAACTTTTATCCTTATTTTTGTTTACTTTATTTCTTATGATTTTAAATGTTTTTATAAATATATTGTGTGATATTTTATTGTTTATAAATATTTTATAAATGTTTTATTTTTATTTATTTATTTGATGATGATTTTTAAATCCATTTTAAATAAAGCACCTAGAATTACCATGAAATGTGCTATATAAATAAAACTGAATCTCACCAAAACATTGTCTCTATCATATTTCACCTCAAAAAAAAAAAAAAAGCAAATATGCAAAAACTGCAAAAAAAAAAAAAAAAAAAAAAAAAAAATGCAAATATGCAAAAACTGCAAACATGTTGTTTCAACTCACATATCAAAAATGAAGAGTAGTAGTTAACTGTTACTTATTGGCCTGATTATCCAAACGCTCCATAAAAACATAGAACACAAGCCCTACAAATTAATAAAAGAACACATATTATAAAGACACTTCAATTTAATAGTATTTGATGATTTGTAGACTGCATTGAATAGATTAAACTTTGGCTTTGTCATTTTTCAAACATAAATTAGCTATATATATATATATATATATATATATGTGTGTGTGTGTGTGTGTGTGTATTTGTAAGGTCTGTTTTGGGGTTCTGTGTCATGTTCTTGTTTTCATGTCTTTTATTTTGTATTGCTTCATGTTGTTAGTATCATGCTTCCCTTGACCTCTTGTATTCCTGCTATTGGTTCCTCTGTTCAATGTGTCATGTTCTGATTGGTTGTCCAAGTCATGTGTCTTGTTTCTCATCGGTTGGTTCTTGTCATGTGACCTGTATTGTTTGCTATAAGTAGCCATCATGTTGCCATTGTTCCTTGTAGTGTATTGTATGTATGTACGAATGTAATAACCTCTGTTTGGTGAGTTGTTTATGTCAAGCCATAGTCAAGTCTAGTCTGTTCAAGTCAAGTCTTCGTTTGTTTGTATTTTTGGATTACACTTTGCTTAATAAATCTGCACTTGGATTCAACTACAACTTGCCGTTGAGTGGACCATCATTACAGTATTTCTAAACATGGTTAATTAAGTAAATTAAAAATACAATGGTGTAGAAACAATTTTCACAAAGAAATTGCAAGCAAATTTCACAATTAATCACAACAAAAAGCCAAGTGACAATTGAATTAAACATGAAATTTTGAAGTAGAAAGACTGAATTAGTATTTTCTTGTAAAAATGTACTCCGATAATATTTGTTTTATTTACAACTTTGTCAAATAATTTTTCAGTGTTGTATAAAACAGGGAATGTTCTCACAACTTTCACTATTTTTTTTAAGTTATATAAATGTTAAATCAAATCTTTCTTAAATTAATGTTTATAGAACATTTATAGAACATTTATAGAATGTATGTATATAGAAACCTACATTCTCATAACATTGAGAGAAAACATTTTTAAAATATTAATATATTCAAACAACAATATATTTTGTGTGAAAATAAGGTGAGTATAATGTTTCAATAAATGTTTACATTTCAAAACTGTCAGGTGTCTGGACTGTCTGTGTTGTTTTGCACCTGTTCCTGTTTTTCCTTATTTGGTCATGTTCCTGTCCTTGTTTAGTTTGATTATTAGTTGATTCCCCACACCTGTCTGTCCCTCATTATCCTGAGTTTAAAAGCCCTGTCTGTTCGTGTGTTGCTCAAGCTCCTGTTGTGATTGAATTCCCGTGTTTCCTTGATTAAAGACTAAAATGTTTCCTTGACTCCTGTGTTCTCTCTGCAGCAGCATAACATGACAAAAACAATGTTCCCACAATGTTTTAATAACCTAAATTTGTTATTAGGTTATATACTGTATGTACATTTTTAGCTAATATCTTTGTGTTATTCTTAAGTCTTCATGGACACTAAACTTCACCATGCAAACATAGATGTGTGTGTGTGTGTTTCTGTCTCTGTGTGTGTGTATATGTTTCTGTCTCTCTCTCTGTGTGTGTGTGTGTGTGTGTGTGTGTGTGTTTCTCTCTCTCTCTCTCTGTGTGTGTGTGTGTGTGTGTGTTTCTGTCTCTCTCTGTGTTTCTGTCTCTCTCTCTGTGTGTGTGTGTGTGTGTGTGTGTTTCTGTCTCTCTCTGTGTTTCTGTCTCTCTCTCTGTGTGTGTGTGTGTGTGTGTGTGTTTCTCTCTCTCTCTCTGTGTGTGTGTGTGTGTGTGACCTGTTGCTGGAGCTCCTGGTTCTGCTTGTATTTGAGGATCCAGAGCGCCAGAAAGTCGATGGGATCCTGCGGCCTCTGCTCGATCAGCTCTGAGAGACCCTGAGAGAGACAGACCGCCATAGTGCTGCTCACATACTGCGAGTCCATCTCCGCAAACCAGTCAGCCTGTGAAAACAGCTGTATTTATTTATCCAAACATTAAATAACCGCAATCAAATGACGTGTTATCGCTAATGTTAACGCGCAGACACGTTGGATTAGCGTGTTTTGTTTACAATCTCCATGGTAACAGCGCAGCATTGAAACACTTCCGGGCCGGCTTTAAACAAACAAACAAAAAATGCTACAATCAAAGATAAACCTGAAAGGGACTTTGCTACAATCCACTGATCTATAACAGATCAGCGCTACAATCCCAGCTAACACACTTAGGGTATAAAATGTGGGAACAATGTTTTGAATTCAAATCATTTAAATGTTTCTAAAAATCATCACCGAAATCTTGTCGTGAATAGAATGTTATTTAACGGTCACACAAACTATTTTACAACGTTCTACTAACTTTAATTTCATCCAAAATAAAACGGTATTTGACCGCTTATGTTATATATTCTAAAATGTGCTTAGACTGTGTAAAATTTATATATGTTAAAATGTGCAGTTTTGTTTTTGTGATTATAACTTATTTAGAGTTTACAAGAACGTTTATCAAGTAGCCTACAAATAACAAAAGGACGTTAATCAAACATTAATAAAGTTATAAGAACGTTCTATAAACATTTCTTTCAAAACGTTTTGTCCTGACATTTATATTAGGCTACTTTAAAAAAACAAAAAAACAAAAAAAAAAACAAAAGTGTGAAAGTTGTAAGAACGTTCCTTGTTAGCTGGGATCATGCTATAATAAATCACAAAGTGTTTGTACATGTTTTTACCAACTCAGTTTTTTAAAGGTGATTCATTACATATTTTCAGCTAAAAGTCTTTCCTCAAATACTAAAACAGATTCAACTAGTTTAATAAATGCACAGTCAAGAAACAGCAGTAAATGTGATATATTTCCTGCGAGGACATAAAGATAAACCAGTGTAATATTACACAACTTTCTTACCAAAGAAAAGTGGTAAATATATTGACAGTAGCCTACAGTGTAAACAATAAAATGCACCATAATGCAACTGTAATAAAATTAAAGCTCACACATGGTTTTCTTGATAACAGACTATGACTGATTCAAAAACACTGTTGTTAACTGAATATTAAGACACTGAATTATAGGCACTTGAACTTGAGTTCATCATAAATTCAAATAGAAATGTGAAAATATTGCCAGTGCAGCTGCCAATACATGAATAATCACACTAAAGTGCAAAAACAGCCCTTGCATAATTATGTATTTACTGGTATTTATTTTTTCTCCCAGTCAAAAAACATAACATTTCATGTTTTGCTCCTAAAAGGGCATCAAGAGATTCTCTGTTAATCTCAACACAGGTTTCACACTCCTTCTTCTTTCTTAAATTCAAATAGTCTGTAATGCAAGTACATGATGTAAAGGTTTTTCCAGCAGGTTGCACATTAATCCTCATGTTCTCTCTATCTCATCTAGACTTTCTCTAGTTTCCGTCCCTCCTCAGAAGCGCCGTCTCGTCTCGTCATCAGAGCGGCGAGTGTTTCTGAAGAGATGGAGCTGAACTCGAGCGAGAAGGAGCTGTAAAACAGCAGCACAATGATGGCAAACATCCACTCCAGTATAGCAGCTGCATGCTGGAGAACAAAACTCTCCTGAATGAAAAACACACCGCCTGCAGGACACAACGTTAAGGAACAACTGCACAGCATTTGTGGTCATATGCAGTGTTGGGGGTAATGTGAGTTACATAATCAGATTACTTTTACTCAAGTAACTAGTAAAGTAACGCATTACTTTTTTTTGTCTTGAATATATATTTTTTATTATTTTCTCACATATTACAACTATATATTACAACCACATAACAATGCTCGGCAAACCACAACACAGTATTATTATAGTTTTGAGCTTCTGATGTTGTTTTGATTGTTTTCATGCTATTGTCTGTGTTAGTTTAGTTTTTTAGTGTTTTATAGTTTTAATTTCTCATTACAGTTTAGTTTTTATTTCACTTTTAGTAAGACTTTGTTTGAAAATTCTTAATAAATCATTGTTTTCTTTCCTAGCTAAATGGATTTTGACAAGAAAAGAAGTAAATATAAATTTTAGCACTTTCAAAATCTGTAATTAAACGCATTACTTTTTAATTTAAAAGAAAATATCTGAGTTACTTTTTCAAATAAGTAACGCCAGTTATTTTGTTTTCCCATTCATTGACTGACAGCTCTGGTGTTGCCATGTTGAGAGAAATTGGGACTAAGTGCAGAGGCATTGTGTGCACTGTGTAAACATGATGTTACTGTAACTTGAGACTAAATGTCAACATGCATTAATTCATCTCACTTGCACAAAAACAGATTCAGTATTCCTCATAATGAATAAAAACTGTGAAATGCAAACTCAGAATATGACACAAACCTGCAATAATTAAATATGTTAAATAACACAAATATCCTTTATGTATTTAATCTCATTTTATTAACTAATGTCTTTGCTGCTTGACCCTCAATGATCCAATTCAGCCATACTAATAAGCAAAAATTACTTTAGATATACTAACATTTGTGCTTCATTTTTGTAGCCTATTGCTGAAGAGTGTTGAACTTTCTTCTCCTGTGTTCTATTGTACAGACGTGAATTGACTTTCCCTTCAGCCTGAGGCTTACTCATTTCACTTTTGGTGTGAAAGGGCTTTTACGTTTGCCAACAACGGAACTTTTTATATTAAAAACAAACAAGCAAGCCCTTCCCAAATTTAAAAAGTATCACAAAAGTAACGTAACACATTACTTTCCATTAAAAGTAAGTAACGTAATTAGTTACTTTTTTAGGGAGTAACGCAATATTGTAATGCATTACTTTTAAAAGTAACTTTCCCCAACACTGGTCATATGGAGCAGTTTTATGACTTTATGAGTACTGTAAGTAAAGGATATTGAGTATGAGGGTGGTCAAGGCCAATGCGGTGAGTGTCAGACGCAGATGAGCCGTCTGGAAGTCTCTCTGTGTTTCAGCTGCACGATATGACAGCAGAGTCTGCACACATACAAACAGCAGACTGGCAGGGAAGGCCAGACCCGCGCCCACATAATGAAGAACTTTAGCATGGTCCACCTGCAGAAAACAGCACAAAATCATCACAAGTTACAGGTTCAATCCAACTGCACTCTCAGAAAAAAGGCACAAAATCTGGCACTGGGACAGTACTTCTTTTACAGTTGAGGTTATAATACATACCTTTAAGGTAATAATATGCACCCTTTAGTGGTAAATAAGGTACAAATGTGTACATTCTTTAAAAAAGCTACTGACCCAGTGACAGCTTTTGTATCTTTTATAGCACTTCTTTGCAACATGACTTAAAATGAAGAAAAACAAGCTTTAAAATTAGCCAAAAAAAGGCTAAAAATGATATCACATTTATTATTTTCAATTTGTTCCACCAACAACTGAAGAATCAGTTTTCTAATGGTCTTAGAAAATCTGGATAAAAGAGGTGATTTCTAGACCTGAAAAAGTAATAAAAGCTCCTGGAAATTTCTATTACCAATACAAATTTTATCAAGTTCTAAAATATTTTATCATATATTATAAAAATTGGTGGAGAAACAATTTTTCACTCAGAAATAAATTTCAAATAAATTTGCTACTAAATTTCACAAATAATTACAAATAAATGGCAAGTTATATATTGAATTAAATATAACATTTTGAAGTAAGAAAGACTAAAATAGTATTTACTTGTAAAATGCTCCAATGTATTACAACTATATTTATAAAACAAGTATATTTTTTACAGAGTAGAAATCAATATTTTTTTAAAGCCAATTACTTAAAAAAAATCACAAGTAGAAAAGTAACAAATACATTACTAATAATGAACATTCAGTTCTTAAAACTTCTGCAATTGAGGAATTGAATTATTTAAGTTTTAATTCTTTATAATTATTTTATTGAATTATTGTAATTTATTAGAGGTAAATATAAACATAATTGAGCAGCAGAGGTCTCAGAAATATGTTTGAATCCTGTTTTTGTCATTGGAGGGCATTGCAGTCAAAAAAGGTTGAGAATCGCTGCACTTGATTAACCTGCGGTTTAGTGTTTTGTTCCTAGTGACGATTTACAGAGCAACCCTTGCTGGGTTTGAACCCGCAGCCTTTGAGTTTCCATCCCAGATCTCTAACCACTGTCACTGCTTAGTTAAAGCAGATCTGCACACACCTCCATCACTGCAGGACACGCAGATGGACACACATCAAACAGCCGAATGCCTTTGATTTCACACTTATGCAATAACACACAATCAGCGGACGCAGACAGGAGAAACTCTGCACAGTGAGCTGTGTTTATCTGATCACGCTGATAATAATATTACATAATATCTGCTGAAGCAAAGAAAAGCATACTTTTATGGGCTTATTTAAAGCTCTAATAAACTATAGCAGCAGGAAAGAGGTCTCAGTGAATGAGGAAAAACAAATTGTGTTTGTTCTTGAGTCGGTAAAAGTTGAAAGACGCAGGCAGAGATCTGGAGGAGACGCCTAGAAGATGAGCAGCACTTCAGATGTTCCAGAATATTCCATCAAATCATCTATTCTGAAAATTTCTTTTCATATGAATCAACCAAATTAAAAAAGTCCTAAAGGAGTTAAAACCATCATAATCCATTAAAATATGCTTCAAAAAATTGCACCCTGGTGAATGTAGTGTATTAAAATAACAAATAACCAAAATATTCTCTGTGGAAAAATTCTCAAATGAAAAGTGGAAGAAATTGCTGTCAGTTGCTGTTTTGTTCTTGTTTTCTTACTTGGAAGTTTCCCACAATCATGAGTCCTGCAGCACAGAGCCATCCGGCAAACAGACCCTCAATGTTCAACACGCTGTTGCTGTGCTTATGGATGAGCTGAGCGTAACGCAGCAGACCAATCACAATCACTGTAACACATGAAACAGAACAATCACAATCACTGTAACACAAAACAGAACAATCACAATCACTGTAAAACATGAAACAGAATAATCACAGTCACCATAACACATGAAACAGAATAATCACAGTCACCGTAACACATGAAATAGAATAATCACAGTCACTGCAACACACAAAACAGAACAATCACAATCACTGTAACACACGAAACAGACCAATCACAATCATTGTAACAAAAAACAGAACAATCACAGTCACTGGAACACAAAACAGAACAATCGCAATCACTGTAACACAAAACAGAACAATCATAGTCACTGTAACACAAAACAGAACAATCATAGTCACTGTAACACAAAACAGAACAATCACTGTAACACAAAACAGAACAATCTCAGTCACTGTAACACAAAACAGAATAATCACAGTCACTGTAACACATGAAATATAATAATCACAGTCACTGTAACACACGAAACAGACCAATCACAGTCACTGTAACACAAAACACAATAATCACAATCACTATAACACACAAAACAGAACAATCACTGTAACACAAAACAGAACAATCACAATCACTATAACACAATCACAATCACTGTAACACAAAACAGACCAATCACTGTAACACAAAACAGAACAATCACAATCACTGTAAAACATGAAACAGAATAATCACAGTCACCGTAACACATGAAATAGAATAATCACAGTCACTGCAACACACAAAACAGAACAATCACAATCACTGTAACACACGAAACAGACCAATCACAATCATTGTAACAAAAAACAGAACCATTACAGTCAGTGTAACACAGAAAACAGAACAATCACAATCACTGTAACATAAAACAGAACCATCACAGTCACTGTAACACACGAAACAGAACAATCACAATCACTGTAAAACATGAAACAGAATAATCACAGTCACTGTAACACATGAAATAGAATAATCAGTCACTGCAACACACAAAACAGAACAATCACAATCACTGTAACACACGAAACAGACCAATCACAATCACTGTAACACAAAACAGAACAGTCACAGTCAGTGTAACACACAAAACAGAACAATTACAATCACTGTAACACTTGAAACATACCAATCACAATCACTGTAACACAAAACAGAATAATCACAGTCACTGTAACACATGAAATAGAATAATCACAGTCACTGTAACACATGAAACAGAACAATCACAATCACTGTAACACAAAACAGAAAAATTACAATCACTATAACTCAAAACACAATAATCACAATCACTGTAACACACAAAACAGAACAATCACTGTAACATAAAACAGAACAATCACAATCACTATAACACAAAACACAATAATCACAATCACTGTAACACACAAAACAGAACAATCACTGTAAAATAAAACAGAACAATCACAATCACTATAACACAAAACACAATCACACTATAACACAAAACAGACCAATCACTGTAACACAAAACAGAACAATCACAATCACTGTAAAACACGAAACAGAATAATCACAGTCACTGCAACACACGAAACAGAACAATCACAATCACTGTAACACAAAACAGAACAATTGCAGTCACTGTAAAACACGAAACAGAATATTCAGTCACTGTAACACAAAATAGAACAATCACAATCACTGTAACACACGAAACACAACCATCACAATCACTGTAACACACAAAAACAGAATGATGACATCAAAAACTGATTAAATATGCTGAAAGAGCTGTTAAAGTCAGATGAGTGTTTTTATAGTTCAGAACTGAATCACTGAATCACTGAATCATTGAATCAGTGAATTACTGAATCACTCACCCACGAATGAAGCAGCGCTGCACAGCAGACTGAACCAGCAGCTCTCTGGAGGAACACCACCGCATTTACTGCACACACATCATGAGGATCAAAAACATGTCTGACAATATATAATTTCTGCTCATCTTCTAATTAAATATGATTTTGGTACCTGATGAGTGGGATGTTGTCCAGCGTGCAGCACAGATCAGATCCACTCTGAAGAACCAAAGACGTCTCACAGGTTGAGTTATACACCCTACAAACACACACATACTGTGACAATGTTTGCTGATTGCATGCATAAAATAAGTTAAAACAGATTTTACTGAACAAAACAGACTGGATTTCTTTTTTAAACATTTGCTAAAAACAAATAATGCATCACATAAGATTCAAGGGATTTGTTTTTAAACATTGCAAAATCCTTCCTTCTCAGAATGGGAGATAGTTAAACTCTTGAGATACTAAACTGTATAGTTTGACATTTAACAGACTGATCAATGTGAACAAACACAGTGAATCAGGTGAGACGTGACTGTCAAACCAGCCTCTTTAACCTCCAAATCAATGTGATCTAATCAAACACTTCAGCAAATCTCGTTCATTTATTGATGAGGAGATTCTATCTGAATAAATCAATCACAGCATTCTCTGTTTGCCACAGAGAAAAGATTCAATATTCACCAGTTATTCACAGGACAAACATGCTGATTGTGAAGGGCCATCGCATATCTGTGAGACAGAGAGAGACAGACAGGTTAAAAGAGTAAAGATATCAAACTAAAACCATAAGTTCAGACTTTCAGAAATACAATATGTTTTTACAAATGTTTTCAGATCAACTGTGCAAAACTGATTCCTAATAACTACTAAATGAGTTTTGCAAAAGGATTTGAATAGAAACTGATAACAAAGTGATAGACTTTTGCAAGGCATTTAACTTCACTAGTCCTTGTTAATTAATTGAAATTCATGTGCTAACTTTAATTAAAACTCATTGCAAACATTTACACTTTTAATGAGTAAATATAATCACAATAATATGATTAAATGAAAAAAACTCTAACTCTCTTTAGTAATATATATACACAATACACTCCTTTTAATACAAAAATATACTTTTTACTCAATCTACCAGTAGAACTAAAACCATTAAAAAAAAAATCATTACTTGAAATAAACTAATATAAAAACTGATATAAATGACAAAAACACACAACAAAATGATAAAAAATACTTTAACTAAATTGAAAACAGAAAATATAAAAAATCTCATTTAAAATATTAACAAAAGTAATATATTAATGATACTTAAATAACACTGCAACAGAAATAGATAAACACATCTTCTGTTTTAAAAGCATTCAAAGTTTTATCGAAATTAAATTGCCAGATTCATATAAACTCTTGTCTTATTTGAGGATCATAATAAATACTCACATGATCCAGATTCCAGGCAGTGTGAACACAGGCAGACTGATGGGAACCAGAAACCACAGAGACATTTTCACTGCTCCTGAAGAGTTTCTCTGAATCATTGCCTCAAATCAAACTCCACTCATCTTCATTCAGAGTAAAACTTCCCAGATCAACACATGACAGCAGGAGCTGAGAGTCTGAAGTGTTTTTCTGTCAGTATCTGGTGCTGTTTCTGCAGATTCTGTGAGCAGAGGAACACATGTGATGCTCCTCCTCTCCTCTGATGTCCAGCAGATCATCACACTGAACTCAGTGGAGAACACAGAGAAACTCCATCAGTCCAGCAGATCATTACAGCAGAAAAACAGGCTTCATCGAATATTCAGTATTATATATATTTTTAAATAATACTTTTATTCATCAAGGACGCATTAAACTGATCAAAAGTGAGAGTAAAGTCACTGATAATGTTACAAAATATTTCTGTTTCGAATAAATGCTGTTCTTTTGAACTTTCTATCCATCTGAGAATCCTGAAAAATAAAATGTATCACCATTTCCACAAAAATATTGTGCAGCACAACTGTTTTCAACATTGATAATAATCAGAAATGTTTCTTGAGCAGCAAATCAGCATATTAGAATGATTTCTGAAGGATCATGTGACACTGAAGACTGGAGTAATGATGCTGAAAATTCAGCTTTGATCACAGAAATAAATTACAGTTTAACAGATATTCACAAAGAAAACAGATGTTTTAAATTACAATAATATTTCACATTTTTTACTGTAGTTTTGATCAAATAAATGCAGCCTTGGTGAGCAGAAGAAACTTCTTTCAAAAATCTTAGTGACCTCCAACTTTTGAACTCTTAAACATAAGAGATCCAGATCAAATGCTGAGAAATAACAGGACTAATAATATGTTCATTAGGTGTTTATTATTAACCCTTGTATTATGTTCCGGGTCAATTTGATCCATTTTGATTCTCAAACTATTGGAAATACCAGTTAATCTGTAATTTTATTTTTGATATTTTGTGACTTTTGCTCATTTAGGGCCATGAACATGCATGCAAAGTCAGGATACACTGATGTGTTTTGAAGTGCACACAAATAATTTTCTGACGATTTTGATGTTCGTGGGTCAATTTGACCCACTTTTTTTTTTTTTTTTCAGGGCAACTGTACAGACCCAAATTAAATATATTTCTTGGATATATGTTGCTATTTTGGTGTTTTACTACCCTGGAAAGGGAAAAAAATGAGCTTCCATTCTATTTTTACTCACTTTTATCCAAAGCAATGCAACAGATACTGCACAGATAAAACACACCGCATCAGTTTCACTGTCAGCACTGCAGTGACTATCAGAGAAACGAGAAAACTCACAGAGGAGAGATCATATCTGACACAAGAGATCTGTAGAAACTCAGACTTATCATCAAGTCTAAGTTCTGATCTTTTGGAGGCCCATTAAAAAAATAAAAAAGGTAAATGCAATTCATAATGACTCATAATGACTTTTTTGTCACATTTCTAAGAAAAAAAAGACAGAATTGTGATATATAACTACAGAATTGCAAGACATAAACAGAATTCTGACTTTTTCACACAGTTCTGATTTTACATCTCACAATTCAGACTCATTTTTATAATTCTGAGTTTACATCTCGCAATTCTGAATTTTCTCTGAATTTTTCATTTACATCATCAACATTTTTCTCCTAATTCTGAGATTAAGTCTCTAAATTCTAACATTTTTTCGAATAATTCTGAGTTTACATCTCACAATTCTGACTTTTTTTCCCTCATAATTATTTCTGAGTTTACATATCACAATTCATATTTTTTTCTCATAATTCTGAGTTAAAGTGAATTCTAATGTGTTTCAGGGGAACAGCGTTTATTCTATTGGGCGGGTATGCAGCGGTTATATATCTTGGACGCATCTTTATGAAGGAAAAGCAGAAGTTGGTCATTATGTCTGGCCATATTCAGGTGAGACTGCTGTCTGATAAAAACATCCAAGGATGGAATTGCAAGACATAAACTTGCAATTCTGAGAAAAAAAAAGTCAGAATTGTGAGTTAAAAAGTCATAATTACTTTTTCAAAATTGTATATTCTGTGGTGGAAACAAAAAAACTGTATTGCAAGATGTGAACTCAGAACTGTGAGATATAAACTTAGTTTACACTTTGCAATTCTGACTTTTTTCTCTGAATTTTGAGTTTCATCTTGGAGTTCTTAGGAAAGAGTCGGAATTGTGGCGTTTAAACTCAGAATTCTAAGAAAAAATGTTTGAATTTTGAGATGTAAACTCAGAATTATTAGAAAAATTTAGAATGTCAAGATGTAAATTCAGAATTGAGAGAAAAATGTTAGACTTGTGAGATATAAACTCAGAATTATAAGAAAAAAATGTTAGAATTGCAAGACGTTAAGACCTAATGAAAAGATATACATATAGATATTACATATATGAGTGGCTATTAAAGAATAAAAGTGGCAGGAAGGCAAGGTTTATATATATATATATATATATATATATATATAGCACATATTTATTTATATAGCATACATACACATTGGAATTTCAAAGTTCTTTACAAAAAAAATATTTTAGAATATAAAATAAATAAAAAAATACAATAAAAGATTAAGGAAGAGAATAAATTCATTAGAAAATGAAAACATCAAGCTCAATCAAGAGCTGAACAGTTTCATATATAATGTCTCTGTCCTGATAGGAACTTGCAAATAAAATGTTTTTGGATGCTTTATAAGGACATGGACAGATTTTGATGTCAATCAGCTGAAAGGTCAAAGGTGATGGAATCTCTGCCGTCCTCCACATGAGCCTGTCTTATCACAGACATCGATCAATCAATCGCAGCAGCCATAAATCTCCTGTAGAACTGTCTGAACACTTCATATAGTTCACATTCACACACATTAATGCACAGAATCTTCAGATCTTTCTAGCATTCACTGTTTGTTATATTTCAGATGACAGGTCAGAGGTGATTCTCTCAGACTTTATTGCTTCATTTTAATGAGCAGGGAGTGTTTAAACATACTACCTACTGCCTTTATGAAAGGTTAAAGCAGGATACATGTTAGCATACATTGCACATTTTAAGCGTATTGGACTGTCTGTTATTGCTTTTTATTATACAAATAAGTATTATAATATATTATGTATTGCATATCAGAGTTAGCAGCCCAGCCTATTCTATTTTATTCTGCTTTTGTATATGCATGATAATATTCTTCATTTATGAGCGCAGGTTTGTTTGTTAATAGAATGAACTGAAATGAATGAGTGATTCACTTCTGATCATTTGACTCACCAGTTCTTCTGAAACCATTCCAACGTGTCAAACGCGTGAAGGGATTTGTTCCTCTTCATCGTAAGTGTCCAGGTGATCTTCAGGTGAACCAGTGTTGCCAGCTAATTTTCAGGGGAAGTTGCTAAAGGCAGGTCGATTTGTTGCTAAAAGTTGCTAAATGACGTTGTGATGTCATTGCGCAATGACATCATCATGTAATCATGACGCAACATTGTGACACTGCATCAAAACTCAGCAACAAATATATTTTATATATGTTCATTTAGATTTACTCGTAAAATAATATAAATGCATAATATCATATTAAAATATAAATAACTGTATTTTTAAATACAACATTGATTTACTGAACACTTATTAGCTAGTAAATTACACATTCTCAACATTTATAGTTATAAGCAGTGTATTAGTAGTTAGTATGCTACACTCTAAGAAGAGTCTGTAAAAACAGGGCACAATATGAAGAAATTTTCTGTGTTGATTTTTCACAGGTTTTTTGCCTGCATTTTTAATTATGCATTGTATTTTTTGTTTTTTTGGGTTACAGGGTTACAATGAATAATGGATAATGGATAACGTATAACATCCTGGGAAATTACTAGCTTTTCCATTTTTCTAGATATTTTTCTTACATGTTCAACAATCGCAGGTACAAGCTACTAAACAAGGTGTTTGAGAAATGAACAATTAATTCAATTATTACTATTAAATTGAACAATTGCATATAGCAGTTAACTTAATTGAAGTGATGTGTGTACTGCTAGGCATCTTTGGTTTCCTCTTTTTGTGTAATTTAGATGGAAAATGTGTGCTTTTTTATCATTTGAGTCACTTATCAAAAGCCTGCTGAACTTCATAATAATATGCGGGAGGGGGAGGAGTCTGAGCTGCAGTCTCAACCAATCAGGATCAAAATATGCGTAGAGGGTTGCATTTTTCATAAGATGAGCCACTAAAAGTTTCCAGAGAGTTTTATATTTACGAGCACAAATTTGCACACATTTTGCACACACACATACACACACACACATAGAGGGATTTTGGTTATTGGGACACGCATTCTAGTTGAAAAATAATACGAAAATAATGTGTAATATATTTAGATTTTGCATTTATTTTATGTCATTATTATATATTATGTTATTATACATTATTTGTATTAAACATAGCCTTCTTTATAATAATAATTTGTTAGATTTATATAGCACTTTTCTGGGTACTCAAAGCGCTTTACATGGAAGAGGGTGAATCTCCTCATCCACCAGCAGTGTGCAGCATCCACCCGGATCATGTGACGGCAGCCATACTGCACCAGAACACCCACCACACACCAGCTTACTGCTGGAGAGGAGACAGAGTGATGAAGCCAGTCAGTGAAAGGGGATGATTAGGAGGCCATGATGGTCAGAGGCCAATGGGCAAATCTGGCCAGGATGCTGGGGTTACACCCCTACTCTTTTTTGAAGGACATCCTGGGATTTTTAATGACCACAGAGAGTCAGGACCTCGGTTTAACGTCTCATCCGAAAGACGGTGCTTGTTGACAGTATAGTGACCCTGTCCCCGTCACTACTGGGGTGTTAGGACCCACACAGACCACAGGGTGAGCACCCCCTGCTGGCCTCACTAACACCTCTTCCAGCAGCAACCTAGTTTTTCCAGGAGGTCTCCCATCCAGGTACTGACCAGCTCAGCCCTGCTTAGCTTCAGTGGTCTTGGGCTGCAGGGTGATATGGCTGCTGACATATAACATATAACATAACATAACATAATATAACATTACATTACATTACATTACATAACATAATATTACATTACATTTATGTAAGCAGTGTTGGGGGTAAAGCATTACAAGTAACGTGAATCATGTAATCAGATTACTTTTTTCAAGTAACTAGTAAAGTAATGCATTACTTTTAAATTAACAAGAAAATATCTGAGTTACTTTTTCAAATAAGTAACGCAAGTTGCTTTTGTTTTCCTATTTAATCACTGACATTATTTCCTGTCATAGGCCTTTTCTTCAGCCTGAGGATTATTAATTTCACTCTTGGTGTGAAAGGGCCTTTACAGCCCCAAAAATATAACTTTTGGGTTTTCTGTTATTAAAAATAAATAAGCAAGTCCGGCCCAGGTGACAAAAATAACGCAAAAGTCACGCAATTAGTTATTTTTTATGGAGTAACGCAATATTGTAATGCATTACTTTTAAAAGTAACTTTCCCCAACACTGTATGTAAGTGTGCGATAACATACTAATAATATACATACACTAATAATAAGATAATAACACAGGCGCAATGCAGGGCGCAGTGGCGCAGACTCATTGATCTGCGGTAACCAACTTCAGTACACAAGGGGGCGACAGAGTCACATTAAAATGCCTCTGAAAATAAACAGGGTGTGTTCTTATTTAGGTAAGTTGCTATAAACTCACTTAATTAGCTATGAAAAATTTACCTGAAACGGAAAACTGACCGTGAAAGAATAGCGCCCTTGCGGCAACGCGGAAAATCCACCTTTTGTTTAAAGATATCCACCTTATTTTTTAACGCGGAAGTAAACCTATGGACGAGACTTCCGGTTCATTAGCCCCTATTTTTTTTTATTTTTTTTTTATTAATGCTTGAACAGACAGAACAAGAAGAACATAGTCAAGGAATCACATACAAATCCATGAAATAATGACCAATAGTTATAAATTAAACATAAATGACAAACACAAACGCATTCACATTAATAATAAAATAAAAATTGTTACAAAATCAGGTGTGAATGACATTACAATGACATTGCAAAGATATACAAACAATCATACATAAGGAAAGCATCTAAATACAAGGATTTTATTTAAATACCTCTGTATAATATTTCAGGAATCTTAGGGCTTTTTTATTCTTTATAAGATGAAGAGATTTTAGAAGTGAGTTTAATTCAATTTTAAAAAGGGGATAGGATGGGTAACTATTTGCAAATTTTTGTTTGTGAATGAAAAATTTACCATATAAAACAAAAAAATTAATAGTGTGTTCCAGGGGTTTATTTTTAGTATTATCATAATAAAAAATAATGTCTTTTAAACTAAAAGAATGTACAACATAGGCAGAATCAAATAAAATTGCTTAGATATAGGGCATTCAAAATTCATTAGCCCCTATAGGAAAATAAGGAGAAGAATAACAACGTGTAGTACGGTAAAACTGCACTACAAACCAGTGTGTTCATAATTAAGATAATACGTTAAAATAATATGGTAAGACACCAATCTGCAGGATCAAGCAGCAAAACGAGCGGTTTTGTACAGATAAAATAGCTGAAAGCGAATGAGATCGGAAGGAAGACCCATAAAATTAAATGGCCACGCCCATTTTACAGGAAGAATAAGGTGGATAAAATTATTTTTATTTACAATAAACATATTTAAGTTGCATGTGCAAAATATGATAGTATTGTACAATTAAAATAGAAAATATAATGATTAAGCTTACAAAATTGATTAAAAACATAAAAAGCAAAACACTTGTAAATGCTTTACAGCACAAACAAACAAATGAATGAATAAAAAATGCATATCGTGAAAAAAGGGTGATTAATTTTACATTTATAATTTGTGGACTGTTATGTAAATAACGGAATATCATTGAGTTTATAACGCTAACTTTATATCTTGCTTTTTTTGAATTTCTGGAAAAAGTCTAAATTGTGTGGTATAAACTCAGAATTGCGAGAAAAAGAGTCCGAATTGTGAGCTAAAATGTCGCAACTATCTTTTTTTTAAATTTGCTTCCATACTCCACTCCTCTCCCGCAAATAAACTTTAGCCCTTAGCGACTTTTATTTTGAAAACATGTGACGTCCTGCTTCACTGCTGTAGTTTCTGTATCACAATCCTGCAGAAAGCTGCATAAACTCACTCGCTGCAAGTATGTCAAGATCTATTTTTCCAGCTATTATTAAACTACATCCATCAAGCATTACTACTCTTATCAGGTGCGCCCGAATAACTGTGACAGCAACCGCTTTAAAGCTGTATGTCGCGTGTTTATTATGTCAGAATTTCTCATAGTTCATAATTCAGTGTCGTCAGTGCATGAACACAGTTTCTGTGGCGTGTGTGTGTGTGTGTGTGTGTGTGTGTGTGTGTGTGTGTGTGTGTGTGTGTGTGTGTGTGTGTGTGTGCTGTTGTCTGTTGTTGTTGTTATCAGTGTGTGACAGATGTGTATTCCTATGGGCGTTGATGATGTTGTTGTTATGCTGATATTCGTTTGACTGAAAGGTGATTCAGCAGAAACTCCTTCAGACAGTCTTAAAGCACATTAGCATCGCAAACATTGTCTTTCAGTGGTTTTATATGCCTTCAAAAATGAAAGTGTTACTCCTGAAAGAGCCAAGAGAGAGTGAGAATGAAGCAGACCCTTATATCCAGGTAATACCTCATTATGTGTTATAGTAATAATCATAATAATCACAATCTGAGAGTGTAATATTGGGTGTTTATTTCAGGAATTGGCCTCATGTGGACACACAGCCGCTTTGATTCCGGTTCTGTCCTTCAAATTTGTGTCTCTAGATCAGCTTTCAGAGCGGGTGAGTTTGGAAAGCTGCTGCTGCTGTTTATATATATATATATATATGAGGGTCAAAGACGAAAAAGGGTTTAAGCATAAGTCTAATACTGCTTTAAACTGTTTTTGTTTTCCCCCCAAAAATTAAAAAGTTTTCTGTTTCATTTAATTGCAATTTTGTTTTTGTTTTTCTGAGTAAAAAATAAATATCATACATTTTCCCCTGATTTACAGAAAACACCCACTAAAATGTCATTCAGTGTAACAGTCTTGATATTTACAACAAAAATCAATTTATGACATATTAAAAGACTAATTACTTTCACCCCAAATACAAATTAGTTGTAATTTTACATTTTTAAAGGTAGGTTTTGCCCATTTGTCAGTAAGAATTTTTTACTCATTTAAAACACAATAAGATTTAATATGCTCCCTTATTCTTTTATATATTTTAATGTACTAGTCAGAATAAGCATGTTGTTTGAATCTTTACATAAATATTGTGTTACACTGAATGACAATATAACATTATTTCAACCAAATTTGGACATTTTATTCTCCAAAAACTTATTTGAAACCTTAAAATTAGACTCTTTACTTACATTTAATGTGCTTTCTATGGACATAAAGTCACTTTTGTAAATTTCTTCTGATGCGGACATCTTAACGTCTTTGACCCATGAACTGTTTTTGTGCTTCTGTTTGGGAAACACCAGCTCTTTCAGCCGGAGAGGTTTGGAGGTGTGATCTTCACCAGCCCCAGAGCCGTTGAGGCCGTGAAGATGTGTTTAGAGTCTCAGAAACACAGACACAGTGAGTCTGGATCATCAGATGCTTTATTAGATGCTGAAAGCCTTTGGAGATGTTTTTGCTTTGTAGTTGATGACTGATGTATGTTTGCTATGTTGTATATTGTAATATAATATAATCAAATTACTCTACCAGTCAAAAGTTTTTGGACAGTAAGATTTTTAAATGTATTTTAAAGTCTCTTCTGCTCACCAAGCATGCATTTATGTGATCCAAAGTACGGCAAAAACAGTAAAAAATTTTTACTATTTAAAATAACTGTTTTCTAATTGAATATATTTTTAAATGTAATTTATTCCTGTGATTTCAAAGCTGATTTTTTAGCATCATTACTCCAGTCACATGATTCTTCTTTAAAAAAACGTTAAAAATCTTACTGCTCAAAAACTTTTGACTGTTCCATATGGGAATTAACTGCGGTGTTATTTTAGTATCAGTGAGTTTTTATTAATAATTTGAATCAGTTTTTATTTTTCTATTTTAATTTTAGTTAATGTTTTAGTAATTTTGCTCTGTATTTTTGCCTTTTCTATCAGTTTTTTTATATGTATGTCTGTATAGTTTTGGCATTTTTATTTCAGTTTTAGTTTTTGTTATTTCAAATTAAGCCAAACTAAATGTTGGCATGGCAACTAGCTGAAATAAAAAGAACATATTAAAATAAAATTAATAAAATAAAAAATATTTTTTTATATTTTATTTTCAGTTAACATTTATTTTATTTCAAGTAACAAAAATGTTTTTTAATGGTTTTAATTTTAATTAACTATAAATAACTCTGAACTACAGTATAAGTTATAAAATGAATTAGCTGTAATGTATTAGTGTGTGGAGGGTTAATCTTTCAGATGTAGAAACTCATAAATGAGGGGCAAAGTATTATATTAATATTAATTCAATTGATGCAGTGTGTCTGAAATCTTACATGGTGCAAGCAACAGCAAGGTTGTGGGTTTGATTTCCAGGGAAAGCATGAATTTAAAAAAAGTTCCGCTTTAATGCAATGATGAAAGCGTCTATCAAATGCATGCATGTAAATGCAACTGTCTGTATGTGGAATAAGAGTTTGAAGGAATGCTCACAGTTATTTTGGCCACTAGAGGCCACATTTTCATCACTTTTCGTAATAAATGATTGGATGAATGACTAAAATGATAAAGACACTTCAAGAAAAGCCTGATTTTGGATCTTTAAGGTTTCATTTTGCATTGTGGCAAGTATATCAGTTTAGCATAGTATTTGCTGTATTACAGTTAATTTATGCTGATTCTCTGATGTTTTTTATTCTACAGAATGGGATGCAGTGAAAGACAAATGGAATGAAAAGTCAGTTTATGTGGTTGGAAAAGCGACAGCATCTTTAGGTATGAAATTATTTCACACGCAAACACAAATCTGATAGACCTGAGAGAGTTGTTATGGATCAGGAGATTATGAAACAGTATTTTACTGTCTGTGCTTTGATGAACGCAGTGGCAGCACATCAGAAGGTTTCTCACACACCGCTGGGATTCACGCGTCTCTGATGAGTGTCTTAAGTGCCCTGCTGTTAATGAAGGAAGTGTGTGTTTGTTGGTCACCTGTGTCCTGCTGAAGGTCTTTTGTTTCTGTCACCTGAGTAAATCTGCTCACACCTGCAGACACACTGAACACACCTGTGCATCGTCACAGCCAGATGATAATCACCTTCCTCTCTCATCCTCGCCGGCTGTTCTTTGTGTTTCTCTGCATTTCACTTCTCTGTATTTATATGTTTAAAAATCTGCTACATTTTTTATGAACATGCCCATGTCATATTTTGCCCCAAAACCAGAAGGATACTTTTTTATATATTTTTTATTTTATACATTTTTAAAAAATACAGCTGAGAATGAAAAAATATACATATATTTGTTTGTTTGTTTGTTTGATTAGCATTATTGCAATAATAGATGTTGGCATAAACATAGGCTTTGTCATTATGCAAGGTATAAAATTTTTTTCTTTTGAGCTGAAATATGACTTTGACATTTCTTAAAAATCGACTACTTTTTTAAGAACGTGCCTATGTCTTATTTTGCCCCAAAACCAGAAGGATACATTTTTTTTTTTTTTTTTAAATGAGAATTGATATTTATTTATTTATTTACTTGCATTATTGCAATAATGGATGTTGACATAAACATAGGCTTATTTGTCATTATGCAAGGTATAATTATGTTTTTTGCTTTTGTGCTGAAATATGACTTTGACATTTCTTCATGAGAGTCGCATGTAGAAATGCAAAATCAGATGTACAATCAGAGTTCCACTGTCAGCATTGTCCAGTAATGAAACCATCTCATGCAATGAAGTTTTTGTGATTTTAATGAAGCTTTAAATTGCTATTTTCTGCTGAAATGTTTAGTTGCAGATTTGGGTCTGAATCCTCTGGGTGAAGATACTGGAACCGCAGACGCTCTTGCTCTGCTCATCCTACAGAGTATGACCATTTCAAATATTACTCTCTATGATGCCATCAAAATACGTCATATTTTCATAACATGAGTCTTCGTTAATGTTGTGTTTTGTTAAACGCAGGAGAAAATCAAGAGATTCAACCACTTTTCTTTCCCTGCGGCTCCATCAAACGTGAAGTTCTGCCCACCGCGCTCAGAAAGAACCGTGAGATGATCTGTTCAAACGTTTACAGATATTAAAGATGTGACCTTACAAAATGCAAAATTTGTCATAAAAACTCATTTCTAAATATTTTTTAATGCAGTGAACATTTCAACGCTGAGATTTCACCCCAAAAATAAAAGATATTAATTCTATTCTATTCTATTCTATTCTATTCTATTCTATTCTATTCTATTCTATTCTATTAATGTGACCCTGGACCACAAAACCAGGCATAAGGGTAAATTTTTTGAAATTTACATTTCAATAAAAAGAATAAATAAGCTTTCCATGGATGTATGGTTTGTTAGGATAGGACTGAGATACAACTATTTGAAAATCTGGAATCTGAGGGTGCAAAAAAATCTAAATATTGAGAAAATCACCTTTAAAGTTGTTCAAATGAAGTTCTTAGCAATGCATATTACTAATCAAACATTAAGTTTTGATATATTTACGGTAGGAAATTTACAAAATATCTTCATGGAACATGATCTTTACTTAATATCTTAATGATTTTTTGCATACAAGAAAAATCGATGATTTTGACCCATACAATGTATTTTTGGCTGTTGCTACAAATATACCTGTGCTACTTATGACTGCTTTTGTGCTCCAGAGTCACATATTATATTATATTATATTATATTATATTATATTATATTAATTATATTATATTATATTATATTACATGCAATTTGATGTCTCATTTTTTTTGTTATGATTGTGAGGTGAAATATGACCAAGACATGCAAATAATTCCAGAAATGAGTTTCTTCTTGCATTTGAATCAGTATTTCTTTTTTCATTGTTTATTTCTCTGTCAGATATTCCGCTGGAGACTCTGACTGTCTATCAGACATCTGAACATCCTGATCTGCAGAAAAACATCACTGATTATTTCACTCAGCAGGTGTGTGTCAGATACTGTACATCTGTCTGTTCATGACAGAGCTGTCACTCACCTGTGTGTGTGTGTGCATGTGCGTGCGTGTGTGTGTGTGTGTGTGTGTGTGTGTGTGTTCAGGGTGTCCCAGCGAGCGTTGTGTTCTTCAGTCCGTCTGGAGTGAAGTTCTGTGTGGATTTGGTGAAGAGACTCTCAGGATCTCAGCTGGAGCAGATAAAGGTCAGATAAATGGAGCATCTTTCATACAGTGATTCAGATGAATCAGACTCAGAGATTATATAATCATTATATCAGATATATAATATATTATCATTGTGTTCTTCAGTTTGCATCGATTGGCCCGACCACAGCGGATGCTCTGCAGTCGCACGGACTGACGGTCAGCTGCTGCGCTGAGAAACCCACAGCCAAACATCTGGCCACCGCCATCACACGCACCCTACACACCTGACCTCTGACCTCTGACCCCTGACCCCTGAGTCGTGCTTTTGCAGAAGATATTAGATATAAATAATGAACTTTTAAAGAAGTGATTGCATTAATATCTCTCTTATGTGCAGAGATTTGTATCTGTTTTGTGGCTGTATATTTGTTTGCATCAGTGCTGCATCTGAAGCAGCTTCTTTTATTTTGTTTATTTTGTGATTTACACTCAATTTTGTTTGTGAGAATCTCCTGATCTGTGTTTTATGTTGAATGTGAGTAACTTTCAGTCTGAGATTATCAATGTGAAATGATGGCTTGAAGGGTTTTTTTTTTTTTTGTAATGTAATAGCTGAAGGACTTTTATTTGCATTGTGTTGATGATGGAATATAAAATGAAAAAATGAAATTGTGTATATCCTCCTTATTTAATGTTGATGGGCATAACTTTAAATTACATTACATTTTTAATTACATTTATAATTATTTAAATTTTATTTAAATATAAGTATATTCAATTGTATATTTTCTTCAGTGTTAATTGGCAGAAATTTAAATAAATTATACTAATATATTTTATTTTAATATAAACTATTTTAATGTCAATAATATAAGTATTTTAATTTTAAATAATGATTATTTTCAAATGTACATTCTATTTTGATGACCAGAAATGTAAATAGTCTTAAAATTACACATTTGTAATTACATTTGGAATTTTATTTATTTATTTTAAATAATATGTTTAAGTGTATATTTACTCATTGTTGATGAGCAGAAATTTGAATAACTTTAAAATGCTGTTTTAAATAACAATTATTTACATTTACTTTACACTTATTTACATTTACATTTATACGTATTTTCTGCCAATTTTAAATAAATTAAATTACAAAAATTAAAATGAAAACTAGATTAACGATTTCATTATAGAAAACTTTAAGCAAAATATGTGCCAAAAGTGAAAAGTTTTAAAAACCTTGAAAATTGCATTTTTAATTACATTTATAATATACGTTTATTAAAATGATACAATTAAATCCAAATGTGTTTGTTTAAAGTTTAAAATGATGAATGAATTGTTTTATGACTGAAATAACGCGCTGGTGTGATGGTGACACAGGTGAGTGTGGCGCGCGCTCAGGTGTGTTTCTCTCGGGCAGGTGTGAGTCGCGTGGCCTCACGTGCAGCTTTATTGACTGTATTTTCTGCTGAAATAATCACGCTGTTGTTTCTCACAGAGGCGCGTGAGCGTGAGCTCCTTCCTGAGACGCTATAAAGCGCGTGGAGTTGAAGCGCGCTCATTCAGACGCGCAGCGGATCTTTAATGATGCTGATCTTCATCCTCATGACCTTCATCTTCATCTTCATCCGCGCGGAGAAAGTCTTCCACAGCAGAGATCATTCAGATGCGATGAACGACATCCATCAAGCCGAGCTCATCACTGACACACACACTGCACAGGTCTATCTATCTATCTATCTATCTATCTATCTATCTGTCTGTCTGTCTGTCTGTCTGTCTGTCTGTCTATCTATCTATCTATCTATCTATCTTTCTGTCTGTCTGTCTGTCTGTCTGTCTGTCTGTCTATCTATCTATCTATCTATCTATCTATCTATCTATCTATCTATCTATCTTTCTGTCTGTCTGTCTGTCTGTCTGTCTGTCTGTCTATCTATCTATCTATCTATCTATCTATCTATCTATCTATCTATCTATCTATCTATCTTTCTGTCTGTCTGTCTGTCTGTCTGTCTGTCTATCTATCTATCTATCTATCTGTCTGTCTGTCTGTCTGTCTGTCTGTCTGTCTGTCTATCTGTCTATCTGTCTATCTATCTATCTATCTATCTAAAGTATATAAAGAACCAATATTTTGTACATTCTCAATTGCTGTTGATGGGCGTAATTGTAAATAACTTTAATATTTAGCATTTTTAATTACGTTTAGAATTATTTTATTTAAATTATAGAATTGTTTTTGTTTATCTTTAAAAAAATCAAAGTTAATTGTCTGTTCTCATCAATTAATGTTGATGGGTTAAAGTGTGTATTCTTCTCAATGTTGACAAGCATATTTAAGTAAATGTAAAATATTAGATTTTAATTACATTTGTAGTTATTTTACTTTTATTTAAATAATATTATTTAAATAGTACAATTATTTCACAAGTGTATTTTCAAGTGCACTGATCTGCTAATCAGTGTTGATGAGCAGAAATTTAAATAAAATTAAAATGTAATATTTTTAATTGAATTTATAATTTTTTACATTTTATTTAAATAATATGATTGTATTCAAATGTATAATGTACTCACTGCTGATGAGCAGAAATATAAATAACATTAAAATGTTAAGTTTTTCATTACATTTATAATTATTTTTATTGTATTTAAATAATATGATTATATTAACATTCTGTCTATCCATCTATCTACACTGTAAAAAAAAAATAATAATAAAAAGGGGGTAAAATACAGTTAATTTTCTGCCTGAACATGATCCATTAATTTTATGGACATTTCCTCAACTCTAAAACACAACACAATGCAGTGCAAAAATAAAAATAAAAATAAAAAAAACAATGTGCCCTTGTTCATTGTGCTCTATTTTTACAGAATTTTTAAAGTGTAGTAGAGTAAATGATACATGTATTATTTATTTAGATTAGTTCTTGACAAACATACTGATCTCTGTCTGTTTCTGCATCATTCCAGCGGTTTCTGTCGAAGTACGGCTTCATGAAGGCCGCAGAGAGCGATGACCCTCAGATCCCAGCAGAAGGAGCGTTTGAGACGGACGTCATTCTCTCTCTGGACCTTCAAGAGGGAGGAACCACTTCCAGATCCAGCAGTCCAGATCTCCAGTTCCTCACGGCCCTGAAGGAGTTCCAGCGGGTTTCTGGTCTGCCCATCACAGGCGTGTTTGATGACGCCACCAAAGCAGCCATGAATAAACCCAGGTAGTGATGGCTGCTCCTGAAACACTGCTTCATGAAGCTTCAAAACCTTTGTGATTCATTTCTTTCGAAACACTAAACGAGGCTTCATTACATCATAACTCTTTTGAAACGTTTCAAAAGTTCAATGTTTTGCCATTGAGGGCGATCTCTGTGAATCATGCGAGTTCATTGAGATTGAACCAATGAACCAGCATTTACCTTCAGTGTTGAGGAAAGTTACTTTTAAAAGTAATGCATTACAACATTGTGTTACTCCATAAAAAAAGCAACTTAGTTACTTTTTATGGAAAGTAATGCATTATGTTATTTTTGCGTTACTTTTGTCACCTGGTCTGGGCTTGCTTATTTATTTTTAATAAAAGAAAACCCAAAAGTTATATTTTTGGGGCTGTAAAGGCCATTTCACACCAAGAGTGAAATTAATAATCCTCAGGCTGAAGAAAAAGCCTATGCACTTACTCACGATTTCTCTCAACAGGGGGACAGGAAAGATGTCAGAGATTAAATAGGAAAACAAAAGCAACTTGCGTTACTTATTTGAAAAAGTAACTCAGATATTTTCTTGTTAATTTAAAAGTAATGCGTTACTTTACTAGTTACTTGAAAAAAGTAATCTGATTACGTCACTCGCGTTACTTGTAATGCTTTACCACCAACACTGTTTACCTTATCTTGAATCAGTTTTACCAATTTGTAGACATTTTTAACAAGACATTTGTGTAATTATAAGGCTGAATAGTTGTTAATAGTCTCTTAGATAAGCTGTTTAGATAAGCTTTCCATAAAACAAACAAAACAAGCTCTGCAAATTAACAATAATTATAAAAAACACATAATATGTGACCCTGGAGCCCAAAAGCAGTCATAAGTAGCACAGGTATATTTGTAGCAATAGACAACAATACATTGTATTGGTCAAAATTATCACTTTTTCTTTTATGCCAAAAATCATTAGGATATTAAATAAAGATCATGTTCCATGAAGATATTTTGTAAATTTCCTTCTGTAAATACAACAAAATGTAATTTTTGATTAGTAATATGCATTGCTGAGAACTTCATTTGGACAACTTTAAAAGCGATTTTCTCAATATTTAGATTTTTTTGCACCCTCAGATTCCAGATTCTCAAATATCTGTATCTCAGTCCTATCCTAACAAACCATACATCAATGGAGAGCTTATTCAGCTTTCAGATAATTGACAAAAAAATGACCCTTATGACTGGTTTTGTGGTCCAGGGTCATATATAGGCTACAAACACTTCACAATTAATGCCATTTTATTATTTTAATTGCATTTAAATTCAAGAAAGCATTTGCATTGGCTTTGTAAAAGTTGTTTTTTTGCATGTTTTAGCATGAGTTTTTGTTGCATTTGCACACTTTTGACCAGCAGGCATCACTAGCGTGTGGTGTTTTGAGCTTCGAAACAGTGAATCATTTTGCAAAGCAATTGATTCAAAGCTTCAAAAAGGTTCTTTTCTCCCGTCATCACTAAACCCAGGTGTGGCGTCCCTGACCTGGATGAGGAACCAGAGTCTACTGAACAAATGTTAAACGACACAGCTGAGTCCAACAGCACTATAATACTCAATCACACTGATGCTGCTGTGAACGCCAGTGATGCTGCAAATAAAACTGAACCTCAGCGGAAACAACGTCACCTGGCGGCTCTCCTGAGGAACAGGAGGAGGAGAGACACAGGTGAATGGATGGGACACATGGCCTTCTCCAAGAGCCTCCTCAAGTGGCGTCTGATCGGAGAAGGTTACAGCAGTCAGCTGTCCATCGACGAGCAGAAGTACATCTTCAGACTGGCCTTCCGCATGTGGAGCGAAGTCTCTCCGCTGCAGTTTGTGGAGGACATTCACTCGCCTCTGGAGGACATCGACATCAGACTGGGCTTTGGGACAGGTCAGTTCTGAAGAACTAGACATTCTGCAGCATTAAAATCTGACCCTGGACCACAAAACTAGTCATAAGGGTCAAGCTTTTTGAAATTGAGATTTCTACATCATCTGAAAGCTGAATAAATAAGCTTTCCATTGATGTATGTTTGTTAGGAAAAGACAATATTTGGCAGAGATACAACTATTTGAAAATCTGGAATCTGAATCTGAATCTGAATCAAAAAAATCAAAATATTGAGAAAATTGCCTTTGAAGTTGTCCAAATGAAGTTCTTAGCAATGCATAATCAAAAAATAAGTTTTGATATATTTATGGTAGGAAATTTACAAAATGTCTTTAAGGAACATGACCTTAACTTAATAACCTTATGATTTTTGGCATGACAGAAACTGATACTGAGAAAATCACTTTTAAATGTGTCCAAATGAAGTTCTTAGCAATGCCCAGAGGTGGACAGTAGTGAAGTATTTTTACTTTACTCAAGTACATTTAAAAAGTATCTGTAGTTTATCAGAGTGTTTTTCTTTGGAAAACTTTTACTTCACTACATTCCAAAGCATAATGTTGTACTTTTTACTGCACTACATTTCATAAATAAATTTGTTGTTTTTTTTACCTTTAATACTTAAGAACATTAAAAATTTAGTACTTTCTTGTTCTCAAGTAAATCTTTGAATTACTTTTACTTGAGTAAAAATAAGAAAGTAATAGATATCTAATGTAATTAAGTATTAAATTATATTTAATATGAAATGTAGTGCAGTAAAAAGTACCATATTATGCTTTGGAATGTTGTGAAGTACACTCTGATAAAGTACAGACACTTTTAAAAGCAGAGTAAAAATACTTCACTACTGTCTGCCTCTGCTATTACTAATCAAAAATTAAGTTTTGATGTATTTACGGTAGAAAATTTACAAAATATCTTCATGGAACTTTATCTTAATATCGTAATGATTTTTGGCATAAAAGAAAAATGGATAATTTTGACCCATTCAATGTATTTTTGGCTATTGCTACAAATATACCTGTGCTGCTTATGACTGCTTTTGTGCTCCAGGGACACAAGTAAGTTTAACTTTTAAAAAACATATCTTGAGACGTCCTGAACCCTCTGCTGCCCCTGCAGGTCGTCATCTGGGCTGCTCTCAGCGGTTTGACGGAGCGGGGCGAGAGTTCGCTCATGCCTGGTTCCTTGGAGACATTCATTTTGACGATGATGAGCATTTCACCGTCCCAAACACAGGCAGCGGGATCAGTCTTCTCAAGGTAACATGAGAGCATGCACAAAACTACTAAACACACCTGACTAGGCTCACTTACACTTAAAGACAACGTTAAAGCATGTTTTATTGTGCTGAGAGGGTGAAACTAAAATTCAAGAGACATTTAGAATTTTCAAGTTTTATTGTAACATACACAACCATACACAGTATGGCATGTAGAAATGCTTGATATGACTCTCTGCGCAGAAAATAATAAAATTGTATCGGGATATATTAGGAATACAAATAAAAAGTAAAATGAAATCTGAAAACTTTTTAAGAAAAATAGGAATTTAAATTTAAAAAGGATTAGGAGTTAAGAGAATTATATAATTATATTGTAATAATAATAATAGTAACATTTTTATTATATTGTTTTAATACATTGTATTGTACATTGTTTTAATTTTCGTGTCAGTGTTTGTGCATATTGTTGAGACACCGCAGTCTTGTATTATTAATCATTTTTTGATGTTTGATTAGAGTTAGGATTTTTTAAAAACATTTTTTGTATGTAAAAATCTTCTTGTAAAGTCACCGCTTGATGTCCAATGTAAAATAAGCACTGATTAAAAAAAAACAAAAAAACAATAAATCCTCACTGACATCAATGATGCAGAAAATTAAATGCAAAACAAATCTCATGTTTATATTATATTATATGCATGTTTATATTATTGCAATCTCTGAAACAGATGCTTGTGCATCACTGATCTGAATCACTGATCTGAATCTAAATCTCTAATCTGAATCTCTGATCTGAAACACTGATCTGAATCTCTGATCTGAATATGATCTGAATCTCTGATCTGAATATGATCTGAATCACTGCTGTGAATCACTTATCTGAATCTGATCTGAATCTCAGATCTGATTCTCTGATCTGAATCACTGATCTGAATCTCTGATCTGAATCTCTGATGTAAATCTGATCTGTATCAATGATCTGAATCTGATCTGAATCTCTGATCTGAATCACTGATCTGAATCACTCATCTGAATCTCTGATGTAAATCTCTGATCTGTATCAATGCTCTGAATTGTTGATCTGAATCACTGCTGTGAATCACTGATCTGAATCTGATCTGAATCTCAGATCTGATTCTCTGATCTGAATCACTGATCTGAATCTCTGATCTGAATCTGATCTGAATCTCTGATCTGAATATGATCTGAATCACTGCTGTGAATCACTGATCTGAATCTGATCTGAATCTCAGATCTGAATCTCTGATGTAAATCTGATCTGTATCAATGATCTGAATCTGATCTGAATCACTGCTGTGAATCACTGATCTGAGTCTGATCTGAATCTCAGATCTGATTCTCTGATCTGAATCACTGATCTGAATCTCTGATCTGAATCACTGATCTGAATCTCTGATCTGAATATGATCTGAATCTCTTATCTGAATCTCTGATCTGTATCAATGATCTGAATCTGATCTGAATCTCTGATCTGAATCTCTGATCTGAATCTCTGACTGTAGCGTGTCGTGTGTCTCTTTCAGGTAGCGGTTCATGAGATCGGTCATGTTTTAGGGCTTCCTCACATCTACCGGCCCGGATCCATCATGCAGCCCAGTTACCTCCCTCAGGACGCCAGCTTTGAGATCGACTGGATGGACCGGAAATCCATTCAGAGCCTGTACGGTGAGCACTGGAGATTATATTTATATTATTATATATATATATATGGATTAAATAACTGATGACTATTGTTAAGATTTCTACACATTATGAGACAGTTTGCATGACAATTACATTTACATTTAGTCATTTAGCAGACGCTTTTATCCAAAGCAATTTACAAATGAGGACAATAGAAGCAAAAAACCAACAAAAGAGCAATAATATGCAAGTGCTATGACAAGTCTTGCTTAGCCTAATGCAGTACAAGTAGCGAGGTTGTTGTTTTTTTTTTTTTTTAAAGAAAACAAGATAGAAAAGAAAAAAAGAAAGCTAGTGTTAGTTTTTTTTTAAAGTAAACAAATAGAGTAGAAAAAAGAAAGCGTTAGGTTTTTTTTAAGAAATTTAAAAAAATATATTATTATTATTAATATTCAATTAAACACATTTCAGCCCAAATTCCCATTACTGTAATGCATAATTTTTTTTATATTGTCAACTACAATACAGTAGCCCAAGTATAAATTATGCTATTTGTTGTACATCTGTGGATTGTTTGCATTAGAGACAATGAGATTTTTTTCATTACACTAATGAGAAATTGAGTTGGAAATATCATAGCATCACAATGGCTTCATTTTCTTACAGCATAAACAGAAGTCTAATAGTTTTGTGTGTGTTTTCTCTGTCAGGTGTGTGTAAGGGTCGCTTCAGCACTGTGTTTGATTGGATCAGGAAGGAGCAGACGCCGTATGGTGAGGTTGTGGTGCGTTTTAACACCTATTTCATGCGTGACGGCTGGTACTGGCTCTATGAGAACCGTAATAACCGGACGCGTTATGGGGATCCAGTGGCGGTGCAGGTGGGCTGGCACGGGCTTCCCTCCAGCGGCGTGGACGCTTACGTTCATGTGTGGAACCGCAAAACTGACACTGTCTACTTCTTTAAAGGTATTTATTCACTTACTAAGAGTTTATTCACATGCATTTGAGTACAAAAACAGAATTTTAGCTGAAAAACTAAAATGCATTGCACATAGAGATTATGGCACAAGCTCATTTGCATCTCCTGTCCCTAGAGAGAAAACTCTCAGTGTGAACAGCAAACAGTGTACTTTTGTAACAGTACTTTTGCAGTTTACCTATTTTACATGTGTTTTGCATTGTGCATTTTGTATCTTTGCCAGGGTTTTTTCCATTTGTATTTTGCATTTTTTATATACATATTTTACATTTGTATTTTGCATTTGCATTTGTATTTTGCAGTTTTAATATATTTTGCATTCGTAAAATACATTATTTTGCATTGTACATTTGTGACCCTGGACCACAAAACCAGTCTTAAGTCGCTAGTGGGTATATCCGTAGCAATAGTCAAAAATACATTGTATGGGTCAAAATTATTGATTTTTCTTTTATGCCAAAAATCATTAGGATATTAAGTAAAGATCATGTTCCATGAAGATATTTTATAAATTTCCTACCGTAAATATATCAAAACTTAATTTCTGATTAGTAATATGCATTACTAGGAACTTCATTTAGACAACTTTAAAGGCGTTTTTCTCAATATTTTGAGTTTTTTGCACCCTCAGATTCCAGATTTTCAAATAGTTGTATCTCGAACAAAATATTCTCCTATCCTAACAAACCATACATCAATGGAAACCTTATTTATTCAGCTTTCAGATGATGTATATATCTCAATTTTGAAAAATTGACACTTATGACTGGTTTTGTGGTCCATGGTCATATTTGTATTTTGCAGTTTTAACATATTTTGCACTTATAAAATGCATTATTTTGCATTGTACATTTGTATTTTGCAGTCATGCTACAAATGAAACATGAAATGGGGGGGGGGGGGGGGGGGGGGGGTTACATATTTTACATTTGTATTTTGCATTGTATATTGTATAATTTTATTTTGCAGGCATATTTTACATTTGCATTATTAATATATATTTTTGTACATATTTTACATTTGTATTTTGCATTATTTTGCATTATGTATTTGTATTTTGCATGGTCCTTGTTCACTTAATAAAATTTAATCAATTAGTAATGTTTTTTTTATTATTATTAAATATTTAATGATCCAGTGCTGTAACACGTTTGGAGTTTTTTTTTTTTTTTTTTTTTTTGCATACTACTGTACAGAAGTGCATATTACAGTAGTTCAGACATTTGCATGTATTTACTGATGTTATGTCATGATGTTTCAGGTGTGCAGTACTGGCGTTATGACAATGAGAATGATCAGGTGTTCACTGAAGACTCAGACGGCCGCTCATATCCTCGTCTGATCTCTGAAGGCTTTCCTGGTATATCTGGACCAGTGGACACCGCATACTACGACTGGAGAGACGCTCACATCTACTTCTTCAAAGGCTCACAGGTAACAGCTGCTAATATTCTACACCTAAAAATGCAAGATGAAAAACAAATGACAAACCAGTTCCAGTCTCCAGTGGTGATCTAGTAGGATGATAGTAATTGCACATAGTGTTGGGGAGTAACTAGTTACATGTAATGGAATTACGTAATTTAATTATAAAATGATCTGTTACAGTTACTGAGAAAAACTGTGTAATTAAATTACAGTTACTTACAAAAATGTTAATGATTACAAAGGGGGGTTACATCTGAATATTTTCACGCACATACAGATTTAATTGATTTCTTTCCAAAATTGCATTGACTACTCTAAGATATGAGACACCAATGTTTCAGGAGTTTAGGACACAGAATAGGACACATGCTTATTCGATAACTGTTTTATTTGCTATTCAGGTTTATGTATATGCTTTATGTTTTAAGATTAACTGTTTTTTTCCAAGGCATTGTTAGATACCAGTGTTTCCTGTTATAGCAAGGATTTCATTTCAAAAACAGTATTAGACTATATCTTGCTATAATTTTAAAGTGCTTTAAAGTTTGTCTGACTGTAATCAGAGTTAAGTACTACTTTAAGGTTAACCCATGCCTGCTTTAAATATTTCAAAATCAGTAACAGTTGAAAACATTTGTTAGAAATTTAGAAAAGTAATCAAAAAGTAATCAGTTACATTACTTTAATAAAATAATTGAAATAGTTAAACTACTTATTACATTTTAAATAGGATAACTTGTAATCTGTAACCTATTACATTCCCAACACTGATTGCACAATATTAATTTGCAGGTGTTCAGGTTTGATGTGCGCATGAATCGCTTGGCTGCTTCTTCCCCTCAAAAAATCACAGAGGTGTTTCCCGCTGTTGTACCTGGTAATCATCCCATCGGTAATCTGGACGCTGCATATTTCTCATACACACACAACACAGTGTTCCTGCTGAAAGGCTCATCATTCTGGAGGATGGTGAGCAGCAGAGATCGCAGAAGAAATGGCCTGATGCCCCGCAGAGATGTGGAGCAGCAGTGGTTTGACATCTGCGATGTTCACAGCAGCTCTCTGAAAACCGCACGCAGATGATTAACCTGATCTCAAATCAGCCACATACTGAGTGAGGACGACTGCAGCACTTTGCTGATTTTATATGAGGAGAAACTGAACGAATGCTGAGAGGACGTTCAACTGAATCAGGGATTTTATACTTTTTTTGTCAGCTGAGCTCAAATATATAATTGAAGTCTCCTGAGGTTTAAGTTAAAGGAATAGTTCACCCAAAAATGATGTAGATGAGTTTGTTTCTTCATCAGATTTGGAGAAATGTGTCTCAGCAATGGATGCTCTGCAGTGAATGGGTGCCGTCAGAATGAGAGTCCAAACAGCTGATAAAAACATCACAATAACCCCCACCACTCCAGTCCATCAGTTAACATCTGGAGAAGACAAAAACTGAAACAAATCCATCATTAAGATTTTTTTTTTTAACTCAAATCCGAGTCCATAATCTATAATAACGCTTCCTGCAGTGAAAAAGTGTTCTGGTCTGAATCAGGAGAGAAATCTGCACAGATCAAGCACCACAAAACAGCTCTAAACAAATATGTGGCTGGATTTTGATGTGAGAGACAACGGGAGATGGACTTTTTCACTGGAGGAAGCATTATTTTGACTTGGATTTTAGTTAAAAACATCTTAATGATGGAATTGTTTCAGCTTTTGTCTTCTCCAGATGTTAACTGATGGACTGGAGTGCTGTGGATTACTTGTGGATTATTGTGATGTTTTTATCAGCTGTTTAGACTCTCATTCTGACGGCACCCATTCACTGCAGAGCATTCATTGCTGAGACAGTGATGAAATTACACATTTCAGCAAATCTGATGAAGAAACAAAGTCATCCTAATCTTGGATGGCCTGAAGGGGAGTGAATTATGATACAATTAAGAACAAAATCACAGAAATAATTTAATTTGTCAGTCATCTGTATTTCTTTGTGTTCTTCTGTAGTTAGATGTTTATTTATTTAAATCAGGATGTTTGTCACGCAATGCAGTGCAACACAAGATTTGACAAGAACATGTATTTTATTTACACTGTTTGCTGGAATATGACTCCATATTTATTAAGTTATTTATTATTTGTTTGTTATAAACGTTTTTTTTCAGAATAAATTTCAAATTTTCACCATTTGAGGATGTTTTTTGTTTTCTATGACTATAGTCGCATCATCTGAATGTGATGATTTTGTAATGATGTGTATTTATCTAACCAAATTCCAACTGATGTGAATGTTCTATCCTCTGGTGTCCATCCTGATGAATTAGTTGAACTTTTTAATAGTACCTGCATTTCCACCTTGGACTCAGTTGCTCCCCTAAGGTTACAGAGATCCAAGATGATGAAAAAAGTACAGCTATGGCTTCAGGGGCCCGTTCGTGCCATTAGACAAGAGTATAGGCGTGCTGAGCGCAGTTGGAAGAAAGATAAACTTCATCATACGAAATTTTCAGAGAATGTCTTAAATGGTACCAGAGTGCTGCTAAAGAAGCTCAGAGGAAATACATGTCAGATATAATTGCACAAAATGCAGATAGGCCAAAGATACTCTTTAATACAATTAATGTCTTTTTAAATCCTGCTCCTAGTGCTTCATTAGAATTCTCTACTGATTTGTGCGAACAGTTTTTAAAACATTTTATCCATAAAGTCGAGTGTATCAGGTCTAACATACCATTTCAAAATTCTTTTCCTCTAGAAATGGCTTCTCATTGGAGCTTCCTATCTCTTTTCCAACCCGTGTCACCTTCACAGCTCTATGATATTGTTCTTAGTATGAAGCCCTCATTTTTTCACTCTGATATTCTGCCCTCTCAGATTTACAGAGGTTTTTCCAGCCTTGAGTCCAGTTGTTACTGCTATTATCAACAACTCCTTAACAAATGGAATTGTACCAGCTTCTTTTAAACATGCTATAATCCAACCACTGTTAAAAAAGCATCATCTTGATCTGCATGATCTGAATAACTATAGACCATATCTAAATTATCTTTCATCTCAAAAGTTTCGGAAAAAGTTGTTTATTCTCAGATTTCATCTTACTTGAGTACTTTTAATATTTTTGACACATTTCAGTTTGGGTTTAGAGAATTTCATAGTACTGAATCTGCCCTGTTGAAGGTTACTAATGATATTTTACTTTCCTTTGACTCTGGTTCTTGCTGTATCTTAATCATGCTTGATTTAAGTGCAGCATTTGATACAATAGATCATGACATCCTTCTCAAAGACTTGATCAAGTAGCTGGTTTTCAGGGATCTGTGCTGAACTGGTTTGCTTCCTACTTTAAGGGCAGATCTTTTTCTGTGAATTTGGGAATTGTTTCTCGTCTCGGGCTCAAATTTCCTACGGTGTTCCACAGGGCTCTATTCTGGGTCCTCTTCTTTTCTCCTTTTATATGCTTCCACTCGGTTATATTTTTCAGAAACATAAATTATCATATCATCTTTATGCCGATGACACTCAACTTTATTTTCCTGTTAAAAACAATAACTGTTCTATGTCTACTCTGTTTGCATGTCTTCAGGATATTAAATGCTGGATGGACTTGAATTTTTTATAGTTAAATAATGATAAAACTGAAATAATGGTTTTTGGTCCAACAGCTGTGTCTTCTGGCATTATCAAGTAGCTTGGCCCTCTGTCATCAAATGTACGTGATCGTGTTAGAAACCTTGGCGTTGTCTTTGATCCTACGTTGTCTTTTGATAAGCAGATTAGTACTGTTGTGAAAAGCAGTTTCTTTTAATTAAGATCAATTGCTAGAATCAAGAAGATGCTTTCCATGAAGGACCTTCAAACTTTAATTCACGTGTTTATAACTTCAAGGTTGGATTACTGTAACTCACTTTATCTGGGTTTGCCTAAATCATCTCTGAACCGATTGCAATTGGTGCAAAATGCGGCAGCCAGATTATTGACTGGCTCCAGAAAACGTGAGCACATTACCCCAGTTCTCACCTCTCTACACTGGCTCCCGGTTAAGTTCCGTGTTGATTTTAAAATTTAGCTCTTTGTTTTTAAATCTTTACATTGTTGTGCTCCCCAGTATATTTGTTATCTCCTCATTCCGCATTCCACCTCTAGATCTCTTCGGTCGTCTAATCAATTTCTTCTCTCAGTCCCTCGATCACATTTTAAAACTAAAGGTGACCAGGCTTTTGCTGTGGCAGCACCTAGGCTCTGGAACAGTCTTCCCCTCCACATAAAATCTTCCCCTTCTATTTCTTTGTTTAAATCTGCTTTGAAAACCCATTTTTATTCTGTATGTTTTAATTCTATTTGAGGGTGTAAATTTTATTTGTCCCTTTGTTTGTCTTGATTGGGTATGTTTTTACTTTGTTTTATATATGTTGTACAGCACTTTGGTTGCAACTCCTGTTGTTTTTAAATGCGCTTTATAAATAAATAAACTAAATAATCTAAACTACATAATGCCATGTGAAATCTCATTCTAGCAGTTAAAGATGCATTTTTGCAATTAATATTCTGTAAGTCTGACTCATATCTGAAGTAATTTCAGACTGTAGCCTTGATATTTAATATTCAGAAATATAAACTATCGTCTGTGTTGAGAGGATTATTAATCATTAGTTTTCATACTGGTTTTTAACATCAAACAACAGCCGCTTTTTGGGTTTTAGTTTAATTTCTTTACTAATACTGAACCTATCAAACTCTATTAGAGCTGACATTTACAGTACATGACTAAAACATGCACACACATTACTGTATATATACTGTATATGTATTATTCTCTGCAGATGTTTTGTAAGATCACATTTGTCAAGAAATGGAATAATAATTAACTATTTAGTTTTTAATTGATTACAATAAATCACTTCATATCTGCAGTGGTGATTCTCTGTTTACCTTAAACAAAAATCTTTTATACATGCACTAATTTATGAAGCTTAACGACTTGTGCATATTACTAAACTATCTCGGAGTTAATGACACTTTATACCAGGTTTATTGTAGTTAACTATAATTAAAACCATAAAAATTCATTACAAAAATTTTACTTAAAATAAAATAAAATATAAAAACCTAAACCTATTTTATTTCAGGTGGTTGCCAGTGCAACATATTTTATTTTCATTTAGTTTAACTTGATGTACTAACAAATTAAAACTGAAATAAAATGCAGACATTTTTTAAAAAAATCAAAAACTAATAGAAAATGACAAAAATGCACAACAAAATTACTAAAACCTTAAAAAAAAAAAAACAGAAATTATATGATATAACTAATTCATAATATATTCATAAAAACTATAATACTATGTCAAGGAAACTAAAATAACATGGCTTTATACTTGATATGAACGTGCTGTACATCTCTAGCAAAACGCTGAATAACAAAGTAAATAAACAGGCAAAATGTTGACCATGATGCTGTAGATTCTTTATTACTATTCTGCAATGATTAAATGTATGTGTGTTTATTATATTAGTACATCGGCCTGCAGCTGCTGTGTTTCCACAGAAATCAGTCAAAAACATGAATTCATGTGATTAATAACATGAGGCAGCAGCATGCAGGCTGGAATCAGATTACATTAGCAAAAACATGCATATTAATGTGCTGATGACACATGATAGAAAATACAGGCATGGAACTAATTAGGAAATAATTGGATTCCAGTAGTGCTCTGTTGCTATGGAGAGGATCACGCATTGTCCATGATATCATCATGACGATACTTAGAGCTGATGATCTCTTGCTAGAAATAAATCACTTCTTAAATGATTTAATTAAAATGATAATCAGAAGAGAAAGAAGTTTCTAATTTGTTGAATATTTATAAATTAATATAGTGATTTTTTAATATCTTTTATTTTTATGTAATTTAATATACACACTTACTGGTGTTTTTTTATTTTTTAGTTTCTAAATAGAAACTTAACAAAATATCTCAATAAATATATATAGTTTCTCATGAAGATCGCAGAGTAGAATCTGTCCACACCAGCAGAGGGCGATGCTGTCTGTGCAAACAAACACAGACAGAGCGCACACTAGCATACTACTCATTCTACTGTGCATAGTAAGCATTTTATGTGTGAAATAGCAAATTAACATACTACATTTGCCAGTTTTTGTAATGTCTATTCAGAGATTTACTCTTTAGCATGATAGTCTTTAAACTTCTTCTTTTGGGCTTTCCTCAGCTAATACTGATATATGCATTTAATTTGACTCATTAATTGGTACATCATGTCATTAATTTAAGTTTTTAATCAACTGACAGCTTTCCTATCCTGTAGAATTTCCTGTATAAATATGTGGGATGTAAACCTGATGACCTGTCTTGGTTTTTCATAATAAAAATGAGACTGTAGGCTTTTGCACTACTAATATAATTGCTGTAATTTTTCATTTTAGGAATGGAAATCCACCCTGGAGTTTAAAACTCTATAATTACCAACCACTGGAAAAGTCACTGAAATCCATGCACTGGACAAAAGGTGTAATGAATTTAGCCGAACAACATTTTCATCTAAATATTCATTTGCTTTTGTCATCAATAACTAAAACTAAATAAACTAAAACTAATAAATAAAAAATAACAAAAACTATACAAAAAAATAAATAAAATAAAAACAAAACAAAAAAGAAAAGAAATAAAAACATCAATAATAATAAAAAAAAACACAACGAAAGAAAAACTTTAAAATTAAAGTGAAAACGGAAAAATATTTTTATATTGAACAAATACACAGGTTTATTTGCTGAAATGTTATATTTATATATATATATATATATATATATATATATATATATATATATATATATACATGTATGTATATAAAGATTATAATAATAAGAGACTAACACAAACCCTAGTTCAATACATTTTTGCATTTTCAGAATTAAAGAAAAAAACTTTATTACATGTTTTTCCAAATACACCTGTTTCATACAATATATGAAATATTTTTAAATATTATTTATTACTTTTTAAATATTTTAAAAAGTATTTCCAGTATTTTTGTCTTTTTTTCCATCAAAATATCTAAGAATTCTACAGCAAAATGGCAAGAAGAAAATCTTTTTTTTTTTTTTTTTTTTTTTTTGCAGTGTAAATGTTCCCAAAGGGAGGTTTTGTCATATTTAATTTACTTCTGGAGACTGTAGCGTTTGTGTGTATGTGTGTGTGTGTGTGTGTGTGTGTGTGTGTGTTAACCTCAGTAATGATGTGAGGAATACTCTACGTCTCATATTACCTTTTCATTAAAGATATGATTCTGAAATAGCTGTTGCTATGGAAACGCTTGAGTGAAAACTCTCAGAGCATTATGCAGAATTACATTGTTTACAGCGTTGCTTGGGCTGCTGGGACACACACACACACACACACACACTGTTTTGTGAGGCTTTCATTAGCTTGTTCTTCAGTGATAACTGATGAACATTTTGGTCAGAGAAGTAATTTCTTCTCTCTCTCTCTCTCTCTCTCTCTCTCTCACACACACACACACACACACACACACATCAGAATAATGAGCTTCCAGGCAGTGGATCGAAGCACAAACTTCATGAAATGATGATGATGATGATGATGATGATATTCCAGAACATTCTCCCTGATGAGACACGTGACTCTGTATCTTAACATTCAGATTAAGCCTGATTTGAGTCTGAATATAATCAGTAACTGTGATATAAACACAGTGTGTTTGACTGAATGAGTCCATCAGATCTCTGTCAGGTCACTGTTATTATATTCTGCTCACAACTCTTGAACTGAACGGCCTGGAAACAGAGTTTTCTCCTCAGACTCTTGGGGTCACACTGAGTTCACGACACAATGGTTTTGGTGATTTTCTCCAGACTTTTCCCAGAGCGTTCCTCAGATCACACTCAAATTCATATTGAATCATCTCCAGCCCAAGCCAGTTTGATGAACTGAACACATGTCAGTAACTTATCAATGAATGTGACTTTGATGTAAAACAAATATGTCAAACTGTATCTTCCTAGTTCTTTTGTTTATTTAAATCATGCTCAAATGTTGAAATTAATGCTAATATCAGGGTTTCATCCTTAACTAAAACTAAAACCAATAAAACAATTGTTACTTAAAACAAAATAAATGCTAAACTGAAATAGAATAAAATATAAAAAACTTAAACTTAACCCTAAACTTTGTATTTTGTTGCAACATTTCCCTTTTTTTTTTTTGCTAAGTAGTACTAAAATAAAACTAAATAAACTAGTAAAAATAAATAGACAAATAGATAAAAAATAAAGTAGTAAAATATAAAGCAATAAACTATTATCATATTAGGAAAAATACTAAAAATGACTCTCTCTCTCTCTCTCTATACAGTATATATATATATATATATATATATATATATATCAATGCATATTTATTTATTTATTTATGTTCTTTTCATTAGGGTTTATATCTATTTATAAACAGAAATGATTGTATTTTGCTTTTGTATTTCTTGAGTGTGTGTGTGTGTGTGTGTGTGTGTGTGTGTGTGTGTGTGTGTGTGTGTGTGTGTGTGTGCGTGTACCTGTTTTTCTATTCAGGTGGGGACTTAAACCTGAATACACACAGACTCACGGGGACTCGTGTCACGGTGGGGATCTAAATTGAGGTCTCCACGGGTAAAGAAGCTTATAAATCACACAGAATGAAGTTTTTTGAAAATCTAAAAATGCAGAAAGTCTCCTGTGAGGGCTAAGTTTAGGTGTAGGGTTGGTGTAGAACAATAGAATATACGGTCTGTACAGTAGAAAAACCATTACGCCTATGAATGTCCCCACAAGGATAGCGAAACAAGAGTGTGTGTGTGTGTGTGTCTTGTTGAAGCAGTATCTGTGTTCATGAGTGTTTGTCTGTGGTGATTCTGGTTTGTAAAGTAGGTTGAATCACTCTGGGTGGCGAGTGACTGTAACCCTTCAGGCAAACGGTCAGAAAATGGGACAGAAGTGTCTCTGTGTCTCACACTCGTTCTGATGCTCCTCTCTTCAGATCGTCTGCAGACATTTCCCAGCATTCACAGATGATCAGAGTCCATGAGCAGATCCCATGCTGTGTGGAGGTTTAAGTCACAAATTACATCTATGAAGAGTTAATATCTCATCTTCTATTTGTCAATTTTCATCAACTTTATTATGATTTTTACTTATTTTATGAATAATTACTTTATGAACTTTTATTGAGACTATTGATGTAAACAGCTAAACTAAACTAAACTAAAATAAATAATAAAATAAAATAAATACTGAAAATGAAATGATGGCTAATTACAGACCCAACATTTTAACATTTTTTCCAAAAATTAACTTACAGTTTTTACAATTTAACTACCAAAGTTCATGTCCATGTTTTTTTTTTTTTTTTTTTTTTTTACTTCTTGTTTTGTGTAGATGTTTCAGGAACCTCCACTGCAAAAATCATTTTGCTACTCAATATTTTTGTCTTTTCCAGTAAATAAGCATCCTTAAAACAAAATACAAAAATGCAAAAAAATATATAAGATATTAATACGGAAACCAAAACTGTTTGCCAGCAAGTTTAGAAATGTTAACTTAAATCATGATATATTAACTAAAATATAAGATGTAACTAAAATATTATTTTCACACTAACAGTCCACACTAACACTGGTAAAATATGTAACCTAATGTTATTAAGTATTTGAAATGCATATATTGCTTGCATCACATACAGTGGTGTCTAGTTATTATCTAAAAATAGTTATTTTTATTTTTAATTAAATTAATTTGGCTGTCTGAACAAATGTTGAGTGAAGGGGGAGATGGGAAAAATCACAGACTTTAAATTCAAATGAAAAATAAGATGCAGAATAGCAACTTTAATTTAAACGTACAATTGTGGATTTTTTTTTTTTTTGTATTGTTATCTTTTACAACTTTAAAAGTTTATATGACTTATAGACAAAGATAAAGAGACATTTCTTTGAATTACAACTCTTCTTCCTCTCATTTCAATTCAAGTTCCAGTTCAGTTTCATTTTATTTAAATGATCATATTTTCAAAATGTATTTTTTCAAATTCCATAAATCTGTTTAATCAGTATGAGCATGCTTTAAATATGACAATTCGGTGTTGTGGTCAATTTCATTTAAATTCACACTATAGTGCAATGAAAAAAAGGAGCCAATTCTGAATTTTGCATGACATTTTAGCAAATAGTATGCATGCATATAGAAAACCAACATACTGCACAGAGTACACACTGCAGACCCAGTGTGTTATTCAGTGTTTTCTCGTCTTCTTCTGCTCTTTCTGCTCTGTGAAGCGTGATGCAAACGTCTCTCTTTTCTCTGGCCTCATAAAGATGAAGCACACATCCTGCTCAGAGAAATTCTCAAAGAAAATGATTATGAGGTGATTCCACTTTCCCCAAATGTGTGTCATTCCAGGCGGCCGATAATGATGTCGTTACGGCTCTTATTGTCCTTCATTATGTTCTGCTCTGGTCACATGACCTTGTTATCTGGCCTGCACAGGCACATGAAGAACAGACACAATGGTTATAACAGAGATAAACAGAGACACACAGATGACCCTCAAACCATGAGCTTTATCTGTTACGCTCATTCAGGGGGAGAATTGAGTCCAACACATGAGTGGATGAATCTCAGGGTTTGATCGTATCTCCTGGACTGACGACGTTTAGTGAAATGAAGCTCAGTTCAGATCAAATAGTCCAAGATCTGAATCTCTGACCTTCAGCACAGAGAAGAAACATCACATTGATCCACAAACAGAAGAAATTAACACTGTTTGATCTGAACATCTGAGAACATTGACAGTCTGGGATTTTTTTTTTAATTTAATTTTATTTATTTATTTTATTTAACCCTGAAAAAAGCCTGAACAAATCTATGAATGCAACAGTCTATTTAAAAAGAAGTTTGTGCTTGTGTTGAGTATCATATTTGATGCATCAGGCTTTTATGGCTCATGCAGTCTGATATAATGAGGAAAAACAGCTCAGTTTTATTCAGAGACTCAAACTGAGCAAAAATATGCATTTATATGATGCTTATAATGTAAATGAATGAGATCTTTACAACAGTATAGCAGATACTGACATAAAATTATAGAAATATCAGTCGTTTAGTTCAACATGAAGTACTTAAATGACTAAAACAAATAAATTAAGATGAATAAAAATTATATAAAAATATTACAAAATAACAAAAACACATAAAGAAACTAAATTTAAAGTGAAAACATATTTTAAAAATACGAATTATACTAAAACACTAATAAATATACTAAAATAACACTTTTAAACGCACAGTAACCAGGTTTTATATATTTATATTAGGGCTGTCAAATCCATTAATCACAATTAGTCGCATTCAAAATAAAAGTCAGTGTTTACATAATATGTGTATATGAACTGTGTATATTTATATGTATACATGAATATACACGCATACATGTATACTTAAGAAATATATGCAATATATATGTTTTTTTTGTATAATGTAAATCATGTATATGTATATATATATATATATATATATATATATATATATATATACTGTATGTGTGTATTATATACATATAAATATACACAGTACATATACACATATTATGTAAACACTGACTTTTATTTTGGATACAATTAATCGCTACATCAATTTGACAGCCCTATTTTATATATCATCCAATCTATTTATTAAACCAATCTCATAGATATTAACTAATTGAATTTATTCATAAGCTTGAATATTTAAAGGTGCAGTAAGTGAAACACTGTTGGATTGAACCAAACACCAAAACACACTTGTAGCCAGTCAGTAGTAAGGGGCGTGTCCACTCATGATGGGGGAGGTGCCTGTCTTATAGCATGTTTATGTATTTGGGGGGCTATCAAGATAGGGGCGTGTCTGTTTTGCTGATTACTGCACCTTTAAATACTGATTATGTTGAATTGTTTCACAGGTAACAGATTTATCCTGATCTAAAGGAATTTGAATAAATATATTTAGGAAAATATGATTATTTAAATCAAATTAAATAGATGCAAATACTTAATAATTTATGCCATGATTCATTTTTGTTGGATCTCTGCATAACTGTGGTGTTTCTCTGCTCGGTGTTTCTCGGTTTGACCCTTCTGTTCTCCTGCGGGACGAGCTGACATTAACTCAGCTTGACTTATCTCACCCTCTCAAACCACTGCGCTTTTCTCTCTTTTCTGGTACAGAGACAGCAGAGCAGATCTCATTCAGTCAGGAGTGAGATGTGAGACGGGTGAAGATCCTGAAGACGCTTGATTCTCTCCACACATCCAGCATCAAGATAGGGGCGTGTCTGAATTAACTCAGCTTGACTTATCTCACCCTCTCAAACCACTGCGCTTTTCTCTCTTTTCTGGTACAGAGACAGCAGAGCAGATCTCATTCAGTCAGGAGTGAGATGTGAGACGGGTGAAGATCCTGAAGACGCTTGATTCTCTCCACACATCCGGATCTTCTGATCCAAGCACATTTCACAATATAACAATGTGTAAAACTCAGCTTGTAGACTATATATAGACTATATTTTTGGACATAGCATACAATATGACTGAAGCAGCTCAGACAAACCTAAAAACAGAAGAGAGTTAGAAAAACACAACAAAAGACTGAGCAAAACATCAAGGCAAACCACTGAAACAAACACCGATTGAATTAAAGCAGGGTTATTAAGTGAAACTAAAACTAAAACCTGTGTTATTTTAGTATCACTGAGATAATAGTATGGATTTTATTGATATTTTGAATCAGTTTTTATTTTTATATTTGCTGTTTGTGTTTTAATTTATTTTGATGTGTTTTTTTAATGTCTGTTTTGTTTTTTATTAATTTTATTTCAGTTGTTATTTTAGTACATCAAGTTAAAGCAAATTAAAATGAGAAATGTTGCCTTGACAACTAGCTGAAATATTTACATTTATTTTTTATTTTATATTTTTTTATTTTATTTCAGCTAATGTTTATTCTATTTCAAGTAACAAAATATGTTTTATAATTGTTTTGATTTTAGTTTCAGTTTTAGTTTTAATTAACTATAATAACCCTGACTAAAACCATAACAAAAAGATTTTCATTATTTGAGATACAATAAACATTAATTGAAATAAAATAACATATTAAAAAAAAAACCTTAAACTTCAGCTAGTTGCCATGGGGAAAAAATCTCATTTTCATTGAATTTAGTTCAACATGAAGTACTAAAACTAAATTTAATATAAGTAATATAAATTAACAAAAACAAGGCAAAAAAAAAATTAGACATATTATAAAATAAAAACAACAGGCGTATTAAAACAAAATTACTAGAACTTTAAGTAAAATTCAAATAAAAACAGAAAATAAAATCTAATTCAAAATATTAATAAAAAGCTATAATAGTATCTCTTTTATACTAAACTGGATTAAAGCGCTTCAGTGATGCTTTAGTGATTAACTCATCAAATATGATATTCTGATGATGAGACAGAAAGCATGATGGAAAACACTTCAGATCTAAATTATTATTTAGGAGCAAGAAATAAAATCAGTGGATTTTTGTGCATGAGATATTTTTTACTCCTTTATGCAAAAGACTGAATGTGGTTAAACACAGTTTTCTCAATCACAAACACACACACACACACACATACACACTGTTAATGAAATAATGAAGCAGCGGTGGTTCAGTTGTGTATGAATATTACTGTAACACTGCCTGCAGCCTGACATACGCTTACATGTTTGATTCTGTGACTAAACACAGATAAGACACGCAGAATCACTCAAACAACACGCTGTCACTGAACGCATGACACACTGCTGTCACAGCCACTCATTTGCATATCAATGAGACTAACAGATACTCCCTTAATGACCTGCAGCACGACTCAATCAGAGCAAAAGTGATCAAATCCCAGCTCTGTGTGTTTTACAGTCTCTGTGTTTCACGATCAGGCTCTTAATAAATGTCCCACAGGAGACACACACACACATCAGAGTGTAAACACACAATTATCAGTGTTTCAGGAGTGCGCTAACGAGACGAGGCTGTTAACATCTGCTGGAAATCATCACTGTGTTCTGCATAAACAGCGACTGATTGATAAAAGCAGTGTATGATTCCTGACACGATGACTCTCTCCGATTCATTTCAGTCAAACAACAAAACACTCATCATCATCATCATCATCATCATCATGTGTTTCCTCTGAATTACGTTCACCTCGTTTAACATGTTCATTAATCACTGTACTAATAAATGATCATGTTTACAAGAATAATTCACCCTTAAATGAAAATTGTGTCATCATTTATCTGTTCTGAACTTTTCTTTCCTCAGGAAAACACAAAAGGAGAAATTTTGAAGATAAAAAAATAAGCTTTTACATACAATGAAACTACATGGTGACTTGGACTGGCAAACTTCAAAAATAACACTGTATTGCAAGTTTTCTGAAGACAAACCATATTTTTCTGTGAGGAACAGAGACACTGTTGTTGTTTATTAATAATATTCCATTTTATTGCAGCTCTGAAACTTTAGAAATTCTATATATATTATAATTTTTATTAAAATGAATGAATGAATGAATGAATGAATGAATGAATGATGCATTTATATAGACTATTAAAAGACTATTTACAAAGTATATTTTTATATTTATATATATATATATTTTATTTCAGATAATGTTTGCTTTCAATTTATGATTTTTAAATTATTTTAGTTTTAGTTAACAGTAATAACCCCAAGCAGCACAACTGTTTTCAACATCGATAATAATAAATTTATAATAAATATGATACTGTAGATTGGAGTAATGATGCTCAAAATTCAGTTTCGATCACAGAAATAAATTAGATTTTAACAGATATTCACATAGAAAACAGCTATTTTAAATTGTAATACTATTTCACAATTTTTACAGTATTTTTGATCAAATAATTACAGCCTTGGTGAGCAGAAGACACTCCTTTCAAAAACATTAAAACACAAACTTAGTTTACAGCAAGCAGCCTCATTTGAGATGATCCATAAAAGCTTCAGCAAACTGTAGAGCTTGTGAACTAATTCGATCTAATTAAACATTAATATTAACATCATCTCAGGCATAAATATCTTCACAACAGTCTTACAGTATCAGAAAGGTCATATTTCATGGGTTATTGCTCAGAGTTTGACTTCAGTTCTCGACATAAAGAGGGACTCAATCTTCCAGCTCACGAGCATGTCATTAGCCTCTAAATTACAAACATAATTAGCAGAATTGATTGGCGGTGAGCCTCCTGAGGAGCATCAGGCAGTGTCAGAGACACGTCTGCATGATCTCAGACTGAAGGAGAAACGCCTGAGGAGGTAATTATTTTCATTCACATGTTCTTCCAGGAGAAGAAAAGCCACATTCTCTGTCTATACATTTGTTCAGTGTAATTTAAACTAAGACACTGTTTGTCAGTCTTGGTCAACAGCTGCCAAAGCCCCTCCCCTTCCTTCTCATTAATATGCAAATGAGCAGCTCTGGACAGAGGAATGATGTCTTCAGTGTGAATGGAGCTGGATAATACATCGCATGTTCGAAAAGTGAATCTTAAAGACATCTTTACACAGCTGAGTTAAGGCTGCTCTGTGCCACATTAAAAGCCAGACTAAATTAAGCCTGCTCTGACCCACCTTTAGCTCCTAGCATTGTTCATTTGTAATTTTTGTGTAAATGCATTTATGCCGCCTCTAAGCAGCATTAAACAGTCTGTGTAAAGACACATAAATGCCACTTCAGAAGTGCTTCTGAGCCACCTTTGCAGTGTAAATTTGGCATAACAGTCTCTGATCTGCAGAGCCAAACCAATCTCTAGAATCACTGCACCTGGAGAACAAAAGTCTTCAATAATTCATCAACAGATTGATAGATGAAGGTCTCAGCATACTGTATGAACCCTGAAACATCTACAAAAACCTCAAAAACCTTCAGCTCTACGAGATTCATGTGAACATCAGTAAAGATCTCCTCATAAATGTCTGGGTGTTTTATTCTTTCATGAGGTTCTTTACTGCAAAAAAATTATTTTCTAATTCAGTATTTTTGTCTTGTTTTCCAGTACAAATATCTAAAGATTTTTAAATCAAGAAGCAAAATGAGATAAGTAGAATAAATCGATCAAAATAAAGTGAGTTTATGCTTAAAACAAGAACTAATATCTGCCAGTGTGGTCACATTTTTTCCCCCTTTTGAATTAAGGTTATTTTTCTGACCCCATTGGTAGATATTTTTCTTGTTTTAGGCATAAACTCACTGTATTTAGATGCATTCAAGATTTTTTTTTTTGCTTCTCAAATAAATGCATGAATGTTTAGATAATTGCACTTGAAAACAAGACTTAAATACTGAATAAGAACATCACTTTTTGCAGTTTTCTGCACAGCTGAACTTCATACTAAAGTTTCATTAGTCCTAGACTAAACCACTGTTGAAATTGGTTGAAACCTGAGAATAATGTTTAGCCAGATGAAAACCATCAATATTGTCCATCTGTATATTTCAGGCTGAGAGAAGAGAAACGTGCTGCACATATTGAGCTGTTGTGCTGGTCGGTGGTCCATTGGGACTCTTTGTTTGCTTTAGTATCTTGCTCACAGAAAATCTGCCCTTCTATTAAATAATATTAATTCATTCAGTGTTGGTTTGTCCAGTGATGAGGATCATTGAGCTGTTGTCATGATTCTCTCAGCTCCGTTGACTCTATGAGATCTGTATTTAAGACACCCAGAGGAATACAGATATGGATTAATCTGACGGCTGTCTTCATTAAAAATTTACATGATAGAAGACGTCTGTGAATAATTCATGTCAACTGTAGTTGAGCTTATAATATATACTCCCGCTCCACTCATCTGACACATTTAAATAATCCATTTAGAGAAAGAAATCTGCTTTCAGATTCGCTCTACAAATAACACTGATCAAGTATAATGATCATTAAACCAGTGTCATAGTGACTCGTTCATGGATGCAGGGTAATTATAGTTAACTATAACTAAAATAAAAACTAAAACCATAAAAAACAATAACATAAACACTAATTGCCAAACACTAATTTCAGCTAATTGCCAAGAAAGCATTTCTCTTAAACTTTAACTTGATGTACTTAAATAACAAAAACAGAAATAAAAATGAATAGGCATATTAAAAACAAAAACTAAAAATGACAAAAACACACAACAACTGTACTAAAACTGAAAACGAAAAATATAAAAATAAAAACTAATTCAAAAGATTAACAAAAACTATAATAGTATCTCAGTTATACTAAAATAATACTATGCACAATTCAGTGATTTTATAATCTCTAGTTTAAACTAGTTTAATATATATTAATATATTTTTAGAAGATCTTTTTAAAAATAACAATACATATTCTTATGCAATACTCAAATGCACACACATTATACAGACAATGCAAAGTGTGAGGCAGGCTATTCTTAGTTTGCATTTCTGATTTATGATGCAGATATGAGATGTGTGTGTCTACAGTCACTGCTGTTTGTCATGATAATATGATATTATGATTATGATTCATGAGCACAGAATAATTTATTCAACCATGACAGAGCATGAAAATATGAAGATAATTCTTAAAGAGTCTGAAGTGTTTGCACATTAAACAAGACTTCAGTATTTATCTGCACCCTGTTTACCACAGTGACCCTCAGCATGTGTGTGTGTGTGTGTGTGTGTGTGTGTGTGTGTGTGTGTGTGTGTGTGTGTGAGTGAGTGAGACATTGTGTAATGTTAGTCAAACAATGTGTCTTCAGCTGGTTTTGCAAATCAAATCAACACTGATATCGCAACATTGTTTCAACATTTTAGTTTCCAAAAGGTCTTGTTAAAATTCCAGTGTTGATTTGGAAGTATTTTATTAACCATTTCACAACCACTTTAGCATTAAACACTGTTTCAACATTTATTCACTGCTGAAACAACATTGTCAGTGACATTATTTCAACCTCATGTCAAGGTCTTATAAATTTGTCTGTAGTAATCTGTCACTCTGTTTACATGGTTTCAGCTTTGCTCAAACTATATCGATTACATTCTTACCAATAAAACCATCTGAACAGAACAGAGTGTGAGAGTGTGTGTGTGTGTGTGTGTGTGTGTGTGTGTGTGTGTGTGTGTGTGTGTGTGTGTGTGTGTGTGAGGTGGGTGGGGGTTTATGTCATTGGTTTGGGCGACTCGAGACCCCGCCTTGATGAAGAACAGTGTGTGTGTGTGTGTGTGTGTGTGTGTGTGTGTGTGTGTGTGTGTGAGAGAGAGAGAGAGAGAGAGAGAGGTGAAAGCGAGAGTGAGGAAGAGCAGGAGAGGAAGAGAGGAACACAAACACTTGCGCGTTTGGTCCGGTTTACCGGTTCGGTTTGGATTTTCCTCCCGGTGATGATAATGATGATGATGATGATGATGATGATGAAGTTTCTCGACGCTGTGTGAAGCTTTAAGAGCTGGACGCGGTTCCTGGAGGAGGATGAGCTCATAAACTCACCGCGGACTGACATCAGACATTAACGGTAAGACCATCGGGTCTGATCGGGATCGATCGAGTCTCATTGATCTGATCGGTTCTGATGGGGTTTTACGGCGTGTTTGATATGTGTGTGTGTGTGTGTGTGTGTGTGTGTGCATTTGGTTCGCTGCGCAACCTGTGTGTGTGTGTGTGTGTGTGTGTGTGTGTATGAGAGAGAGAGAGAGAGATACTGCATTACTATTCTAATAATGAATTATTTTTCAGGTGTATTATTTTTAATGTTGTAAATCTTGTAAATGTGAATAATCCAGATACATATGGAGTTTTTCTTTTTTGAATAATTAATCAGATTATAATTCTGTTTAATGAGCATTCAGAACTAAATTTGTGCTTTTTTCCCCACTATATTAAACTATGGAATGGGAAATTGGATTAATTTATTGCCATTGTCAACTTTTAAAAAAAGTGGCAAAAAGTACCATTATAATACCATGCTTTTTGACATGCATGCATGATGGCAATGCCATGTTATTTTTATAGTACTTTACACTGCCATAAAGGCCATGGTCTGTAAAAATGGTGATCTTTCAGTAAATTATGATGCTGTTGCTTGTAATGATAGCATTATTGCATTATTTGGATTCAGATGTTCATTATTTGTCTTGTGAAAAACATCAGCTCAGTGTGTGAGTCTGTAGTGGTGATGATGATGTGAATTCCTTAATTATTCATAAATTATTAATAGCAAGGATTGATCATGTCAGGTCTGAGTTGTGGTCAGTGGTTTGATGTGGTTAAATAATAACTCAGATGTGTTCAGATGTTTGTGTTTTGTTGAGCACATTTAGGCTGCTTGTAGTTCAGTTCATCTGAAGTCATTCTGTGTTTCTCAGTTTCACATAAAAGTTTGGATGCACTCGACTGAATTTGTGATTCTCATGATGTTATGATTGCTTGTGATGTTCAAATGCTTTGAATGAAAGGATTTGCTAAATGAATAAATGTAAATTGGCTCTGCTGAAATGCTTATATTTCATTTTTTTTTTTTTTTTAAGGAAATTTAAATGCCAACAACGTGAATTTATGTACAAAATCACAGATTTTTATTAAAATACTACGGTTGGATGAGTTGTAGCAGCCAACAAGGCTGCAGAACACAAATGAACTCTTTCAAGACAAATTAAAATGGCTTATTTACAGGCTGAAGAGTTTTTGATCAGGTTAATTTCTGAGTGAATCGTTCTTTAAAATGAATCAGTGGTTCACTGAACGATCTGAGTCTGAATTTGAATGATTTTTAAAAAAATCCTTATCCAAATGTCACAGAAATTTATAAATAACATTAATTAATAATAAATTGATGCACATATCCAGAGAGTAAACACTGTACAGAGATCAGTACATAAACTCAAAGATGTCTTTAACTTAAACATCGCTTAGGAATCGAATGCCATACTGTTCTATATTTGCAGGTGTAATGTTTGTACATTGTGAACTGTGTCTTTAAAAGCAGTACTGGTGTGCGACCGCAATTACACTTCTTATTAGCTTCAAACATAATCCAGCTCTAATTTAACTCATATTAATGATGTACTCCAGAATTTGCACTCACATAATCTTCCAAGGGTGTCTCAAAGGCAAACGACAAAAGCCTTTCATGCCATCATAAAGAAGGAGAGTCTCTGCTGGCATGTAAGGGAGAAATCTCTATTGTGAGCGGCCGTATGAAAGCAGTGTTAAGTGAAATGGAAATACTACATATCATCAGCCAGGAGGAGAAGTGTGTTAGATGATTTCATCCTTCAGGCTTTTGTGTGGCTGTCAGCGCGTCTGCTCCTTTATTCAGGACTTCAGATCAGTCTCAAGGTTAAAGCTGCGCTTTTACAGGACGAGGTTCTTGCGTGTGCTGGAGCAAAAACAGAGGCCTGATCTGAGATCTGCTGGCCTTACGTTTATATTCATTCATTTAGCAGATGCTTTTATCCAAATTGACAACATCACAAGCAGTTTCTCATAAAAGCTAGAATATTCGTAGTAGATTAGTACACAAACTAGAGCAGAAGAGAAATGCAGATGAAGTGTCTTCAGCTGTTTCTTGACAGTTGTGATGGTCTCAGCAGATCTTGTGGACGTTTGCAGCTCATTCCACTGGTGCTGAACAGAGAGGGTGAAGGGTCTGGAAAAAGACTTTATGCTTTGTTTTTAATGAACAGTCAACCAAATGTTGCTTGTTCGTTTCTTGACTGTAAATTGCAGGAGAGAATATACACTGTATAAATAATATACTGCCTCTAAACAAACTCACAAGCATTAACGCTTCTAGCTCAAACTCAATATCAAGTGTTTTGAAATAACTCTGCAGTTTATAATGTAAGTATATGTTGCATTCTCAGCAATGCACTAAAGCAGGCATTAGCTTTACATTCAGACAAAGACAAAGCAACAGTTTAAAGAACATTTTTTAAGATGTAATGGCACATAATGCACATTTAAGCCAGAAACATATACTGTATTTGCAAGTCTTTGAACGGCTTTTGTCTACAAAAGTGTCATTTAAAATTGAGGCAACACTGAGAATGCATTACATGATTTTGTCAAAGACTGGATATATATCAAGACTGATCATTCATATTGCTGTGAATGAGAAAAAAACTACATTTATGAGGCAGTTCATGTCAGATTTTATTGTTGGTGTGAAATATGTTATTGAAATATAAAATATAGCCTACATTTTTTCCCACTATTTGAGTGTAAAAAAAGTACATTTATAAGGCAGTTCATGATTGCTGATATGAAATATATTATTGACGTAAAATACAAGTATTTTTACTCTATTTGAGATTAAAAACTACATTTATAAGGAAGTTCATGTCAGATTTTATTGCTAACATGAAAAAGTACATTTTTGAGGCTGTTCATGTCAGATATTATTGCTGATTTGAAGTACAGTATTGAAATGTAAAATATGCATATTTTTACACTTTGAGCATAAAAACCCTTGAGAGATCTTGCTTTCTTGCATTCTGAATTGCAGTCTGACATATTATGGGATGCAATAATGCATGAAATTGAGTTTATGTATGTAGAAGTGTTTGCACTCATGTACTTGTGTATGTTTTGAGCTTAAAGTGACAGTCATCGCTCATTTTGTTTCAGTTCCCATTGACTTCCAATGTTTTTATTTTTTCCTGTCCTGTTTGGTTACCAACATTCTTCAAAATATCTTCTTTAGTGTTCAACAGAAGAAAGACAGTCAGGTTTGGAACAACATGAGGAGAGTAAATGATGACAGAATTTGACTTTTGTGTGAATGAGTGAGTTTGTAATGTGTTAGTCGAGCATTTGCATGCATGTGTGTTTGGATTTCTCTCGTTCTGGCATCCGAAAGTTTCTCGGTTTCTTTGCGACGAGTTTCCTGCAAAAGCTCGCAGAACAGCTGAAGTCTGGTCTCGAAGGCCTGATGGATTTGTGTAGAACAGCACTGAATGTGTTCACAGCCTGTGATGATCCTCTCTGGGAACGATCAAGTGTTTAGCAGCTCCAGCTCACATATTCTCTCCAGCTTTATAAGCTCTTAATGATTGTTTGTTTGTCGATTCCAGGAGATCTGATTGGCTCAGTTCACACACACACACACACACACACACACAGACAGATGGCGACCCTTCTCTCCGGTTCAGGAACATAAGAGCCCCTCACTGAGACGACCAGGACGTGACTGTTGAAGCGTATCGGTGAAAACACCTCCGACTGTAACTCCAGCATGTCGATCTGAAGTCAGATCAAACCGTTCGCGAGTAACAAACGGCTGACAGAAATATGAGGAGAGTTTCTCTGATATTCTGATTGGCGTCTCTTCATCCTTCACTATAAGAGCAGCTCTCTGAAGTGATGAGTGATTGTTGAGGAGTAGAGAACCGTTGTGTTAAAACGCTCCTCCAGGGGAATTAATGAACAGGACCTGAAAGAGAGCAGCTCCACCTTATTTGGAGCTGAGCCAGAGTTATTATAGTTAACTAAAACTGAAACTACAACAATTTTTAATTTAATTTAATTTTAAAACAAAAACTACTAAAAAAGTACTAAAACCTTAACTAAAATGGAAATGAAAACAGAAAATATAAAAACTAAAATAAAACTTAGAACAAAAACAAAATCTAATATATAAAACAAAAACTACTAAAAATGCCAAAAAAATTGTTAAAACGTCAACTGAAATTAAAATAAGAAAATGGAGAATATAAAAATAAAAACTGATTCAAAATATTAATAAAAACAATATGTGACCCTGGAGCACAAAAGCAGTCTTAAGTCGCTGGGGTATATTCGTAGCAATAGCCAAAAATACATTGTATGGGTCAAAATGATTGATTTTTCTTTTATGCCAAAAATCATTCGGATATTAAGTAAAGATCATGTTCCATGAAGATATTTTGTAAATTTCCTACCGTAAATATATCAAAACTTAATTTTTAATTAGTAATATGCATTGCTAAGAACTTCATTTGAACAACTTTAAAGGTGATTTTCTCAATATTTAGATTTTTTTGCACCCTCAGATTCCAGATTTTCAAATAGTTGTATCTCAGTCCTATCCTAACAAACCATACATCAATGGAAAGATTATTTATTCAGCTTTCATATGATATATTAATCTCAATTTTGAAAAAAAATTACACTTATGACTGGTTTTGTGGTCCAGGGTCACATATTTATACTAAAATAATGTGGCCTGATTCTGCTGTGCTGTAAATGTGGCCTGTTATTAAATGTGATTCTAAAAGCACATGTGTGTTTCGATGCACAATTTTCTTCTGCTGGACTAAAAAACAGAAATTAAACAATTTTATTATATATACTGTGTATATATATATATATATATATATATATATATGTATTAGTATTGTGCGGAGTGGCGGGCAGCTGGACATTGTGTCCTGTTGGACTGGGAATGTTTTCGGAAACTGGAGACAATGAACCATCTGCACGCGGCGGGAATCAAAGAGAGACCGCTGAGAGCCGTCCGCCATTGTTATTAAACGCCTGTTAGACGCAGAGAGAGTAGAGGGGTGGAAACACACACACACACACACACACACACACACACACACACACACACACGCTCACGCATACACACACGCTCACGCATACACACACACACACACACACTTGTACTATAATACCATTGTTTTTTGTGAATGTACTGTAGTAATACTATTTGTTGAATGTGGTACCAGGGTATGATGGTAATATGATTAAAAGTTTTTTGAAAGAAATTAATACTTTTATTTCTCAAGGATGCATTAAATTAATCAAAAGTGCCAGTAAAATCATTTATAATGTAACAAAAGATTTCTATTTCAAATAAATGCTGTTCATTTGAACTTTCTATTCATCTGTAATAAAAATAAAATGTATCACAGTTTCCACAAAAATATTGGGCAGCACAACTGTTTTCAACATTGATAATAATCAGAAATGTTTCTTGAGCAGCAAATCAGCATATTAGAATGATTTCTGAAGGATCATGTGACACTGAAGACTGGAGTAATGATGCTGAAAATTCAGCTGCGCATCACAGAAATAAATTACAGTTTAACAGATATTCACATAGAGAACACCTATTTTACATTCTAATATTATTTCACTTTTTTTTACTGTAGTTTTGATCAAATAAATGCAGCCTTGGTGAGCAGAAGAGACACTTTCAAAAACAAAAAAAATTGTATTTATTCTAAACTTTTGAACACTAGTGTGTTTCATCATATTTAATACTGCATATTAACTTTTTGGGAAGAGTGTTGAGTTTCTTTGAATTGCAGTTCAGTAAATTCCTCTTGCTTTCATTGCAGTTCAACTTCCAATTAAATTCAAATTCACACTCATTTACTGAAAAGGAGCCAGTTCTTCAATTCTAAATTTTGCACAACACTGATTGTAATACCATATTTTTTGGACATACGCCTTGGCACGATTGACACGTGATTGTGATATTTTTGAGAGGTCTTGAATGAAATATGACACTTTCTGATCATGCACATCTTCATTATGTGTAGATTCAGCATTTAGTGCTTCAGGTAACAGATTCAGAAGGGTTTATGAATATGCACACAAGATCTACTGTGTTTGCTCTGCATAGTTTTAAGGGACACGTCATCATCATCATCATCATCATCATCATCCTTTGTGACATTTGCAAAGGTCTGCAGGAAGATGCATTCATGACTGCATTAAATTACAGTACAGCAAACGACTCCAGACTATTGAAATGTCATTCTCATCTCATAAGACGCTCCTCTTCAGTCTGAAGACACAAACCATGCTTCTGTTGCTTTAGTTGAGCTCGTGACAGTCTGAGAAGCTCCCCAATTCATCCACAGTTTATGACCCTGATCATTCAGATCATTCTAGAAACTCCCATGAATGCTGTGTTTCTGTTTATTCTTCAACAGAGCCAGATTCACACTCACACACATACACACACGCACGCACAAAGAGCCCTAAAATAGCCCTGAGTGCTTTATATTTACACGCGTGGGGAGAGAGCGGAAGAAGAGCTGTGATTGTAGTCCGTCTTGAGTGATTTTTTTATGTAACAATTTTCCATAAAGCCTGTAATTTCTCTAAGAACTGAGCTGAGCCCTCACGCTGACCTCTGGAAATGATGTCGGCCTAAATTGCACATTATTTTTCGGCGATTATAGAGACACGCGTCCCTCTGGAGGAAATGCTTGAACTGTCTGAACGCTGAAGAAATAAAGATGCTCATGAATAATGAACGGCTCCGTCCTGCAGTGGCTTTCTGAATGAGTCTTTATTTGTTAGCTAATGATTTATGGTCACGCTGGTTAAATATTAACCACTGTGGTTCTGTCACTAATGCTGTTTGTTTAGGATCAGGTCTTTGTTCTGGTTTAGTTTCAGTGCTAGTTAAATTGTAACTGGTCATGTGTAACTATAACTCAGCTCTAGTCATCTCATATATCAATATAACTATAAAATCATAATTATTATATTATGATTGTTATTATTACTAAAAAAGTAAAGAAAATAAGAAATAATTTCACTGTAAATTGAAAAAAAAATCAAGTATTTAAGAACATATAATACTAGTAATAATATTATTTTACAGTACAACTGTAGAAAATGACAATACTAATTTTCATTCAGGATGATTCAAATCACCAGAATGTTAAAATTTTTACATTCTAAATTCATTTTAATGACCATTACCAGTGCATGAATCATTCATAATTTTTCATCAAAAACTTGTTGAAATTATTTTTTTATTTTCCCACCACCTGTAATTTTAGAAATTATTTTCACCATCCAATAAAGTCCCATCTTACAATTTTTATGAAATATCATGTTTTATTATAAAATACATCTTATTATGGAAGACAAATGAGTTATAGTCATTATAGTTATGCAAAACTAAAACCATAAATATTTTTTGTTACTTAAAATAAAATGTTGTTAATTAAAATAAAATAAAATATAAAAACTATATTTCAACTTTATTTTAGCTGTATTTCAGCTATAAGTTTATTTCATTTTAATTTAGTTTAACTTGATGTACTAAAACAAATCAAATAAATATTTAAAATTCAAATTTATTCAAACATTCAAGTTTCATATTTTCAAAATAATTAAATAAATAAATAAAAATGACAACATACAACATAATTACTAAAACTTTAAGTAAAATTAAAATGAAAACAGAAAATTAATTAAAAAAAATATTATAAACTATAATTGTATCTAAAATAATACTGGTTGGAAGTTCATGTTGATTCTAATAAACTGATGTCTGTGCTCAATATTTATGTCTTGTTTTGCATACAAATATCAAGACACATTTACTGGAGATGCAAAATGACAAGATGTCTTGCTTTCTGAAAAATTGTAAATGTAGTGAGTTTATCTGCTGATGGAGAAAAATCTACTTAACTCAAAAATCTACTTAACTCAAAGGGAAAACAGGATTATTTTTCTGAGCCCACTGGCAGATATTTGTTCTTGTTTTAAGCAGAAACTCACTTCATTTTGATCACTTTCACAGAAAACAATGTGATTTTGCATGTCAAATAAATGCATCTTGATTTATGAATGTTTCTATATTTGTACTGGAAAACAAGACAGAAATACTGAGGAAGAACATCAGTTTATGCAGTGTGTGATGACTTCTTAAGATCTGAGACTTATTTTGTAAAGATCACAAAGCTCGTGTCAGTGCAGGACCTTCGGTTGTTTTGGTTTTGTCAGACATGCGTAATGGGATATTAAATTACCCAGTGTCCTCTGCTCCACCTGGACCCGGGCCATCTGTTCTTCTGATGCAGCAGGTGATGGATGTGATTCTCTGATGAACGCCGTCAGACCCTGAGCCGATTGTGATTTGTGGCCCGTTTGAGGATGATTTTAAATGTGTTGTTGATGTAGGATTGATGTTTGGTTCCTGGATTCACATGTTTATTCTCACGCAGATCGGAACAAACTGCAGTTCAATGAGGAAAAGAAACAAGATGAGCTGCTTTAGTAAAAATAACCTCAACTCACTCTTGATCTTCATCATTACAGTCAACAAAGACACACTGAGAAACATAATGTGGTTTACATACTCAAATAAGACTGTATTCGGGCTTCACGATTAATCAACATAAAACTGAAATTGAAAAATGGCTTACTGTAATTATCAAATCACAAAGGCTGTGATTTAATTAAATATATATAAGCTCAATGGTTTCATATTTAAAAATTAAGAAATTAAGACAATATAAATATTAGTACTGAAACATAAATATTAGTATTGAAATTTAACAGTTGTACTGTATTGTTATTATATTTTTCTAAATACTTTATTATATAGGATATTGCAATATTAAAATTATTAATACATTTCTTATTTGGTTTAATATTGTTATTACTATTCTATTAAATAAATATATTTAAGCTCAATGTTTTAACGTTTGAAAATTAAGAAATTAAGACAGTACTGATGATGATGATTATTTTATATATTTTTTAAATATTTTAGTAAGATTATTTATATTTTTTATATTTATTTTATTATTATTAATAAAGTGTATATATATATATATATATATATATATATATATATACACACACACACACACACACACATATACATATACATATACTTTATTAATATATAATCTAAATTATCCTATTTGTGAAGCCCTACAAACAAGCACAGGAATCCTGGAGCTTTATCTTTCAATTACTTTTTAAATTGCAATTTTTATCAGAAAAATTGCAGTTCAATTTGTTTTTTTTTTTCTATTAAAAATTGTATTCTCCAGCAGTTTGTCGTGATCTCAGGTTTTTCATTATTCTCTGATTATTCAGCAGATGGGAAATATTCCAATAGAACAGTGTAGGAAAACAGCAAAGCTCCTGCTGTGTTATCAGAGACTGTTTCTCATTCAGCTCTGCTGTCAAAAACAATGAAAAACTTCAGTCTGTGAGCTGAGCAGTTTCTCATAAACATGTTTGAGGTGTGTTTATGACGTGATCACAGCAGAAAGTGCAGCGTTACTGCTACTTGGGAAGGATTTGATTAGATTTTTTGTTTATTAAACATCATCACCTGTTCTTTTGGTACCTGGAGGAGAATCTAAGGCTTTGTTGAGAATTGCATACTAGCATACTACTCCTACTGCAGTATGCATGCTGTGTGTTAATTAATCTACTGCATGTGCTAAAATCAACAGAGCAGAACACATTGCATGCAGTATTATATCACACAATGCAGTGCTCTAACTTGATCTTTCATTTCCAATGTGACAAATGAACATTATATTAGTTGTGATTTTTGACTCATTTATGACTCATTATTTGTTCTGATTTCCAAGAGCTGATGCATATTATCACATAATGTGATTAAAAATGCAAAATATCCATGTTTATTTCAGAGATGGTAACTGGACAACAATGGATGGATTAAACATGCTGATATATGCCTTTGTAAAGCAGGTAAATAGCTAGTGTAATATTGTTATGTAAATTGGTTTTAATCTAAACAAAGAAAAAAAAGAGCATCACATGCACTATACATATATATCAGAAAATATAGTATATTTTCTGATATATATAATATGATATCACACAAGTTAAAGATAGTAAATAACACTTTTTTTTAAATTGCATTTTAAACTGCAATTAAATTACTTAAAAATAACTATAACTTTAATTTCAAGATGCATGCATAAACACATGCATACCTATTTATGCAATAATATTTACATAATATTTACTATAATGAAAATGAATCAATTGGAAAATATAATTTGAACATGATAAAAAATAAATAAAAAATAAAACAGATTTATACTTTAGACATCCCAGCGATGTCAAAATAAAAATCCTTCTTTTCAACACCAGCCAAACAGAAAAACATACTGTATGATGCTGATAATTTAAACAGTTCAAATATATCGGTCAACCACTAGTATGCACTATTAAGTGTATGCTATGCAGTAAGCACTCTTCAGTGTGCTAGTATTCCATTCTGAACACGGCCTTCAGATGTGTGTTTATAATGGAAACATTCAGCCTGGTTTATCAGGAGAATCTCTTTCTCTCCTGACAGAACTCATTTTATGAGTGCACTAAGTAGCTAGCATGTAAAAGTATGAGCGCCTCTAATCCTCTCCAGGGCTTTGAACGAACCGTGAAACACGAGCACTGACCTCCATCAGGCCTCAGATTGAGTTCCAGAGGCCAAAGACTGAGAGAAATGACACAGAACAGATCTGTGTGTATTTGAAGCAGTATTATGAACTACTGGCCAGTTTGAGAGCTGAATGGATGCTGATGTTTACGGGTGAAAGTCGCTGGCAGGTGAGCGTCAGTGTCTCGTTTCTTTGATCAAATGTCTCATCTGAACCTTGCTGCTCGTATTTTGTTCTCCACAACCTCTGTACAACCCCACATACTGGCAGAACCCACAAAGACGGCCTGTGTGTGTCTGACCGACGCAATTACAGTCTTCCAGAACACTAACTGAACATCTTCACAGCATGTTTGTATTCAGAATGATTTAAAGAAGTCTCTTCTGCTCACCAAGGCTACATTTATTTGATCAAAAATGCAGTAAAATTGTGAAATATTAGAATTTAAAATAGCTGTTTTCTTTGTGAATATCTGTTAAAATGTAATTTATTGCTGTGAATTTTCAGCATCATTACTCCAGTCTTCAGTGTCACATGATCCTTCAGAAATCATTCTAATATGCTGATTTGCTGCTCAAAAAACATTTCTGATTATTATCAATGTTGAATACAGTTGTGCTGCACAATATTTTTGTGGAAACTGTGACACATTTTATTTTTCAGGATTCACAGATGAATAGAAAGTTCAAAAGAACAGCATTTATTTGAAACAGAAATCTTTGTAACATTATAAATGCCTTTACTGACACTTTTAATCTATTTAATGCATCCTTGTCAAATAAAAATCTTAATTGCTTAAAAAAAAAAAACTTACGGATATGCACACGTTTATTTATTTATTTAAGAAATTAATATTTTTATTTAGCAGATAAAATGCATTATGTTGATCATTATGTTATATCAAAAGTGGCAGAATACAGTTCAATGACAGCAAATGAGATGCACTAAAACATTTTTGAAATTTAACACTTATTTCAGACAATAGTTAGCAGATTTTTTTACAAAATAACATAGCCCTAATTTTAATCGACCAATACCTGTGGATCTTAAAATGACCAAAGTCTCCAGTCAAGCATGATTACAGTTTAGAGAAAAATCCTGTTTTCATGTAATAGACTCTGGAGTTACACCTGTCACTGAATTCTGATGGTTTTCAGTGATAAATCTGCATCTCAGGTGCCACTAGTCGCATGCAACAGATCAGCCAATCAGGCTTCAGGTGTTCTGCATAGAGTGGCTGTGATTGGAGCATTCTGAAGTGGCTCCGCCCCTCCGCACTCAGAGCTTCTTCAGGATTGGCTGTGATCCGCTGATGTTGCCTTTTCTCTGTAATCTGTTGCAGGGAAATTGATTTGTTTGTTGCAGGCTGAAGTGGGCTCATGAAAAATGGATAAATGTCAGCCTGGTGAAACCGTAAAGACAAATAAAGGATCTGGAGGCGTCTGTCAGTGCAGTAATTGCAAACGCAGGCTCTTTGGTTGATTTGCATATCAGTTTGGCCGTCTGTCAGTGTGGCGTTCTGTAATTAACCTCCTGTGACTCGATGGAGAGCCTGAGAGAGCCTTCATTAACCTGCGCTGACGAACCGCACAGAAACGACTCTCGCTGATGAAGGACCAGTGTGTGAGGTTTGCTGATGTGAAGCTGATAGGTTCATTCCTTCATCATGTGTCAGTTTACCTGAGGACTCAGACAGTGTTGTAGAATTTTTTCTTGATCAGAATAAATTACTCTGAAGATGTTTTGAAGCCAGATAGACCTTTATTAACAAGTTAACAAAAGGCCGAGGAATGTTCGAACACCACTCCAGAGTCTCATCTCAAACACACATATATACATCCTGAAGTTGTTCACAGCATTCCATATATGCACCGTTGTATTATTGGACAGGTATCTTTTACCATATATGAGTTCTTGAAGGATGATCAATAGCTGTCATGTATGCATTCCTTCCACAAATGTGACCCTGGGCCACAAAACCAGTCATAAGGGTCAATTTTTGAAATTGAGATTTATACATCATCTGAATAAATAAGCTTTCCATTGATGTATGGTTTGTTAGGATAGGACAATATTTGGCCGAGATACAAGTCTTTGAAAATCTGGAATCTGAGGGTGCAAAAAAAAAAAAAAAAAATCTAAATATTGAGAAAATCACCTTTAAAGTTGTCCAAATGAAGTTCTTAGCAATGCATATTACTAATTAAAAATGAAGTTTTGATATATTTACAGTAGGAAATTTACAAAATATCTTCATGGAACATGATCTTTACTTAATATCCTAATGATTTTTGGCATAAAAGAAAAATCAATAATTTTGACCCATACAATGTATTGTTGGCTATTGCTATAAATATACCTGTGCTACTTATGACTGCTTCTGTGCTGCAGGGACACAAATGAGTGTTTTCAAGCTTATGTTCTAAGCTCACCGTAGTCCTTAACACACTGTTACTACACACAGTCAGATTAATGATAGTAGATAATAGTAAAAGAGTTTTCTCTTATGAATATGCATATTTTTATGTATTTTATTGATTCAAGATTAATGAAAATATTCTACAACAGGAAGTGCTTGGATGATGCGTTCTCATGTTGACAGGCTCATGCTGGAGATGACACTGAATGATTCAAAACATATTTATCTTGAATTTTATTTAGTTTCACAAGCAAATTTTGACATATAAATCAGTATATTTGTCAGTGAAATATTCACATTTATTAATTTTCTTTGTATAGTTTTCATCCAGAGCACTAGAAGTTATTATTAAAACATTAATATTTTTATAATTGGCTAAATATTCTTTCTTTCTATACAGGACAAACTTCATTTTATTTTTTTTCTTCATAAGATAAGTTATCATCTACACAGCCTCATATCGCTCTAAACGCACAGTATGTGTTGTTGTTTTGGGAAGAAAAGATGAGTTAAATATTGCAAAAAGTGATCTTCTAATAGGTGATTCATTGAATAAATAAGTAAATAAAAAAATTCTTTACATAATAAATAATTATAAAAATATATTAAAACAAGTGCTTAAAAATAAATAAATAATAAATCTGTTGTAATAATTGATTAAAAATAATAAATTAATAAGACAAATAACATTTGATTAATATATGTTTGATTAAAATAAATAATTCAGTAAAATAAGAAATAAAAACAAATTGTAATGTAATAAATGATTAATTAATTAAAAATTGAAATAAATTTTTAAAGGAATGAATGAATGAATGAATGAATGAATGAATTAAACAACTGGACTCACATATATGAGCATGAAGGACGTCTGTGATGCTCATGTTCTTCTGTTCTGCTGTTATTCTGAGCTGATGGAGTGTTTCAGTGAAAGATGTCAGTGGTTTTGCTGCTGATTGAAATTCTGATTGAAATGCAAACAGCTGCTCAGCTCTTGTGAGCTTTGAATATCATTTATTATACAGTATCTCCTCTTCAGATCATCTAATATCAATTACAAATGTGATTTCCACTGTTGCAAGAGCCAAGAGCGTCATGTTCCAGCAAAGAGGTTTTCAAATGGGGTTTCCAAGGAAGTGACAGGGGATCCAGGGAAAAGCAGTGTAAAAATGTAAAATAAATAAATGGTTAAAATAATTTGTGATGTAAATAAATAAATACATTTGAGTTTAAAAATAAATAAATAAATAAATAAAATATTTTTAATTTAAATAATACATTTCATTAAAATAACAAATGGGACAAATAAATTGTGATTTAAATAAATACTTTTATAAATTTGATTAAAATAAAAATATTAATTTATTTGATTAAATATTTTAATTATGTATTAAATAAATAAATATGTGATATAAGTAAATAATAAATAAATTTGAGTACAAAAAATGTATTTAAATAATAAATAAATATATACATTTCATTAAATAAATTATCAATTAAATTAAATTGATTATTTAAATAAATAATACATTTTATTAAAATAAATGGTACAAAGAAACAAAATGTGGTTTAAATGAATAAATTCATAAATTTAATTAAAATTAAATAATTTAGTTATTTGATTATTTAAATATTTTGATTACTATTTTGATTATTTGATTGTCTAAACAAATAAATAATAAATCGATTTAAATAAATAAATAGCACATCTAACAGTACAGTACAATAGTGAGTAAAAAATAAAAACATAATATAATGTAACAGAAACTAAATATTTTCCAAGTAATATTTACACATATTAATAATGTTAATTTTTCACAGTATTAATTGGGCCTTCATACATGAAAATACATACAGCTGCCTTATACATTTTAGGTTGGGGTCCCTTACAAAAGATTGAAAACCACTCTTCCAGCATCAGTTTCTGCTAAATATTTATAACAAGCTCTATGTCTGCATTAAGTATCCAGTGATATTAAATATGCACTGGTGGGTGTGAAGGGTTAAATTCTTAGAGAAAGCAGTTATGGTCATTCTGGTGTTTGAAGATGGATTTCAAACAGAGCGACTGGAGGAGTCTGATCAGCAGCAATCAGGACTGGCAGAGGCTTCTCTTCCTTCTTCAGATAAATGATTAGCAAATGCTGTTGTGTGTCCCATTCAAAGAGACCCGTGAGCTTTGATCTTCTCACACACACACACACACACACACACACACACACACACACACACACACACACACACACACACACACACAGGTGCCATAGCAACAAGGAGGGCTTCGCCGTGGCAACAGGAGGCTGTTGATGCTGAATGATTCCTCAGAACAGGTGTCTTCTTGTTACTTTTGTCATAGATTTACATTAAAGGCCGAGCTGATATAGTATCTAGAGCCTTTAAATACTATATCGGCTCAGCTTTCTATGAAAACATCAAGATCTGAGCCAGTAAAACTGTAATGTAATGATGTAAAAAAATGTAATGTAATGATGTAAGTAAATATACATTTGATTAAAATAAAAAATTGATATAAATAAATAAATACACTTGGTTTAAAAGAATTGACAACACTTGATTTAAATAAATAAAAATAGATTTAAATAAATAACATATACCAGTACAGTACTATATAATGTAATGATGTAATGTAATAGAAACTTGTTCTATTTTTGAGTAAAAAAGAACAAGTCATCTTATAATTTGCAGTGAACAAACTCAAACTGATATTCCTAGAGATTCCCTGGGTGACTCTCCACGTTAGATGGTATTTGCCATTTATCTTTTAAATTACAGTTTTAAACTGAAATATTTACAGGTTGTTCTGTACATTTTTACAGAATTATTCTAGCAAAAATTCTTCTCTCTCTCTCTCTCTCTCTCTCTCTCTCTCTCTCTCTCTCTCTATATATATATATACTGTATATTTTCTACATTTAGATGCAGAAATGTGTGTTTTCCTGAAGTCAGGTGCTCAGAGGTCAGTAATGAATCATATTAATCACTGCGAGCTTGTTTCAGGCCAGCTTTGACTGTTATTAGTGGCTCCTGCATTAACTGGACTCAGCAGTTTCTCTGCTGCAGTCTCATTACATTTACAGGCCGCCAACACAAAAAATTAATTGGAGGCGTTGCAATGGTTGGGATGGGTGAATAAATCAGGCTGCAAGACGACAGCTTTATGTACCGCAGCAGGAAAGGAGGAGGTTTCTCTTTAATAGGACAAGATAAAAACGCTGGGACTCTTGATTTTCTCCTCTGACCGGAGTTCTTCTCTCCTAACGCACACATATATACGCAGTGGTCGAATTGTAAAATAATTTCAGGGGGGATCGCGTGCTCAAATTTTGTAATCATTTACACAGTGATTTTTAAAAAGGTTTTTATTTAATGCAAAATTAGCCTTATTAAATGAAACTATTATTTAAAACTATTATTATTTAATAGTTTAACTATTTAAACTATTAAACCTTATTAAAAACTATTATTTGTAAGCTTTTTTTTCCTTCTGGGGCCTGAAATTTGAGGAATTTTGGTCAATATTGATAATTAAACAATATGCTGCTGAATGTTTTTTTGTGCTGGCACCTTGGCTGGTTTAGACCTGTCATGGATAAATAAATATGACAATAAAACCTCCAATAGGTGTCAGCAAGTCCCTGTTTTAATAACTTTTTTATTGAATCATTCAAATCAAACGATTTGTTCGAAACGGCTGATTCAATTAGAAACGAAGCAAGTGAGTCCATCTGAAAGAACTGTTGAACCAGCTCACTCATTTGTTCAAAAACACATTCTTTCAAGAAACGACCGTGTGGCTCTGCACTGTTGTATAAAATGAATAGCCTAGCACATTTGTGCTCACAAACATTGCTTGTGCAATGAATATAAAAACAAAAACTCATGGGTATTTTTTCTTTCATTGCTTGAATTATTAGAGCATTCTAAGTGCATTTGAACAGGCTTTTTAATGCTTTTGGAAAGTTGGTGATGACATAGGCTACTCAATAATGTCAGCTCTCCTATGGTCTTTCAGTCCCACATACAGCACAGTAACATTATTTCAGGGGAATGTCTTTAAATTCTAATAAGGAAAAATCATACCTTCTGTTCTCTTCTTTTTAAAGAACTTCAAAAGTTGCGCTTGAACCATTTTGCGCGAAAATGATGAAAACTTGCTTCAGCTTGTGCCCAGCTTGTTAAAGTACACTCTTAAAAATAAAGTTGCTTCAAAAGGTTCTTCACAGTGATGCCATAGAAGAACCATTTTTGGTTCCACAAAGAACCATTCAGTCAAAGGTTCTTTAAAGAAGCATCTCTTTATAATCTGAAGAACCTTCTTTTGCCACAAAGAATCTTTGTGAAACAGAAAGGTTCTTCAGATGTTAAAGAGAACCATTTAGACAAAAAAGCTTCTTCTATGGCATCGTGAAGCACCTTTATTTTTAAGAGTGTACCGAGTTCTGATTGGCCAACCCCCGTTATTTAGTTAGTAAATTATCATAAGTAGATATTTTATTTCATTTGCATGTTAAGTTTTACATAATACGTAACATTAATAATCCAAATTGGATGGCAAAGGGGGGATGGTGGTTTTACAGAGGGGATGCTTTTCGTCATTTTTTTCAACGCATCCCCCCTCAGTTCGAGCCCTGTATATACGCATATTTCACGTCCAGAATCGCTGGTTTGGCCCTCTGTGTTTTATTCCAGTCTCTGGGCTTGTAAATTTGTCTGAAAGAGGCTCTGTGTGGGAGATATTTCACTGCGACAGGTCTGAGGCGCCTGTAAAAGCGTCCTGTACGCTTCACTTGAGTGTAATAAAGCGTCTCAATCTCAGGATGGAATATAAGAGTCTGTGTGTCTGACAGGACAATAGCTGACCTCTGAACCCTCCGCCTATCAGAGGTCACGACCCAGGTCAAGGAGACCAACAGAGACGCTGTTCGGAAAGGTCAAAGGAATCTCAGTATGATCTTGAAGGATCCTGTGCATTTAGAGGATGTCTGTGTTTTTAACACTGATTTGTTTTAATATGTCTCTGCATATAGAATATATGTACCCTAGTGAAAAATAAATATACTAAATGTATACATTTGTTTCATTCTGAGTCTACTACAAATACATTTACATATTTATGTACTTAATAAAAATATCCTGCAATAGTACTTTTGGTATACTAAACCGGTATACTTAAAGTCTGCTAAATTGGAACAACTAATTTTGTGTTTGATGCACTTCAATTGTGTGAAAGTTATGCTGAAGTCCAGCTAAAGATATACTGAAGTATATACTAAAATGAAACTATTGCAAGTATACTTCAGATACACTTTAAACATCTTGCATTTAAAGACAGATATTATTCAAAGATCACACAATCCTCATCAATATTGACATTAAAACACATTATAGGCATAATATGAAGAAATGTGCATTGCGCACAAGTAATACTCCAAATAAAGTTTAAATATAATTTTTATATCAGTAGGTCTTGAGTGATATGTCAGTAAATATGTTGATAGATTTTAACTATACTTAATATGAAATAAATGTATTTTAAATATATATATATATATTTTTTTTTACTAGGGTAACAAGCTGAAATAAAAAATAATTTTTAAAAATATTTTATTTCAGTTCATGTTTATTTTATTTCAAGTAACAAAAATGCTTTTTTGTGGTTTTAGTTCTAATTTGAGTCAAGCACAGCTAGATCAATACTATTTACTAATATTGTACTCTAAACCCTCATTTTTGCCTTGAATATGAATGCTATTTTAAATAAATAGAAACCGCTGAATATGCATCAGGGTTATTATAGTTAACTAAAACTAAAACCATTAAAAAATCATTACTTGAAATAAAATAAATGTTAACTGAAATAAAATATAAAAAACTTAAACTTATTTTATTTCAACTAATTTAATTTTTTTCTTTTTGTTTAACTAAACTAACTGAATGAACTGATGAATGAACTGATGAATGAACAATAAAATATATAAATTGTTTTATAAAAAGACATTAAAAAACTAAAAATGACAAACTCAACAAAATTACTAAAATTTTAAAACTGAAGTTCAAACAGAAAATGTAAATAAAAAACTTTAAGAAACACCATAATAGCATATCAATAGTACTACAAAAAGTTACAAGCTACAGTGATATATCAGCAATAAGAATATTTACTGACATGATGTTTCTTTGAAACAATGTGTTGTAAAAAGTGCTGTACAAATGAATATGACTTGACAATGATGCATGAGTTTTTTATTCTTTGAACACTATTTTTGAAAAATAGTAGGCAGTTTACAGTACATACAGTACAGTGCTGTGTGTTTGCTGTCAAAGACAAACTGAGCTCAGCTTCGGCCAACAAAAGAGCAAAGAAATATAAAGAACAGCAGAAACAAACACACACACACACACACACACACACACACACACACACACACACACACAAGCGCCGCTGGGCATCCTGGGAATGCTGAGAGCTCAGTCTGGATTTGTGCCAGTCTGCAACGGTTCAGTGTGTGAGAGGCGTGTTTGACCTCTTGACCTTCAGAGTTGAAACCAAGGCCATCAGTGAAAAACACAAGCTTGCCGAAAAGAGGTGTCACATGACCTGAGTGTGTGTGTGTGTGTGTATGTGTGTGTGTGCGTGAGTGTGTGTGTGTGTTTCATGCATATTTTCCATGCAATAATCTTATTCACTAACTGCAATCCAGTTTAAGTGAGCAGTGAAACAGTGAGTATTTAAATGAGGTAATTGAGCACAAACACACCTCTTTTTATGTAAATGAGGCTCATTATGTCATGCAGCTCATTCACAAATCTCAGCTCTGTTTGTCTGGAGTGATTACAGTTGCAGTTTCTGTAAGTAAATATTATTTTTACTTGAAAGAGATGTTTGTGTAGATGTCATTTGTCAATGATGTTCCTTTCCTCCATGTTTTTAGCGAATTATGAGCTGAATTGACAGCATTATCATCATCAGCAGTTCATTCAGAAGCACTGATGTGTTTGTTGAACTTCTGACTGTAAATGACCTGCCTCCGCTTTAAGATCTGAACCTGGGCTGGTTTGGCATCTCTAGTTAATCAGGTTATGGAGGTCTGTGTTTCTCAGTTAATAACTCAGCGCTGCTGTTCCAGGATCAGTGTGATGAATGGCTGTTTTTCTGGGTTTTGTGGGAGATCAGCACTTTTATTCTGCTGTTAATGCAGCGGCTCACACATTTTGTTCACCGTTCTGTTTTTTTTTTTTTTTTTGCGGTCAGTGTTGTGTTTTACAGGTCTTTCACAGCATTTACAGATGCTGACGGGGTTTAGATGTGTCATGGGTTGAGTCGGTGGGTTTGTGGTGGTTTAATTCACACAGATGCTGGTTTATGGTGTTGTTACAGATAAACTGTTATGGATATTCATTTACCCATCACACCCATATTTTTTATTTTATTTTATTTTATTTTATTTTATTTTATTTTATTTTATTTTATTTTTTTTAATTTTTATTTTATGTGTGATGTTTTCAAGGCTCACCAAAACTGAATGAGATACAAATAATAAACTGTTTTTAGTATTTATTTGTTTAATTATTTAGTTTTTTATTATTTTTATTCATTTATTTTATTTTATTATTTTATTAAAGTTTAATGTATGATGTTTTTTAAGGCTCAATAGAATGTAGAATGTATTTTGTTTTGTTTTGTTTAGGTTTAATATGTGATTTTTTTTTTTTTTTCAAGGCTTACCAAAGCTGAACAAGACACAAATAATAAAATGTTTTTAGTATTCATTCATTCATTCATTCATTCATTCATTCATTCATTCCTTTATTCGTTCATTCATTAATTTCATTTAATTTCAGTTCATTTCATTTTAAGGTGTAATGTGTGATGTTTTTCAAGGCTCACCAAAACTGAACTAGATACAAATAATATTTTATTTTATTTTATTTTATTTTATTTTATTTTCAGCCACTGCAAGACCAAAATTTAACGAGTATTAATATTAAAATTAAAACATTAAAACACCCCCTTATGGCATTCCCTGTATGAATATGCGGTTACGGCCAGTTACTTTGGAACTGAAGTGGGAAAATATAATTTCTTGAAAGTTTATCAATAACAGTTCAAATGAATGGATAAAAAAATCCTGTAACATTACGTCATGAATAGCACAGTTTTGCTGACATCACATGCCAGTGATGATGTTTCTGAACATCAGATGTTGAGTATTTGATTAATATTCTCCAGCACACTTCTCTTTCTTCCTCCTCTGGTTGTGAATGATGCGTTTCCTCATTTTCTGTGTCTGAAATGAGACGTTGGAGCGTCTAAAGAGGATTTCAGTCCGCAGGTGGTTTGACCTTTTAAATTATTCACACACATCAACGATTCCACTGACACACACACTCTCATCTGTCTCTCTGAACAAATGTGTGTTTGCTCCTGAAAACCCTCATGTTCCTCACGCATCCTGAAGAAAATCAGTCCACAAACCCAGAAGCTGTTTCTGTGTGTGTGTGTGTGTGTGTGTGTGTGCGCGTGTTTTTGACCTCTTTGAGTGGACACTCAGATCTTGTCATGTGAGTCTCACTGTCCTCTGCTGGTCACTTTGTGTCATTACACTCAAGACACTATTGTATTACATTTACATTTACATTTAGTTACAGTGGTGTGAAAAATTGTTGGCCCCCTTCCTGATTTTTTATTTTTTTGCATGTTTGTCACACTTTAATGTTTCAGATCATCAAACAAATTTAAATATTAATCAAAGATAACAAGTGAACAAAGCATGCAGTTTTTAAATGAAGTTTTTTTTATAATGAAGGGAAAACAAAATCCAAACCCACATGGCCCTGTGTGAAAAAGTGCTTGCCCCCTAAACCTAATAACTGGTTGGGCCGCCCTTAGCAGCAACAACTGCAATCAAGCGTTTGCGATAACTTGCAATGAGTCTGTTACAGCGCTGTGGAGGAATTTTGGCCCACTCATCTTTGCAGAATTGTTGTAATTCAGCCACATTGGAGGGTTTTCGAGCATGAACCGCCTTTTTAAGGTCATGCCACAGCATCTCAATAGGATTCAGGTCAGGACTTTGACTAGACCACTCCAAAGTCTTCATTCTGTTTTTCTTCAGCCATTCAGAGGTGGACTTGCTGGTGTGTTTTGGATCATTGTCCTGCTGCAGAACCCAAGTTCGCTTCAGCTTGAGGTCACGAACAGATGGCCGGATATTGTCCTTCAGGATTTTTTGGTAGACAGCAGAATTCATGGTTCCATTTATCACAGCAAGTCTTCCAGGTCCTGAAGCAGCAAAACAGCCCCAGACCATCACACTACCACCACCATATTTTACTGTTGCTATGATGTTCTTTTTCTGAAATGCTGTGTTACTTTTACGCCAGATGTAATGGGACACACACCTTCCAAAAAGTTCAACTTTTGTCTCGTCAGTCCACAGAGTATTTTCCCAAAAGTCTTGGGGATCATCAAGATGTTTTCTGGCAAAACTGAGACGAGCTTTTATGGGTTTGTGGGTTTGGATTTTGTTTTCCCTTCATAAAAAAAACTGCATGTTGTGTTTACTTGTGTTATCTTTGATTAATATTTAAATTTGTTTGATGATCTGAAACATTAAAAATAAAAAATCAGGAAGGAGGCCAACAATTTTTCACACCACTGTATTTAGCAGACGCTTTTATCCAAAGCAACTTACAAAAGAGGACAATAGAAGCAATCAAAACCAACAAAAGAGCAACAACATGCAAGTGATATGACAAGTCTCGGTATGACAAGTTGCATTAAATACACTTGTGTTCATTTTAATATGAGAAGTGCTTGTGCATTCAGAAGTACACTTGTAAAATGTATATTTGTGTTTGTTTGACTCATTTTTCAGTTTAAATAAGTCACTTGCATGCTAAAGAATAACAGAGTGTTTGTTTGTGAATGCTGTGCATGCTGTAATGTGTTTCCAGGCTGTAATCGTGTGTGTTTTTGTGTTTAATGCAGGTGTTCTGAGGGGTGATGCCCCGTTCGGCCAGATCATCAGTGTGTTAGACAGCGCGGCTCACATCAGAGACAGACACGTGTGTGTGTGAGTGAGTGTGTGTGTGTGTGTGTGTGTCAGCATGCCTCTGACCGACAAACACAAAGTCAAGAGACAACGACTCGACAGAATCTGTGAAGGTGAGACTCTTTTATTCTGCTCTCAATCTGTTTCATTTTCAGGCCCAGAGTGAATCTTTTCACATGGTTTTGAGGAAAATGCGAAAATTCTGTGGAATGGATTTAAACACTGAAATGCAGCTCATTCAAAATTCATTTAATATATTTTATTCTATTTTATCTTTTTGTGCAAAATTTATAATTTAAACATAGGCTGTCTTTAAATTCATAAGTGTGAATTTGAATTGAATCAATCACAACACACAGAAATTTGAATTGAAATCAGTTATTTTAGCAAAATTTAGGCTACTATATACTATTAATTAATATTTTAAAATAGGTTGTATTCTTATATTTGTTTTTTGTTTTTCTTCATTTTAATATGCGCATGCAATAGGAGCTCCCTGCAAAGTTTCTCAGAGAAATGCATCATTTTTATTATTATTTCTTTAAATATTTCTATTGAGGTTTGAATTATTTTCATTTCAGTCAGATTTTAATTGTCATTGGTTTCCATCTAGCAATTTTAATGCTTCAATCTAAACTTATTTCAGTTAGTTGCCAAAGCAACATTTCTGGGGGTTTTTTAGTTGACGTTTTTCATCTAATATTTATATTTTATTTTATTTTATTTTATTTCAGCTTTATTTTAATTAATAAACATGTTTTTTTAAATGGTTTTCATTTTAGTTTACAGCAATAACCATGATTGGCGTTTGAATCAGAATAACAGGAAGAGGAATTAGCCTTCTGTAATATATTCATCTGTCTGTAATTCTATTGTACTTTAAGGCTTTTTAAATGTTTTTCAAGTCTTTCAAGCAAAGCCAAGTTGGTCTTTACTTTGATTTTATAGTTAAAAATGAAAGTTTTTACAGGATTTCTTGTAATTTCGATTCAATGTAATTTTACTTCTTTGCATGTAAATTTGAATAGCAATATTGAATTCTATTAAATCTGCATTTAATTCTGAACAGTGCACAACCCTGTTTTTTTAGTTTTAGTTATTTTACAGATTAGTTGCCTTAACTTTGTTATCCAAAGAAAAAGATTTATCAAAATGACTTGGCTTGAATCTTTCGGCAAGCTAATTTTAACCGATAGTCAAAAAGCTTTTCATGAAGGAAGTCGATCTCCCACAATCCACTGCAAACACACATTCATCTCTGACTCAGTTCTGATATGAAATCTATTCCTGATGGATAACATCGAGTGCATTACATGAAACACGGCATGTCATTTAGCAAATCGGCACAAACAAAAATGAGCTCTGGCAGCGTCTGTGCAAAGCCTTGGGCTGCATGACACTCATGATTAAATCATTACACCAGTTGAGATGTGTTTTGCATAATCTGGAGATGAGTACAGATAGTTTAATCAGAGGAACAACAGGGAACGATCTGCTGCAGGGAGAAGATAGAAAACCTCAGAGTGGCCCTGTTTTTACAGGCCTGAGGTCTAGATGAAGTGTGTTTTAGTCTCCTTCTCTGCCGCTCCAATCTGTTGCTCCATCTGGCTTCAGCTCGAGCAAATCGTGGCAGGTTGCCTGTGAGGAGGGTTTGAGCAGCAGGCGATGAGGACAGAAGAGCACAATCACATGCTGCTGTAGTTAGCAGATGTTCCTCTGCAGCTGTCAATTACTAACATGTGTTTTCCTCTCCAGGCTCTTGCTGGAGTGTTAAAATGCTCAGCAGTGGTTTAAACTTTAATATATACGCTGCAGTCGCAGTAATCGTTCTGAATATGCAAGTGACTTGGTTGCATTTTATTAAGTTCCATAAAAGTTTCATTGGCCAGTAGCTCTGTGGCAGGTGTTTGGATGATGTGGGTGGTTGCCAGGGTGTTCTGGGTGGTTGCTAGGTGCTCAGGTAACAAAATGAGGTTCTAAAAACATTATTGTAACATTGTTTTCAAATGTTTCTAAATGGTTAAAAGGTCCAGTTTTCTTGTTGTGATTAGAACGTTATTTAAACGTTACAAAAAATGTTTCTTACAGTGTTTTTTCACACAACATTTGTTATTTAAATGTCCGGTTTAATTTAACCCAAAATATAAGATTATTTGAATGTTTTTTGTTTATATTTTAAGAACGTTACAATGTCCAGTTTTCTCGATCTGATTATAATGTTAAAGCTTACAAAAACATTTTTACAACATTCTACTGACTTTATTTCATCCGAAATATGTTATTTGAACGTTTAATTTTAATATTCTAAGAACAATAAAATGTCTAGTTTTCTTGTCATGATTGTTTTAAAATGTTTCTAAAAGATTAAAATGTCAAGTTTTCTTGTCGTGATTAGAACATTATTTAAAGGTTACAAAAATGTTTCTTGCAGTGTTCTAACTTTTTTCACCCAAAATTTGATGTTATTTGAATGTTTATTTGTAATATTCTAAGAATGTTAAAATGTCCGGTTTTCTAATAAATAGAGCATTATTTAAAGATTACAAAAATGTTTTTACAATTTTTATTTTCAGTATTGAAAATAAATAGGTTTGAGATTTGAATTATTGTTGTGATTATAACATTGTTGTGATTATAACATTATTTGAAGATTACAAAAACGTTTTACAGCATTCTACTAACTTTATTTTTACCCAAAATATGACATTATTTTAATGTTTAATATTCTTTTTTTTAAATATCCTATTCTAAGAAAGTTAAAATGTCCAGTTTTCTTGTATTTAGATAATTATTTAAATTATTATTATTATTATTATTATTATTATTATTATTATTATTATTATTATTATTGAATATTCTATTAACTTTATTTTTACCCAAAATATAATGTTATTTGAATATTATTTGAATATATAATATCAAATAGTAATACATTTATAAGAACGGTTCCTAAAGTTATTTTAAGAACATTTTGCTGGATGGTTGTTTACTGGTCCACATCAAAAGATTCCAAACTCGAATCTACCTTAGGGTTTTCCAACACACTCTCATGGCATTTTGTAACTATTTTAAATTTTGGCGAATTGGTGACTAATTTGTATGAATTCGTATCTTAATTGTACATTTTCTTACAATCTGCTCATGCTCCACTGATGATTAGTTTTAGGGGTGGACCTTCCTTCCTGTGTATTTGTTTTCTAAAAATCGTTTCTATTTCTAAAAAGTTTCTGTAAGAAACACATTGTACAAATTCATACAAAATTGTCACTTCATAATATAGTTACATTTTCTCATGAGATCAGGTTGGGTTTTCTTAACTTGCAGTAAAGTAAAGTAAAGTAAAAGTAAGCACTGGTCTCTATATATTTGCCTCTGTCAGTGTAATTCTAAGGGATTTCTTGTTTGTTGTCCATCATGTGATTGCTTAGAAAAATTCTTAGTAAATGCTGTTAACAATGAGGAATTCTGATTCTAGGAATAAAAAGTGAATGCATATTTTGGAAGATTTAATATCATCATGTACATGTTATTGTTAAATCTATTTATATAATGTTTGTATAACATTCTTCTTTTGCAGAAAAGTCCTGTGGTACTGTGATTGTGGTAATACCATTCCACTCTCTAAGCAGTCACTGGAGTTGTTTTTGCCTTGTTTTTGGTCTGCTGGGTTTATTTTAAGGGTTTGCCTTTAAGGAAGGATCAGCTCTATTTTCAGGGAGCTGCTATCAGATATGTTCATGTTTCTTGGGCCGTTCTTGCAGATATTTCTGGACTCTGGAAAAATTTTGAACTATTTATCATGACACTGCTGAACTGACCCGTCAGTGCATGTGAATGTTCATACAGTGGACATACAGTAGAAACACAGTGAGAAATGAACTACAGGGCAGCTGGTGGTGTTAGACTTCAAGAAAGAGTCTTGTTTGCCTTCAGCGTTTGACTACTCATCTGTCATTGACGATAACGTTATTTCTTCACTTCACATGGTGCCTTAAAAGTACCCTTAGGAGGATAAGACACAAACTGTGATGAAAAAAGACAATAAATAGTTACCTTTATTCAGTAGAATCAGAGTAAACAATTGTTCCCCAGAGTAATATAGCTCATTAGTTACTGTAGGTAGTTTACAGATGCTTAGCAAGAGTAATTTGGCCTTTAATATAGAATGTGTAAGTTTATTGTAACCTACAATAAAAATGCAGCCTATATGAATACACACAAATATAAACACTGAAATTCATCAGTTTCATACACTTCAAAGGGAATTCAAACTGAGTTGTGGTACCTAATTCTTCATATTGATTAATGTTTTACTATTCTGTGTTGTAATGTGAGGGTGCTTGCTTTGCCTTGAGTATAACAAAGTTGTTATTTCTTACCTGTGAAGGAAAAAAAGGGTTAATACAGAAAAAAAAAATCCTAATTATTATTATCTAACTGTCACGGTGTGGTGTGGGAAGAACGCACAAAGATGAATACATCGATAAACAGTCTTTAATAATCCACATAAGGGTAATCAATATAGAAGAGGTAGCATACACACACCAGGGTAATTCAGACGTACACATTGACCTATACATAGACGTTGACGAGACCGGATGAAGAAACACTGAACTGAATGCAACTTATATGGGGACAGACAGATGAGAACGATATACTAATGATGACACAGGTGAACGGAGGTTAACTAATTATGACACCACGAGGACAAGAACAACCAAATATGGGCACATGAGGGAGAAAACACAACCAAAAGTCCAATGGGGTGTGACAGTTCGCCCCCCTCCCGGAAGGCGCGACCTCGTGCCGCAGAGAGAAAGAGAGGGACGGAGGGGAACTTAGGAGGAGGACAAAGGAGTGGATGTGGGACAGTGAAAGGTGATTGGAGGAAGTTCAGAAGGTGGCTGGATGGTTGGAGGAGGACAATCAACAGAGTCCAGGGTGGTGATGATGGAGGAAGGAGCCAGGGAGGAAACAGTAGGAACCTGGGCTGATCAGACGGAGGGAGGAGACAGGAGGGATTGGAGCAGGAGGAGCTAGGTGGGACCCAGGCCACAGCCAAGAAAGTGACCCACGGTGGAGCTGACGGAAGGAGGAGCCATGGTGGAGGAAGGGCTGACAACTCCAGGGGGTTGACCGACGGTGGCGGAGCAGCCCGAGGCGGAGACAGAGAGCCGATGAGCCAAGGCGACACCAAGGATCTGGAGGGCCAAGGCGGAGCAGATGGCACCAGCGACCGAGGCGGAGTCGGGGATCCGGAAAGCCGTGGTGGAGCCGGAGCGACTGAGGACCAAGGTGGAGCTGTTGGTAAGGAGGAGCCTGACAGAGCCGGAGGGACGGAGGGACGAGGCGCAGCTGGAGGAGTAGAGTCCCGAGGCTGCGGATAGTTGATGACTGACCAAGGCGGAGCCGGAGGGACGATGGAGCCCGGTGGAGCTGGTGGACTGACGGGCCACGGTGGAGACAAGGGAGCTAGGAGCCATGGTGGAGACGCTGGGTCGAAGGGCTGAGGCAGAGTCCCGGGACTCAGAGGCTGGAGGCGGAGACAATGGATCCTCCAGCCACGACGCCGATGGAGACTGGCCGACCCGCGACGATCCCACCGCACAGATGGTGAGCTGAGGGTGAGCAGAGGGGCTGACAGGAGCCAGCGGTGGTGGAACTGAAGCAGCCGGGATGGCAGGAAGAGGCAGGAAAGGGAGGGTGGGTGGGAAATCCAGACGGGTAGAGGGTTCAGGGATAGTGTGCGCCACCCACACACACCATATTGTGACTCCCAACACTGGGAGCACAGCGGACAGGGGAACGACATCCATGGTCGTTTCTGTGCATGCAAATGGTTCAGGACAGATAGAGAGTTCAGGTGAAGGCAGGAGAAGAGGGGGCATGTCTGCATAAGTATTGAAATCTATCAAATCCTGTTCAAAGTCCAACAGTCCCAGATCCAGTTTCAGCTCACCCTCAGCCATGGTACAGTGGGCAGAGCTTCCTTCCGTGCTCTCGCTGTCCACAGTGTTCTCCCCCGTGGCAAGCTCTGCAGCCGGCTCTCGCACCTGGTCTGACATCACAGGCTCTAGCTCCGAGGCGATCCTCAGCACTGTCACTCTCTCTGGCGATGGCTCATCGGTCGCGGCGGGCTCTGGCTCTCCGTCAGAGTTGGGCTCAGGCTTATGCTCCGCGCTGCAGGGTGATGGTGGGATGGGCTCTGGGTCTGGCTGCGAGACGTCTGCGAGGTGTGGCTGGACACAGATGTTACTCTCAACATCTGCTTCGTCCGCTATGAGTGTGGATCCACTCACCCACAGCGCGAAATTGATGTAGTTCTTCAGGGTCCAGTGCGGATTTCCCCTGGGCAGGACGAAGCAGATATCGTCATCCAGACCACACCGAAATCCCTCCATCAAGAGAAACTCCTCAAAATAATCCTCCAGATTACGGCCGTTTTGGAAAATGAAAATTGTCCTCCCATACAGCAATGTGTTGCCCCTCCTTGGGGAAACACTTTCAAAAAACAAAGAACAAAATGCGGGGAAACACACCACGCACTGTTTAGGGTCCGGTCTTCTGTCACGGTGTGGTGCGGGAAGAACGCACGAAGATGAAGAAGACATCAATAAACAGTCTTTAATAATCCAAATAAGGGTAATCCATATAGGAGAGGTAGCATACACACACACCAGGGTAATTCAGACATACACATTGATGTATAAATAGACGTTGACGAGACTGGACTACGAAACACTGAACTGAATGCCACTTATATGGAGAATGTAAATGAGGAACAGATAGGTGAGAACGATATACTAATGATGACACAGGTGGACAGAGGACAACCAAATATGGGCACATGAGGGAGAAAACAACCAAAAGTCCAATGGGGTGTGACACTAACTAAACTAATCATCAAGCCTGGGCGGATTTGCTAAATTAAACTACTACTAATTTAGAAAAAAGGAAGAAAAAAAGAAAGAAAGTGTGTTTTACTTACCTTTTGTTACTTGTTTTTTTGTTTTATTATTTTTAATGTTACAGTAAAGTGTTATTTTTATATTCAACCTCTGGTCTGCTGTATAAGTTTTATATCTTCCACCCACTCCTTTCGAATCTAGAACTGGTCCAGTGGAAAGTATTTGCATTGGAAGATGCAAGTGCTACATTATCACAATTTTAACAGCCTAAAATGTCTCTTTTTGTATCTTACATAGATAAAGGGTCAAGTGGTGTAAATTTGGTTGCTTTATCAATTTTTAATTTGAGGTTTCCTTAAACACCTGTATAACCCAAATGAAGATGGGTTATAGTAAAATAAAACTTTCTTTGGTTTTGCGATACCAATGCATAGAGGTCATCGTTAAAAAAAAATGGGGAAAAATAAAAATGCAAAGTGAAGCAACCTTTGTTGCACCACTTGAAATTAATTATCCCTAAACTCACATATATATAGCATGAATGTAAACCAAGTAGCCCAAACTCTCCACATTATCTGTGAATCCTTTGTAAGTGAACATTAAAATGTCCAGTTGTCTTGTCATGATTATAATTTTACTTAAAGGTTAGAAAAACATTTCTTAGAATGTGCATCAAGTACAAATAACATCATAAGGACGTTCAGAGAATTTTGATTCAGGAATGTTTTCTCTTAATGTTATAAGAACCTAAATCAAATATTAATACATTTATAAGAATGTTTCATAAACATTATTTTAAGAATATTTTGTCCTAACACTTATATAACTTTCAAAAAATTTGTGAATCCTTTGTAAGTGAAGTATTTAGCATTAACGCGTTTTGTTCAGATCTGTGTGAGGATTAACACCGGTTGAATGCATCCTAACACTGAACTAAGTATGGTGACCAGCCACTCATTCGCACTATGGAGCTGTATTGGTGTCTTTAGATTGCTGTCATTGGAGAGAAATCAGTCCCTTCATGTTTGGCAGACAGGATGAGATGACAGTTTGAGTGTTTGTCATAGGGGACAGTGGTATTAAGTTGGTTTTATTTGGCCTAATCTCTCATTGCTGTAGTGGGGCCAGTAGGAAAGGATAAACCCCTTTGGATTAGCATGAGCCCCCTGCCAATGCGTCATCCTTCTGTTTTCTCTTCTTTTTCACATCTTTCCCTCCCAAATCCAAACCCGATGGGTGAGAGCATCCAGAATCAGGCTTGTGTGTGTAGATGTACCTTGCTGTTCAATTGGTGAGTTTGTGTTACTGAACTGTTGTGTTGTCCTATTCATCTTCCGTCTGACTTGCTAATGTTTCCAGGGCTAAATAATTCAGCCAGTCACATGATATAGCATGACCTGAAGTAATGCAAAAAAGTCGGCGAGAGATCAGGTGAAATGTTACCTCCCTTGCACACCTTCGCAGGGAAACTTGAGAAGTGAAATCAAACACCTGATTATTCCCCTCCTCACAATAGTCCTCTCTTCTTTCCTCTGCGTTCACTAACCATTTGGCTTTGGCACTATAAGGACTCTAATGGGTTGCTTCCATTGAAACAAACAGCAAACTTTTTGGGAACTTCATGGCTGTCCGAGGCACCGTTCCCCCTCCGGATTACTATCCTTTTGATATCGCTCTATCAGCCCAGCCACCTGAAGATCTGCAGGGCTATTATAAAGGAAACCAGCACATGCTGAGCAGATCAGGCTCGCATTATGGCCTGGCCGCAGGAGGGGTCAGGACTGCTTGGGATCAAGGGCAAGCTAGAGCGGCTACTCCTGGTCCTCCTCCTCCTCCTCCTCCTCCTCCTTCGGCTCATGAGATCAGCCGCTTGTACAGGGATTCTCTAGCCATCAAGATGATCCCAGACAGTCAGCGTATTCGCAGTAGAGCCGCTTCACCCGCTTGCTTTGGCATCGAATCCAGGTTTCCGGCCGAACCGGCTGGCCATTCCATTTACAGCGACATCAACGGCCTTCCATTGGACTCCAATCAGCCTGGATCCACCTGTATAGTGGTGGACCCTACAGCTTCAGCCATGGATGGGACTCGAGGAAACCCTGCTTATGCGACTCCAAGGATGACTTATGACCCTGCTTACGATCTAGTCCCTGCTGCACAAGCATCTTCAGCAGCCGATCCCAAGAGAACAGTGGATCCGAATTTCCTATCACTCCTTCGTTCCGAGGGTTTGTCGGAAAGCACTATAACTCTTCTCCTTCAACAAGGGTTTGATTCTACCTCCATGCTTGCTATGATGGAAGACCATGATGTCCGTTCGGTCGCTCCCAATTTGGGCCAAGCACGTGCGCTGTCAAGAGTGGTTCTCAATTGCAAGACTGGAGGAAATGCGGTTATTCGGGGGCGTTCTAACAGCTTCAGCCATCGAAATGATCTCTACATGCAGCCTCAGGCATTAGGCATGGATGGAAACCTCATTCAGCAGCCTCCAAGCGCCCTTCAGTCTGTTTCTCCTAGAATGGGAGAGTTTCTAGGACGCCGACCAAGCAGTGCTCCTTCTCAGCATCTCCTTGAAACTACATCATATCCAGGGGTTCGAGGTCTTCCGGTTAGTCCGAGCGGATATGCAACTGGGCTCCCTCAAACACGGCCTTTATACAATGCTCATACTGGCTTGGCTATGTCTGCTCTCCCTGCTCAACATCAAGCTCCAACTACTCCAGGAGTTGCACCTAAGACCTTCTCCAGTACTTACACCCCTATGGAGCTGATGAAGCGTCCTCCAAACCTTCCTCCTCTTTCTCCTGCTCATAGTCCCCATCACAGCCCTCAGTTACTGAGAAAGGGAGCAGCATCTCTGGAGAGTGCTATTCTTCCAGCATCTTCAGCCCTTCAGCCTCAGACCATTAATCCTAACAACAAGCAAACCCGCCGAACTGGACCACCGGTTATTGTTTCCACCATGGCTTCGCCTGACACAAGTAATGACCTTCTGTCTTTTCTGGCTGTCTCTACATCTCTCTCTTGGCTGTAGCAGCTAGGTTTGTGCTTGTTGATGTTTAGGCATTGTTTATTCTTTGCTTCCGTTTCATATGTACTCTATGTTCCTTGTTTTTAGTAATATGTGACCCTGGACCACAAAACCAGTCTGAAGTTGCATGGGTGTATTTGTAGCAATAGGCAACAATACACTGTATGGGTCAAAGTTATCGATTTTCCTATCAATTTTTATGCCAAAAATCATTAGAATATTAATTAAAGATCATGTTCCATGAAGATATTTTGTAAATTTCCTACCGGAAATATATCAAAACATAATTTTTGATTAGTAATATGCATTGCTAATGACTTCATTTGGACAACTTTAAAGGCAATTTTCTCAATATTTTGATTTTTTTTGCACCCTCAGGTTTTAGATTTTCAAATAGTTGTATCTCTGCCAAATATTGGCCTATCCTCACAAACTATACATCAATGGAAAGCTTATTTATAAAGCTTATGTATAAATCTCAATTTCAAAAAATTTACCCTAATGACTGTTTTTGTGGTTCAGGGTCACATATAGATGGTGTAGACCAGGGGTGTCAAACTCAGTTCCTGGAGGGCCGGAGCCCTGCAGAGTTTAGATGCAACCCTAATTAAACAAACCTGATCAAGCTAATCAAGTCCTTCAGGCTTATTTGAAAACTACATGGTTTGTGTGTTGGAGCAGGGTTGGAACAAAAGTCTGCAGGGCTGAGGCCCTCCAGGAACTGAGTTTGACACCCCTGATGTAGACTGTAAAAACAAAATATGCAGGTTGTTGAAATTTTTAATTGGATACTTTCTGAAACATGCATTTGAAACATCTAACAGCAGACTTTGATATTTGGACGTGCAAAGCAGATTTAGCTAAGTGCTCTGTTTTTAGATTAGGAGACTATAAATATCTACCCCCTCTAGTACGATTCAGCATTTGTGATCCCAGCTGAACTTCCTGAAGTACTTGAATAGACTCATGAACATGCTTCATGAACATTTAAGAAACTCTTTACAGCAGCTTAAGGAATATAGAACGTTTTTTAACTGACCTTGAACTCGAGTGTGCTGCTCACTGCTGGTGCATGAATGAGCAGTTGATGTGCGTTTGTGTGTTTTGCAATTTTTAAGAAGAACTTGAGAATTGCATTCTCTGTTAGTTATAAGCCTAATTTATGTATTCATATTTTTAAGAAACACCAAGTCTGGCTGACCTTGTTGAATCTATGATTATGCATTATGCTTAATATACAAGACCAGTCTTTACAGTGTTTTCTCTCTCTGTTCAGTTAACAGTGTGTGTTTTACAGTTTGAGCTGAGCACTGTACCTCACTGCAGGCCTAATCAGGGTCTTAGAGCCTAAAATCTCATTAGGGTTAATAGGATATGCAGAGACACGGTCCTCTGAGAACGCGTTAGACTCTTGACTGGAGACACACACTGAGAGTCTCTAGAAAACTCACTTGACATTTTAGGTTTTTGGCAAGAATTTACAAGTGACTGTTCTGACTAGTTCCCAACTGCTGATAAACGCTGATGATTCATGATGGTTCTTTGAGGTTCTTCTTTGTCTTAAATACACATGAGGACAGTTTGTCAGGCTGAAGGTTGTTGGAGTTCAGGAGGCTGGTGGCAGATCTGATGTGTAAATGAGTTCTGTCAGAGCTGACACATGACCGACCTTCAACGTTGAAATAATGTTGAAGAAACGCTGAAACAATGTTAAATGCTGAACGGTTGCAAAAAGGTTACCAAAATGCTTACAAATCAACTCAAGACATTGTAAAAGACAACACTGCAATGTCAGTGTTGATTGCAAAATTAAGTTTCATCAGAGGAATAATACTTCACTTTGAATGCTTTCTTCGTTTCTTCCTTTATTCCTCTCCTGCTACCATTCTTTTTTCCCCCTTTTTTCTAACTTGCTTTACTTTGTCTTTTCTTCCTTTCTTTTTTCTTTTTCTTTCTTTCTTTCTTTCTTTCTTTCTTTCTTTCTTTCTTTCTTTCTTTCTTTCTTTCTTTCTTTCTTTCTTTCTTTCCTTATTTCCATAATTTCTTTCTTCCTTTCTTCCTTCTTCCTTTCTTTCTATATTCTTTCTTTCCTCACTTCCTTCATTATTTCCATACTTTCTTTTTCTTTCTTTCTTTTTTCTCTATTTTTTCCTTCCTTCCTTCCTTCCTTCCTTCCTTCCTTCCTTCCTTCCTTCCTTATTTTCTGCCTTTCTTTCCACCCTTCCTTCCTTCATTCCCTCTTTCCTTTCTTCTGCCTTTCTTCTTTTTTCTTTCTTTCCTTTTTCCTTCCTTCTTTCTTTCTTTTTCCTTCTTTCTTTCCTTCCTTATTTTCAGACTTTCTTTCTTTCTATCCTTCCTTCCTTCTTTCCCTCTTTCCTTCCTTCTGCCTTTCTTCTTTCTCCTTTCTTTCCTCTTTCTTTCTTTCTTGCGTTCTTTCTCTCTTTCCTTCCTTCCTTCCTTCTTTCCTTCCTTATTTTCAGACTTTCTTTTTTTCCATCCTTCCTTCCTTCTTTCCCTCTTTTCTTCCTTCTGCCTTTCTTCTTTCTTTCCTTTATCTTTCTTTATTCCAGTATCTGTCATTAGTTGCTTCTATAGTATTTATATGACTGTTGGTTGTCATGTGTACACCTTAATTGTCTGTTGCTTGGCAACCAGCAGTTACATTGTAATCACACATAGATAATGTGCATAAACGAGGACAGAGTTATGAAACCGCCATAGATTTGTGTGCATTTTATTTAGAAACACACATATCATCATCATCCTAATGAATGCATGTGTACGAACACATTTTACATTTTACAAACTCAAGAAGTGTGTGTGTGTGTTTCTGTGTGTGTGCGTGTGCGTGTGTGTGTGTGTGTGTGTGCGTGTGTGTGCGTGCGTGTGTGTGCGTGTGTGTGTGTGCGTGTGTGTGTGTGTGTGTGTGTGTGTGTGTGTGTGTGTGTGTGTGCATGTGTACCTGTTTTTCTATTCAGGTGGGGACTTAAACCTGAATACACACAGACTCATGGGGACTCGTGTCACGGTGGGGACCTAAATTGAGGTCCCCACGGGTAAAGAAGCTTACACAGAATGAAGTTTTTTGAAAATCTAAAAATGCAAAAAGTCTCCTGTGAGGGCTAAGTTTAGGTGTAGGGTTGGTGTAGGGCAATAGAATATACGGTCTGTACAGTAGAAAAACCATTACGCCTATGGAAGTCCCCACAAGGATATTGAAACAAGTGTGTGTGCGCGTGTGTGTGTGTGTGTGTGTGTTGAGTGGGCGGTGCTCTGCTCTGTCTCGGTTGGTTGGTTTCATAAGTAGTTTATTAAGGGTGCCGTTAAACACAGCAGTGTCCGCTTCTCACCGGCAAATACACACTGACCAATCTGACCGCAGCACGAATGGAGCTCGCCGCAGGTCAGTGACACGTGTGTGTGGGTGTGTGTGTGTGGGTGTGTGTGTGTGTGTGTGTGAGAGAGACACGAGACTCTCTGAAGGATCATCTGAACCTGCTTACGCCCAGAACACCTGTGGCTGCAGTGCATTATGGGTAGTGAAGACGTGTATGGAAGGGTTAATTAGCTTATGTGTGCAGGATGAGTCAGTTTATGTGTTCAGCGCGTGTCCTGTAGAAAGACAGAAGCGATTAAAGACGTGTGTGTGTGTGTGTGTGTGTGTTGTTATGTAATCTTAAGTATAGATCCCATGAGGTTCCTCAGTGAGATGTGAGTTTGTATCACTTGCTTTCCAGGTCGGATCAGGCCGAGTTTGAGATTTTTCAGTCAAAGAGATTCAGCTGCAGGCTTGCCTTGTTCAGTAGCGCTTAATGATGATTTGAGCAGCAGTTAGATGTTTTTAATGCGTCAGTTTTGAGTTTCAATATGAGACGCGTGTGTCTCTCTGGATGGAGGTCGGTGTGAATAATTCATGCATTGTAAATGGAACGGCACCTGGATATTGAATATCCACACCGACTGTGTGTCACCTGCTTTTGCTCTTTTGTTTTTTCATTTTTTATTTTTTAATCTCTCTCAGTTTATCTGTTTTTCTTGTCTCTTATACAGAGACACCCAAAAGTATCCAGGTCATACTTAACAATGTCTGAACGTCATTCATTAGATATATCAAGTTCAAATCAAGTGTCATTTATTGTAAATAAATATGCACAAACACGCTTTATAATCAGAAAATTTGACTTTGTGGGTTTGAAATGCTGGAATCAATAGATGTAGTTGAAGATGAAGACAGTCATTATTGTGTGTGTTTGTGGTTATTGAGTGAATCATGTTGATAGTTCATGTGATTCTGTGTGAACTTGAGCAGAACTGACTGCACACATCCACTAAAAGTCACCAAAACACCAGCTGATTCAGAAACAGTGAGACTTCAGACAGTAAAGAAAAGATCCTGCTGTGTTTGAGCAGATACAGACACTTGATCTGATGAATGATGTTCAGACTAATGCTTTTTGGATTTAAAACACGGTTTTCCTCATATCTGGATCACTCCTGAATCAACAGGTTCTTGATCAAACTCTGTAGTTTGAACATCTGCTCTGAAGACTCTGTTAATGTTCACTTCACATCCAGAGTGATTTACAGATTCATTGAACATCAGACTTTTATAGCATTCTTGGCTCTGGAAGTAAAAGTTCCTATTCATTTCATGCATACAGTAGATAAATAATGTATAAATCTTATACATTTTATATATATATATATAATATAGTATATTGTATTTTGCAATAAACCAAACCTCTTTAGTTCATTTGATTAGACAGCCCTGATAAGCTTGATGCAAAGCTGTCATGCTGTAGTAAAAATTAAATTCAGTAAGTTTTTTTTTTTGAGAGAATTAAAAATGTATTTTAATGGAAAGACACTTGAGGGCAAAAACTGTAAATGTTTAACACACTGTAAACGCAGTGTTTTGTTGTGATAGTCTTTTTAAATATATTTTCATATACTTTCTTGTTTCAAATCAGAGTTTAATAACTTTGATTCACAATGTGCTTGAAAATTGGTCTAATAACAATCACATTTATATTCCTGACAGATGCTTTTCCCCAGAATGACACAGAAATGTGCTAGAAACAGTTTTCCAAACAAACAGATGAACACTGTGTTCAGAATAGCATACTAACATACTGCTCGTACTATTTCTACTATATCTGTATACTGCATGAGTAGTGTGCTATTTTGAATTCAGTCTCTGATTGGCTCGTCTTAATCTGAACTTCCTGTATGATGTCACCGGGTTGAAATCAGATGCGCTGAAATCTCCTTAAGTGCTTTTGGAGGATGAGGTGTGTGTGTGTGTGTGTGTGTGTGTGTGTGTGTGTGTGTATGTATGCTCACTGGCTGTTGAATAAAAAAAGGAGATTTTTTTTTGAAACACTGAATGTTTCATATTTGCCATCAAAAACATGAAATTATTTATATTATGCAATCATTATGTTCTTGATGAATCATGTGAAAGCACTGAAGTTCTCCTCTGTGTGTGTGTGTGTACAGGTATCAGGCCTCAGATGGTGAACGGCCCGATGCATCCTCGTCCTCTGGTGGCTCTGCTGGACGGAAGGGACTGTACAGTGGAGATGCCCATTCTCAAAGATCTGGCCACTGTGGCCTTCTGTGACGCCCAGTCCACACAGGAGATCCACGAGAAGGTCAAAACACACACACACACACACACACACACACACACACACTCTCTCACACACATGCACACATGCACACACGCACGCACACACACACACACACACACACACACACACACACACAGTCAAACACACACACACACACACACACACACACTCTCTCACACACACACTCATATACACACACACACACACACACACACACACTCACTCAGAACATGTGTGACATCCAGTTCTATTGGAGAGACACAGATACACAAACGCTGTTTTATTATGTTCACTGCATGTGTTCAGATGGATCTGATGCTCAAAATCACCTGAAAACAGCAAAATTCATACAGATTCTCAGTTCAGACCCAAACACAAATGCTGTCCAGAACTTTAGTTTCCTCTTAAGACAACAAATAATTTCAGACCTGTTATTTTAGTACTAGTATTTAGTATTAGTATTTTTTCTGTTTTTGTTTTAATTTTAGTTAAAGGTTGAGTAATTTTGTGTTTTTGTAATTTTTTTTAATGACTTCATAGTTTTTTTAATTAATTTTGATCTCATTTTTAGTTATTTTAGTACTTTAGTTACCTGAAGTAACCTTAAAATATATGTAAACATCAACCTATTTTCAGTTAGTTGCCAAGTTATTTAGTTTATATCAGAAATTATTTTAAGTATTTTATTTAAATTTTTGGTTTTAGTTACTGAAAATAACCCCACTTCAGACCAGCTTCCAAAGCATCATAATGATCTAGAAAAAATTCAAGCGAGTGTTTAGAGATAACTAAGCTAATATTTAATGACTGCAATGATTATTTCACAGTAGGAATAGAATCATTAGCAGGACAGAATTTAAAAAATAATTTACTACTTTCAACCACCCGATCAGAGCATTATTTACAGCTGAACAATGGATGTGAGAGTATCATGGGATAGTATGCATGTGCTTGAATGAACTCTGTGCTTGTGTTTATGTTTCAGGTGTTGAACGAGGCGATTGGCGCTCTGATGTATCACACCATCACACTGGCGCGAGAAGATCTGGAGAAGTTTAAAGCGCTCAGGATCATCATCCGCATCGGCAGCGGATATGACAATATCGACATTAAAGCGGCCGGAGAGCTGGGTAATTAACATCAACACTAACTAGTCCAGAATCAAATCAAATTCACACAATTATGCATACTGTATCATATTTAATACTGTCTCACACAATCTACTCCATGTCTTCAAAGCTCTTTTAGTGTAATTGTACAAATGTCCTCCTTCAGATGGTGCTTCAGTGTCTTTCTGCTGTCAAATCTTGAATGTTTTTCCTCAAGTAAGCGTCAGAATAACTGCAGTCATATTTCCAGATGAACACTTACTGGACTGAAGCAGCTCAGCTTTACTTGATTCTCCATCAATCATTTTTTAGTCTCAAATCTGATCATCAGGCTCTTTTGAGGAGCGTTTGTTTGCAGAAGCTTTACTTTCACTGTTCCTCAGCGGAGGAATGATCTTCACAAGCCTCCAAAACATATTTATTTATAAGTGGGTGGAGATTTTTCATTTAAAGAATTATTTACATATAGTTATGTCACGACTCTTACTGTCCCCATGCTATAGTGCTATTTTAGTATTATTTATATGCCAGTATAGTTTTTATTAATATTTTGAATGAGCTTTTTTTGTATATTATTGGTTTTCATTTTAATTAATTTTTTTTTTTGTTGTAGAAATTTTAGTACTTCAATTTAAACTTGTTTAATTTAGATGTCAAATTTCTTTTACATTTTTTAATTTTAAGATTTTCATCTAATATTTATATTTCTGTTTTAGCTTTAGTAATTTTAGTACTTCAGTATCTAATATTTTATTTTATTATTTCAGTTCCCTTTCGAGGGAACTTCGAACTGCGTCCTCTAGGGGTCGCTATGGGGAACGCCATCAGCGTGACCCGTGTCTGAAGCATATATACAAAAACACCACATGTTGGCCGGCGACAGCTTATGACGTCACTACCGGCACGACCACAGTATAAAGGGGCGCTGGGAAAATACGTCATTCTCTTCTTCGTCTTCAGTGACTGTTTTGTTTGAAGCGTGCATTCTACTGGTAAGAACGATTTTCTACTGTAACTATGGCGAGCACTAGCAAGGCGTTTAAGAGATGTGTGCATCCATGTCCTCGTTATTTGACACTCGATGACACACACGATCTTTGCGTCTTTTGTTTGGGCAAGGAGCACGCACGCGATGTCCTCGAGGGGGCAGTCTGCGTGCACTGTGAGCTTTTTTCTATGAGAAAGCTCCACTCTCGTCTGTCTCTCTTTTCGAGGAAGGAGGGGCAGCCGTCTGCTTCCCGCGGTTCAGGACCCACTGCTGCTGAGGCACGGAGGAGAATGAGCTTGTGGGGCTCGCAGACGGATCTGGCTGATGAGTTAGAGAGGGTGCTTTCCTTCTCGCGCTCATCGGCCGCGAGTGAGGGCGAGCCACGGGATGATGATGATGATGCGATCTCGCTGATATCATCTGATCCGGCGGCTAGTGCTCTTCTGGGTTATGCCCAGGAAGAGCAGGAGATGTCTGAGGGCGAAGAAGTTGAGACTGAGCTCTCTCAATCCTCCTGCCCTGCGTATGACGAGTTGTTGGAGGTTATGAAACATGCCATGGCGAGGCTTGACTTGCCGTGGGAGCGTGCCAAGATGGTGGCGCCGAGAGGTCGTCTCGATGAGCGTTATCTTTCTGGCCATAGCCCCCAGCTCGAGTGAGCCTCCCATTTCTTCCTGATCTCCATGCGGAGGTTGAGAGGGAATGGAAAAAGCCGTTTTCCTCTCGCATTCATTGGTTTCAGCATACCAGTTATGTTAACATTGAGGGGATGCATGAAAACGGCTATGAGGGGATGCCCCCTGTGGAAGAGACGCTAGCTAGCTATCTCTCTGTGGGTGAGACATCCTCTCTCAAGGCTCCCTCCTTGCCATCTAAGCCCCTTCAGGAAACATCTCGCTTAAATGCCAGGGCATACGCAGCAGCAGGTAAGGCTGTCGCTTCATTGAACACAATGGCGGTGCTTCAGACATACCAGGCTGATCTGCTGAAAGACCTGGACAAGGGTCAGGGATTGTTACCTGATGAAGTAACTGAGCTGCGCCGCACCACGGATTTGGCTCTCCGTGCCACTAAGCAGGCCGCCACTGCTATGGACAGGTCTATGGCGGCCATGGTGGTAACGGAGAGACATCTGTGGGTGAATCTGGCAGATGTTGGGAAGAAAGAGAAGGGCTTTTTTCTTGATGCTCCAGTCTCACCTTCCGAGCTTTTCGGTACCTCCGTCGAAACGGTGGTCGAGAAGTTTAGGGAGGCGAAGGCGCGCTCAGCGGCCTTCAAAACCTTCATTCCAAGAAGGTCCAGGTCTGAGCCCGAACAACGCAGGGGTCCTGGCCCATCTCCGTCTGGGGATCAGAGATGGGCACAGAAGGCTAGTGTCGTGACTCGTGCCCCTCCCCTGCCTGCGGGTAGGGTTAGAGGGAGGCGCGGGTCAAAGAGAGGTAGGCAAGACCTGAGGGAGGTGATCCAGACGAGCCGTTCTCAACTCTCTCGTCCGGACCAGAGTAAGACTTGAACATCTACTCCCTTCCCTCAGGGGGCCTGTCATCTGCCCTCATCTTCCCCTCTCTAATTCCCCTGCAACCACCCTTAATTCCACCTGACAGAGGTTGGGTGGGAACCTAGAAACCTGCGTTTTAAAAACATTGCAGTCTCTATGCTGGACTTATGATGTTTTAGTTAAGTTCTATGTTTCATAGAAACTACCTTACTGATGGTCCGGACCCAACTCTTCGGATTTCGCCTCCGGGACTGATCTCATGCGCAGGAACCATGGATGGGTGAGTACGATCCAGTTCTACGGTTCACTGGTATTTGTGTGTCCTTGCAACACTACAGTTCCAGGACCTGCGGGTCTTTTTACTTCAGTTTCTTGGCAGGGGACGCCTCTTTTTGGGAAGGTACATGGCTATCTGAGGATATCTATGTGCTAGCTTAGGGACTGCTCCCCTTTCTGGGGTTTTTAAGTAGCAATCTCCCTGAGCCCTTGCCTAGAGTGTGCTATCTCCCCTGCTAGGGTGTAAGTAAATAGCCCACTATTGTGGCAGCTTCTCTGGAGGGCTTACCGGATTTTTAGGCCAGTGGTCGAGCTGGCGTTGCTCCCCTCATCATAGTGGGTCACCTATGAGCATGCCGCTCCCTTCTGAGCATCTGAGTTCCCTCTCATGCTGAGAGTTGAGATCTCAGCTCTCCAGAACTATGTTTGTTGGTCGAGCTAGCATTGCTCCCCTCACCATAGAGGGTCACCTATGAGCATGCCGCTCCCTTCTGAGCATCTGAGTTCCCTCTCATGCTGAGAGTTGAGTTCTCCGCTCCCCAGAGCTCTGTGACCCTATGCTCTCCTTGTTGGTCGAGCTGGCGTTGCACCCCTCATCATAGAGGGTCACCTATGAGCATGCCGCTCCCTTCTGAGCGTCTGAGTTCCCTCTCATGCTGAGAGTTAAGTTCTCCGCTCTCCAGATCTATGTTTGTTGGTCGAGCTAGCATTGCTCCCCTCACCATAGAGGGTCACCTATGAGCATGCCGCTCCCTTCTGAGCGTCTGAGTTCCCTCTCATGCTGAGAGTTAAGTTCTCCGCTCTCCAGATCTATGTTTGTTGGTCGAGCTAGCATTGCTCCCCTCACCATAGAGGGTCACCTATGAGCATGCCACTCCCTCCTGAGCGTCTGAGTTCCCTCTCATGCTGAGAGTTAAGTTAATCTTAAATCTTAACTTGTTAATCATGTTAACAACATGCTAGTAACATGCTAATCATGCTAGAAACATGCAAGTAACTTGCTAATCATGGTAGATACATGCTAGCAACATGATAATAACTTGTTAATCATGCTAACAACGTACTAGTAACATGCTAATCATGCTAGCAAACTGCTAACTTCATGCTAATCATGTTAACAAAATGCTAATCATGCTAGAAACATGCTAACTAAATGCTAATAATGTTAACAACATGCTAATCATGCTGGAAACATGCTAGCAACATGTTAATCATGTTAGAAACATCCTAGCAACATGTTAACAACATGCTAATCATGCTAGAAACATGCTAACTAAATGCTAATAATGCTAACAACATGCTAATCATGCTGGAAAATGCTAGCAACATGTTAATCATGTTAGAAACATCCTAGCAACATGTTAACAACATGCTAATCATGCTAAAAACAGGCTAACTAAATGCTAATAATGCTAACAACATGCCAATCATGCTAGCAACATGCTAACTATGCTAATGATGTTAGAAACATAACAAAATGCTAATCATGCTAGAAACATGCTCATCATGTTAAAAACATGCTAATCATTTTAGAAACATCCTAGCAACATGTTAACAACATGTTAATCATGCTAGCAACGTGCTAACTATGCTAATCACGTTAGAAACATAACAAAATGCTAATCATGCTAGAAACATGCTCATCATGTGAAAAAACATGCTAGCAACTTGCTAATCATGCTAGAAACATGTTATAAACATTTATCTTGTCTATCTAAGTTTTCAAACTTCAAGCATTTACAACTGCTTTAAACTTTCAGTCTAGGCTTTCTCAAGCCAACCTAAAGTTTTTCTTGACAAACTTTTTTATCTAGTTTATTTTAATATTATTTATATGCAGGGGCGTAAATTTCATCTAACAGTAGGGGGGGACATTATACATAAAATTTCTCAAAAGCAGATTTTGAAGGTGACACAAATAATACAGCTAAAATTGTACTTGTAAGGATATGTATACACAGAGGAAAGCTACTACTATTAGTGTAGCATGGAGACTTAGGCGTTATTTTAATGACAAATGTCGAGAGCGCATTATTGTAGCGCGAAAGCACTTTAATATAATGCGCGAGAGCGAATATTTTCCCTCGCACGTGGATTTTCTTTGCTCTCGCGCAAAACCCGACGCGTGCGCTCAGAAACACGCTGCTCTCGCAAAGAGAAAATAATCACTTCATCCGATGTTTAAGTGAATAAAATAGCCAATTGACAGCCTTACTTACTGGAATTCCACAACTATTGAAGCTTTGTTGTCTCTCACCGGACTTGTTTGTATGATATAAAAGAGGAAAGCATTTCAACCAAAGCACTGTGAGGCAAAGGAGGGGGGGACTCAAAATGTTTCTAAACTTAAAACGCATTTTTGCCCTGTTTGCGTTTGTTTTTTTACTACTTACACAATTATTTTAAGTATAAAACATTATTTACAATACACAGCATGTTTTTTTAATCATATATTTAGGGGGGACAACCCTCAGATAGGGGTCTTGTCCCCCCCGACCCCCCCGGGATTTCCGCATATGTTTATATGCTATTATTGTTTTTATGAATATTTTGCAAACAGGTATCATGGTGTGTAATATCTCATCGGCAGCGGTAGAGGAGACAGCGTTGTCATGCTAATCATGCTAGAAATATGCTCATCATGCTAAAAACGTGCTAGCAACATGCTAATAACTTGTTAATCATGTTAACAACATGCTAGTAACATGCTAATCATGCTAGAAACATGCTAGTAACTTGCTAATCATGCTAGAAACATGCTAGTAACTTGCTAATCATGCTAGAAACATGCTAATAACTTGTTAATCATGCTAACAACACACTAGTAACATGCTAGTCATGCTAGCAAACTTCATGCTAATCATGTTAACAACATGCTAATCATGCTAGAGACATGCTAACTAAATGTTAATAATGCTAACAACATGCTAATCATGCTGGAAACATGCTAGCAACATGTTAATCATGTTAGAAACATCCTAGCAACATGTTAACAACATGCTAATCATACTAGCAACATGCTAGCTATATGCTAATCACATTAGAAACATGATATCAACATGCTAATCATGCTAGAAACATGCTTATCATGCTAAAAACATGCTAGCAACTTGCTAGCAACATGCTAATCATGTTAGAAACATCCTAGCAACATGTTAACAACATGCTAATCATGCTAGCAACATGCTAACTATGCTAATCACGTTAGAAACATGATAACAACATGCTAGTCATGCTAGAAACATGCTCATCATATTAAAAACATGCTAGCAACTTGCTAATCATGCTAGAAACATGTTATCAACATCTATCTTGTCTAACTATCTAAGTTTTCAAACTTCAAGCATTTACAACTGTTTTAAACTTTCAGGCTGTCTTGACAAACTTTTTTATCTAGTTTATTTTAATATTATTTATATGCCATTATTGTTTTTCTGAATATTTTGCAAACAGGTATCGCGGTGTGTAATATCCCGTCGGCGGCGGTGGAGGAGACGGCGGACTCGACGCTGTGTCATGTGTTGAATCTGTACCGCAGGAACACATGGCTGTATCAGGCTCTGCGAGAGGGCACGCGTGTTCAGAGCGTGGAGCAGATCCGTGAAGTGGCTTCAGGAGCCGCTCGAATCAGAGGAGAAACGCTCGGACTCATCGGCTTCGGTGAGAGACGCACAAACATCACTCAGACTGATCAAAAACAGTCGTTTACTACACTCAATCATAGTAATCATGGTTTGATATTGAGATCTTCACTACTGATAATCTGAAAAATAACAGATATAGTTCTGATCTGTCTGTCCGTGTTTATATATATATGAATCAAGACACAGTATTACTATTTATCTCTTTATTATTTTTTTTAAAGTCTTTGCTAATACAGTATCAACATATTACACAAACAGGCCCAATCTATCTATCTATCTATCTATCTATCTATCTATCTATCTATCTATCTATCTATCTATCTTTATCTATAAAATCCATATTACAAAATGTAATTAATAATTTATGCTAAATATATATTTAAATATAATAAATATAATATAAATATAATTGATAATAATTTATGCATTTAAGTAAATACATATAATATTTTACTTAATAGTATAGTGATAAATATTTGCATCCTATAATTCTTAAATTATATATAATATAATTTTTAACTTATAAAAAAAAAAAAATATATATATATATATATATATATATATATATATATATATATATATATATATATATATATATAATCCATCATGCAGTATTGCTTTTGAGGTCTCTATAAATTAACTCTATATATTAAAGAATAACTTTGATTACAAAATGTAATTAATGTATTTAGATCAGTGCATATAATATTTCAAATATTTAAATATTATTGAAAAATATTTAAATTATATTATTATGAAGTTATTTAATATTATATATATATATATATATATATATATTATTTCTATATATTTATTTAATAATCTATGTAAATATATTAATATATTCTAATTATATATGTAATTAAAATAATATTTTATTATTTTATTTTATTATATATTTTATTAAAATAATAAAATAAATAAATATAATAAAATAAATAAATGTGTCTGTGTGTGTGTGTGTGTGTGTGTGTGTGTCAGGTCGTTCGGGGCAGGCCGTCGCTGTCAGGGCCAAAGTGTTTGGGTTCAATGTGATCTTCTACGACCCGTACCTGCAGGACGGTCTGGAGCGATCGCTGGGTGTTCAGCGTGTTTACACTCTGCAGGATCTGCTTTACCAGAGCGACTGCGTCTCGCTGCACTGCAACCTGAACGAACACAACCATCACCTCATCAACGACTTCACCATCAAACAGGTGCATCACAGCACACACCTGCTGCTGAGAAACCTGCTTCAGAGACTCATTTTGTGTAGTTACACTGATGGTCAAAGTTTGGAATAATTAGGATTTTAATGTTTTTGAAAGTCTCTTCTGCTCACCAAAGCTGCATTTATTTGATTAAAACTACTGTAAAAATGTGAAATATTATTACAATTTAAAACAGCTGTTTTCTATGTGAATATCTGCTAAACTGTAATTTATTTCTGTGATCAAAGCTGAATTTTCAGCATCATTACTCCAGTCTTCAGTGTCACATGATCCTTCAGAAATCATTCTGATATGTGACCCTGGAGCACAAAAGCAGTCATAAGTAGCACAGGTATATTTGTAGCAATAGCCAAAAATACACTGTATGGGTCAAAATTATCCATTTTTCTTTTATGCCAAAAATTATTAGGATATTAAGTAAAGATCATGTTCCATGAAGATATTTTGTAAATTTCCTACCGTAAATATATCAAAACTTAATTTATGATTAGTAATATGCATTGCTAAGAACTTCATTTGGACAACTTTAAAGGTGATTTTCTCAATATTTTGATTTTTTTGCACCCTCAGATTCCAGATTTTCAAATAGTTGTATCTCAGCCAAATATTGTCCTATCCTAACAAACCATACATCAAAGGAAAACTTATTTATTCAGCTTTCAGATGATGTATAGATCTCAATTTCGAAAAATTGACCCTTATGACTGGTTTTGTGGTCCAGGGTCATATATGCTGATTTACTGCTCTTCAGCCTTGGTGAGGAAAAGAGACTTTAAAAAACTCTAAAAATCTTAATTATTCCAAACTTTTGACCTCCAGTGTACATAATCTACCAGCAGAGTCTTGCTGACAAATCTGGAGTTCTCAGAATGAACTGATTCTACAGAGTGATGCTGCAGGCCGCTGCGGCCTCTCTCTGGAGAAACAGCATCATTACACCTGTGTGTGTGTGTGTGTGTGTGACTGAGTGAGTGTGTGATTGAGTGAGTGTGTGAGTGTGAGTGTGTTTGAGTGTGTGTGAGTGTGTGTTTGAGTGTGTGTGAGGGTGTGTTTGAGTGTGTGTTTGTGTGTGTGTGTGTGTGTGTGTGTGTGTGTGCGCGTGTGTTTTTGTGACATATGAGGACACAAATTTGTATAATGACATGGGTATGACAGGTATTACAAGGAGAAGGTGATTTATGAGGACAATGCCCCATGTCCCCATATTTCAAAAGGCTTATATATCATACAGAATGGAGTGTATTGAAAATCTAAAAATGCACAAAGTTTCCTGTAAGGGGTAGGTTTAGGTGTAGGGTTGGTGTAGGGCAATAGAAAATATGGTTTGTACAGTATAAAAACCATTACATCTATGGAATGTCCCCACAGTTCACAAAAACAAACGTGTGTGTGTGTTCTTGTTTATGGTACATTGGGACCAAATGTCCCCACAAGGATAGTAAAACCTGAAATTTTTGACATTGTGGGGACTGACCTGTGGTCCCCATGAGGGAAGAAAATGATTAAAAATAGTAAATGATGTTTATCTGAAAGTGTGAGAAGGCAAACAGGTTTTCTGTAAGGGGTAGGTTTAGGGTTGGGTTAGAAAATATTGTTTGGTCAGTATAAAAACAATAGAAGTCTATGGAAACTCCCCACAATTCACAAAAACAAACGTGTGTAACAAACGTGTGTGTGTGTGTGTGTGTGTGTGTGTGTGTGTCAGATGCGTCAGGGAGCGTTTCTGGTGAACACGGCTCGAGGAGGTCTGGTGGATGAGAAGGCTCTCACTCAGGCGCTGAAGGAGGGCCGAATACGAGGAGCGGCTCTCGATGTCCATGAAACTGAACCCTTCAGGTGACTCCATGATGTTCAACACATTCAGTCTGTTCAGCATCAAAAATTCCAGAGAATTTAAAAGCAGAAATTTAAAAAAAAAATTTTGTATTAATTCTTCTCTATAATAATGTCTTATTTGAACATCTAAATTGTCCTTTTGAGAGAATGCTGTTCAAAGTAGATGAACTTTGGTTATATGTAAATTATGTCATTAAATGTGGGTGGAGATTTTTCACGTAAAGAATTATTTACATATAGTTACGTCACAACTCTTTCTGTCTCCATGCTAGTGCTATTTTAGTATTATTTATATGCCATTATAGTTTTTATTAACTATATTGTAAGTTTGTGTGCTTTTGTTGCTGTTTTTTTTATTCTATATTTGTTTATTTTATTTCATTTTTAGTAGTATCTCAATTTAAACTTATTTAATTTAGTTAGATGTTAAAATTTAAAAGAAAATTTGACATTTAACTAAATTAAAGTTTAAATTGAGATACTACTAAAATGAAATAAAAAGTAGCAATTTTATTTTAATACTTTATTATACTTTATAATAATTACTTTATAATGTAATATTATAATATACTTTATAATATTATACTTTATGTAATATCATTCTTACTTCATTATTATAATGTAATAAATTTTGTCATTTTCTTATGTGCTTTTGTCATTTTTATTAGATTTTTTTTAAATTAATTTGAAATATTTAGTTTCAATTTATTTCATTTTAATATTAGTAATTTTAGTACTTAAACATAAACATGTTACAGCTAGTTGCCCTGGTAGCAACATTTCTAATTTTCATTTCATGTTTTTAAGATTTTATTTTATTTTATTTATGCTATGCTATTTTATTTTATTTTTAAAATAAAATAATTGTATTTTTATTTTTAATGCTGAAATTCAGCTTTGATCAAAGCAATCAATTACATTTTAACAGATATTCACATAGAAAACAGCTATTTTAAATTGTAATAATATTTCACAATTTTTACTGTATTTTTCATCAAATAAATGCAACCTTGATGAGCAGAAGAGACTTTAAAAACATCTTAATTATTCTACATGAAAAAAAAATTGTTTATTTACAGCACATGAGAGAATATTTAAGACACAAATGAAGTCCTCAGAATATTCATTTAATTCTGTTGTTGCAGTGATTTCTTTGATGATTTCTGTGATTTCTCTGACTCAGTTGTGTGTGTGTGTGTGTGTTGTAGTTTTGCGCAGGGTCCTCTGAAAGACGCTCCTAATCTGATCTGTACTCCACATACGGCCTGGTACAGCGAGCAGGCGTCTCTGGAGATGAGAGAAGCGGCCGCTACTGAGATTCGCAGAGCCATCACAGGTACACATATTCATTAATTCATGTCATTAACAAGCAGTGTTGGGCTGGTTACTCCAAAAATTTAATACATTACTCATTACTAGTTACGCCTTTCAAAATTAATATTATTACTTATTACTTTCTGGCAACAGTAATTAGTTACACTAGTTGCATTACTTTTCTTTCACGCCCCACAGAAGTTGCATATCTTCCCCATAAAATTCTTTTAAAATGTTACTAACAATATATTTCTGCCTCATCATTTGACCAAAATCCACATCGCAGTCAGAAGTTATTACAAACACAGAGGTGACGTTTAAGTAAAAGTGTAGTATTAATCTCATTAATTGTCATGTGTAGCTTGAAGCTAATTGTAGCTATAATTTCTCTTTTATACCCATTTACAATTATATTCCGTGACGTATTTTATCAAAAGAAATCATATAAGTTCATAAGAAAATGTTTTATTCTCTAAAAAGATTTTATACGATTTATCAGAGGATTATGGATCAGAGGAATGTAATGCCAGAGTAAAGTAATGCCACAACTTACACATCAGTGTTCAGATCATCTTTTCTTCTGACAAAATCAATATAATGACAATATTTCCATCCGCCAAATGTAAGCTTTTTCATATAGCTTTTACACTGGTGACTTCTTGTGCCTTTGCAAATTGTGAAAATTATGAAAATAAATCTAGGAATTATTGGATTGTTGGACTTTAAATCAGTAGGGGTTGAGGCATCAAAAGTAACTAACAAGCTGTTTTATGAATAGTAACTGTAATATTATTACTGAAATCATATTAATTATTAGTTACATATACATTTAGTTATGCAGCAGATGCTTTTATCCAAAACAACTTACAAATGAGGACAATGGAAGCAATCAAAATCAACAAAAGAGCAATGATATGTAAGTGCTATAACAAGTCTCAGATAGCCTAACGCAGTACACATATATATATATATTTTTTGGTTAATTATATAATAAATAAAAAGAAAACAAATACATAGAATAGAAAAAGAATAGAGAAAACTAGTGTTAGAGGCTTTTGTTTTTTTAAGAGAACAAGTAGTTAGAAAACAAATAGAGTGCAAGTGTAAAAGGGTCAAGCGTTTTTTCTTAAATAAAAAAAGAAAACGAATAGACAAAATAGAAGTAGAATAGAGAGTGCTAGAGTTAGAGGGTCAAATAAAGATGAAAGAGATTAGACTAGTTACTGCAAAAAGTAATATAGTAGTAACTAGTAACTGCCCTACACTGTTAACGAGCTGGGCCCGTATTCACAAATCATCATTGTTATGCTGATGACATACAGCTGTATTTGCCCCTAAGATGACGCCAATATTTCATCTTTGTTTGAGTGTTTGGATGAAATAAGGGCATGGATGGCTGCTAGTTTTCTGCAGCTCAATGAGTCTAAATCAGAAGTGGTGATTTTTGGCTCCCCAAAGTTAGCCAAACAGCTTTCTGTAAATCTAGGCCCCTTAATATCAGCACTCAAGGAAGAAACCTTGGTGTAATCTTTGACTCGGAGTTGAAGTTTGATAGACAAGTCAGTGCTGTTGTTAAAAGTAGCTTCTATCAATTGCAAAGTATTGCCAAATTGAAGAGAATTCTGTCTTTTGAGGACATGGAAACTGTGATTCATGCTTTTATTTCATCCAGATTATTACAACTCGTATATATAGGGTTGTCTAAGAATCTGCTCTCACGGCTGCAGACTGTTGACTGACACAAGAACGTGGTCCAGCATTTCACTGCACTGGCTTCCTGTTGATTACAGAGTCCAATATAAAGTTTTGATAATGGTTTTTAAAGGTTTACACGGCCTCGCTCCAGAGTATATTTCATGTCTGTTGCAGCAGCACTGTGTTGCTAGACCTTTAAGAGTTTTATTTTATATGTTCCCAGATGACGGATGAAAACTAAAGGTGACTGAGCCTTTTCTGTGGCAGCCCCACGTCTTTGGAATAGTCTCCCATCGCACATTAGATCATGTGAAAGGGCTGTTTATTAGAAGCATACTTGTTTAATTAGTGACACTTAGCCTGCATTTTAAAATCTTCATTTGAATGTGGCAATTAACATTATTTTTAAACCTTTATTTGGATATTGCAACATAAAATCGTGCTCTGCAATATTTCTATGAATAAATCTCTGACAGAGACTATCAGCCAATCACTGTGTGTATAGTTAATAAGCATGCTGACATCATCCATAGTAATGAGGTCAGCCCCGCCCCCTTACTCTGAGCTTAAGACTTCTCTCTGTTCCTTATTAAAAGTTTGTCTCAGCAGCTTTGTGAATAGGTTTTAAGAGAAAACTCTTACTGCTATTTAAGAGAGCTCTTAGTGGTAAGATAAAATGTTTTGTGAATATGGGCCCAGATCTGATAATTAAACGCTCTCTCTGTGCATCTCAGGCCGGATCCCTGACAGTTTGAGGAACTGTGTCAATAAGGAGTTCTTCGTTTCTTCGGGTTCCTGGGGCCTGATGGAGCAGCAGGTTCATCCAGAGCTCAACGGCGCGGCCTACAGGTTTAACATATTTAACATTCAACAAGCACATCATTCATTATTCCTTTGATTTTCATTTGTTTCACCACAATCACAATAATGTGAATAACTAGCTCTTAAAACCCCTTAAGCTCCACCCCCTCACAGTCACATGACATGCGTTTAACTCTGAGCCCCGCCCCCATCTGCTTCTCTCACGCAGCCAAGTCAACCAATCACTGCAGGCCATCACGACTGGCTCCGCCCCCCAAGACAAACTCAATGCCTAAAGTGATAGCAGGTAAAAGAATGTCAGATGCCCATCTTTCTGTCTCTCTGCTGCTTTGACCTTTGACCCCTGATGGCCACACCCTCCCTCAGCGTTTAGATGAATAGATTAGTTCCATGTTTCTGCTCTCATAATAACACTATAAACTCTGTTTCCTCTGTTTCCTAAACCTTCCTCTATAAAGTTCTTAACAGGAGATCTTTACAGGCTTTAAGCCAGAAACATACTCTACAGAAATTGCTATAAGGGAGCATACTTTTTGTTGTTGTTGTTATAAGTTGAAATAAAATAAAATATAAATATTAGATGAAAAACTTAAAAACTTAATTGAAAATTAAAAATGTTGCTTTGTCAACTATGTGAAATAAGTTTTTAGAAGTACTAAAATTACTAAAATTAAAATAAAAAATAAAGCTAAATAGAAATATTAAAAAAAAAACCTGATAAATACAGAACTGAATATTGACACTGATAAATGTTCATTGACACTTAAATTAGAAATATACAGTGGTGAGTAAAAAATGAAAAAAATCTAAACATTTAGAGACCAGTGTTATTTTAGTATTATTTATATACCATTATAGTATTTATTTACAGGTATATATTTTGAATTATTTTATTTTTATATTTTAAGTTTTCATTTAAATTTAAGTTTGTCATTTTCTTATGTTCTTTTGTCATTTTTATTAGATTTTTTAAAATTTTATTTTAAATATTTAGTTTAAATTTATTTCTATTTCATTTTTAGTAATATTAGTACTTCAACTTATTTCATTTTGTTGCCAAGGCAACATTTATAATTTTCATTTATGTTTTTCATCTAATTATTTTATTTTATTTTATTTTATTTTATTTTATTATTTTATTTTATTTTATTTTATTTTATTTTATTTTATTTTATTTTAACAGTTAGTTGCCAAGGTCGAATTTCTAATTTCAGTTTTTAAGTTTTTTATTTAATATTATAAAACGGATAGTTCCGGTCCTTGATTCTGATTGGTTGAGCTGCGTTCGAAGCTGTTGTAAATTACTCTATAAACATACACCTTTGTTTACTTTGTGTGTTGCTCGGCAACCACTTTGTTGCAACCACAACTGTTTCTGAGGAACTACATTGTTTGGTGGAAGAATACTGTTTTTATTAATAGCATTACACTTTATTTGCTCTGTTTTATTTTGTGAAACCTTACTACATATATGGAATAACCGTTTTTAAAAGCAATAAGCCCCGTGAAGCCGTGGTTTACAGTGAATTTATAACAGCTAAAAGGCGTTGTTAGGCATGATACGAAGTGGAGAGGGCAAAGGTCATGGCTTCTTGGGGCTTATTGCTTTATTTTCATTTAAATATTTAAGTTTTCATCTAACATTTTATTTTATTTAGTTCATTTCTAATTTTTAGTAACATTTCTAATTTGTATTTATTTTTTTCATCTATTATTTATATTTTATTTCAGCTTTATTTCAGTTAATGAAAAAAAGTTTTTAATAGTTTTCATCTGCTTTTAATAGTTCTAAAACTGTTACAATACACACAATACAACTGCATTACAATACAATTTTTTCATAAGTTTATCATTTAATATTTTATTTTATTATTTTATTTCATATTATTTAAATTTAAAATGATTAAATAAAATGATCTAATTTACTTTTACTTTTTTTCATCTAATATTTTATTTGATGTTATTGGATTTCAGTCAATTGCCAAGACAACATTTCTAATTTTCATTCAAGTGTTTACATTATTAATTTAATATTGTATTTTATTTATTTTTTTATTTTTTTATTTCAGTTAGTTATCAAGGCCATATTTCTCAATTTCATTTAAGTTTTTCATCTAATATTTTATTTTATTTTATTTAGTTGCCAAGGCAACATATCTAAATTCATTTAATTTTTTTCATCTGAAATTTACATTTTATTTCAGCCTTATTTTAATGATCAAAAACAAGTTCTTAATAGTTTTTAATAATTGTAACACTGTTGCAATACACAACATCCTGGCTCCCCATTTTCCCAACCCTTTATTTCATGTTAATCATACTCTAGTGCAGTGTTTCCCAACCCTGTTCCTGGAGGCACATTTTGGATGTCTCCCTTATCTGACTAATATATTTCTGGTCCTGGAGTCTCTACTAACGAGCTGATGAGTTGATTCAGGTGTGTTTGATTAGGAAAAGTTGGAAAATGTGTAGTGTTGGTGTGCCTCCAGGAACAGGGTTGGGAAACACTGCTGTAGTGCATGTTATATTTCTGTATCATGACCTTTGCCCTCTCTGCAGGTTTCCATCAGGTCCGGCCGGAGTGGCAGCGGGTTTGGAGGGTCTGGTTCCAGTGACCCACTCACTGCCTGCAGGAAACCAACTTTCCCAAACGCCATCCCCGAACCAGCCCTCCAAACACGGACAGAGCAGAGAGCAGCTGAGTGAACAATAGCATCATCATCATCATCATCATCATCATCATACACCAAACTCCTTTTATTATTTTCCTTTTTACCGTTCTGGAGGAAGTGGATATTTTCAGCATCTCCTCCACTGAAACTCAACACGCTGAATGGAGTTTGGTAATTTGACATGTTTCTCATCTCTAAATCATTTAAATAAATCAGGCAATAGGATGCCCGAAGCCACACCCCCTCACCCATCCATCACGATGATTGACAGCTCAGCGCTCTGCTCTGATTGGCCAGGGCTCTCAGACTTCAGCCAAGGAGTGAAACACCAAACGAAATCTTTCTCTCGTGTGTTTTGTTTGTGAATCTGTTCATCAGACTGTGATCTCTACTAACGAACAGTTCAGTTTCTTTCTCGTACCAGCAGATGATGTTTAGATTTCGTGTTTTATATTCGATGAGTTTTTGGTTTCGGCTTCATTTCACTATATGACTCAGGAAAATCTCACCTTCATCATTATTTTCCCACCAAATGGTTGCATACGAAAACATATTTTCTCATACTTGCATTCCTGTTTGGCTCATGTTAGTATTTTTATACAGATGGACAAACAGAGTGAGACTCGAGTAGGTTTGTGTGGTTTAGATGAATGTCCTGTACTTTAGCCTCGTGTCTCTTTGATTTGGTTTGTTTGTCAGAAAGCAAGATGTGATTCAGAAGCGGGAGGTTGTTTGTTTTATTGTGATTATTTGTATTTGTTTCTTGTATACGGTGAACATTTAGCATCAGTGCAGATCAAATAAAACACGCAGGTTCAGAACTCTTTCTGTCTGTTTTATGGATATTGCAGTATATGATCGTGATTCTGAGGTCAGATATTAATTTCTGTCATATCTCTCCATGCATCCTTCTGAAAATTGCATTTGCTTCAATATCGTCAGGTTGTATCAATGTTTTATTGATAATCATTTTCAGCTGTATCTTTAGCAAACTTGAAAAGTAGCTGACATTGATTAGCTAGAAGAGATGAATGTTGAGATTTCATACTGACAAATTTTTCTGTTATCAGTTAATCATAATCATAATCAAAATCTAACTAAGCAATGGAGAAAGTACAAAACGTGGTTGTTAGTTGTTTTTTTGTTTTTTTCAATACAATGGTACCCTCTAATGCTTATATATATATATATATACTGTATATTATTAAATTATATCATATTTTTGTCTGATATTATCTATCTATCTATCTATATATATATATATATATACATATATATACATTTATTTACCTGAGAAGCAACAAGCAGTGAGATTTGTTTGCAGTGAATTTTCTTTAATGTTTTTGTGTAATATAGCATTAGGATTTTTTTTTTTATTAAATTTGTTTTATTCATGTGAAAAACTTTAACATTTTATGCAATTTTGTGCTAATAAGTAAATAATTATTTTATTTTGTTTTAGCAAGTTTATTTAATTTTTTACTGGAAAAAAAGAACTATATCAGATTTTTTTTTTTTCATTTTCTATTTTTAAATTTATGTATTTGCATTTAATTAACCATAACCAGCCATTGCTTACTAAAACATTTTTTGTAGTTCAGTATAATAAATTTTTTCTTCCATTGATATAAAAAAAAAAAACAGATCAACAGATCAAGTTTCAGTAGTCACAATCTTTTGGACTCCTCAGTATAATTCATACAAACACAAAATGCAATGGCTAAAGGTCTTTATTTTAAGATGAAGCACACGTTTTCATGTTCAGTAAATGTAGTGGTGTATTATGCACATGAATGATTATCATGGGCAGAGTCAGAGAATGAGTACAGGAGAAATGTCACACACACACAGGGCTTCAGCAGTGTTTGTTTCAGAGGTCGCTCTCGCCGTACAGAGCCGTAGAGAAGGCGGTGTAATCCAGAGCCCCTGGGACTCCATCAGGTCCTTTATATGGAGGCATTCTGGAGATGCAGTACTCAGCCTGATCCGGAGGAAGCTCTCGACGCAGCTCATCCACCAGAATATACGGCTGAAAACAGTAGACCACAGATACACTGTATGCTTGATTATGACTTTATTTTACTCTTAACGTGCACTTTTAAGATTTACGAATTTGCATATAAAAGTTCTGTGCGTTTGGATTACACAAAGCATTGTCTAAACAAACAAAATAATAAACTTGACATGATGCATGTTTGTCAGTCATACATACATGAACAGCTCAGATTTCTGTAAAAGTACTAATAAACATAATAACCCATGGAAACCCTGAACTGCAACATGAAAGAAGGTGGAATTTTTTTCTCTCTGAAAACTTTTATCTCCCCAAAACCTTTTTCTTTAAACTTTTTGTTCTCTCTTGAAAAAAACTTTTTCAATCTTCAGAAACTTTTCTTAGCAAAAACCTCTCTCTGTCAATTTTTTTTATCTGTTCAGAAAATATTTTTCTCTCAATTTTTTTTCTCATTAAAACCTTTTTTTCCTCTCTTCAAAAACTTTTTTCTCTGCAAGAATTTTTTTCTGTCTTCAAAAAGTTTTTTTTTTCTTTCTTCTGTAACTTTTTATCTCTTTTGAAACTTTTTTCCATCTTCAAAAACTTTCTCATCAAAATTATTTTTCTCTCATCAAAAACCCTTTTTTTTTTCTCTTCAAAAACTTTTTCTCATCAAATATCTTTTTTCCTCTCTTCAAAAGGTGTTTTTTCTCTCTTCTGAAACAATTTTCTCTCATCAAAAAAATAAATAAAAATAAAATAAATTCTTTCTTCAGAAAAAACTTTTTTTCAGGAGAGGAAAAAGGTTTTTTGAAAGGACATTATTTTTTCTTTCCACCTTGATTTTTTTTTTCATGTTGTGGTTCAGGATTTCTGCAGCTTATTGTATATTTAAGACACTGAGTTTATTAGTACTATTAGAGAAATCTGAGATGTTCCATTCATG